>JAYKKM010000226.1:1200000-1670000 GCA_035772405.1 Chrysogorgia sp. JL179-B06
TGCAAGGGAAATCCCCACATATGCTGTGTATATTAGCCTATATTGTGAGACAGATCCAGGAGAAGTAAAGAGCTAAGAAGAAAGAACTTTACCAAGTATTTGTACTTTTGTAGACCTGAGGAAAGCCTTTGACTGGGTACATGTAATCAGATGAGCATTGAGACGACAATGTGTACCAGAGAAAATGGTCAGGCTAGTTATGGCCTTTTATAGTTAAGGGTACGAGATCCAGAGTACAGTGTATGGCAGTTTGAAATAGGGGTGGGTGTTCATCAGGGATCCCCATTGAGTCCACTGTTGTTCATCACAGTAATGGAGGAAGCAACAAAGGAATGTCGAAAAGGTTGTCCATGGGAGTGGCTATATGCCGATTATTTGGTTATAACAACAGAAACAGAGGATGAGATGAAACAGATGTTTGGGCACTGGAAGGAGAGTATGGAGAGACGCTCCAAACGTTTCCGTGAATTAATGAAGACAGAATTAAGATTGACAACACTAAACGCTATCTTGTATCCGAGCAAACCACAGGCAAACCATAGCCGAATTTACAAACACGTGCAGAGAAAGAAAGATCATGCATTCATCCCATCGGCCCATTGCATTGTGGTTATGCGCAGAACGTTACTCGTACTGCGCACAACCACAATGCAATGCGTTTGGCAAAATTTGAAAAACTGCCCCACTACACCAATTAGGTCTGCGGCCTTGCTCGCTCGCTTCAGGCTCGCTCGCTGCGGCAGCAACAATCTTTACTTACTTTAATCTTATTAACTGACATTTAACATTCTTTACTATCGTTACAGATGATAGGAGGATTCTTAGAGCACGTTTACACTAGAGCAAAAGTTTCGTCACGAATCCGGAACGTTTTGGTACCGGATTCGTTTTGTTATTTATACACAAGAGGATGAATCCGGAATAAAACTCCCGGTTTGGTCACGTGTCCGGATATTTTGAATCCGGAATCTAAAGTGGAAACTTCTTATCTGGATCACTTATGAATCCAGAATCTTTTGTAGTGTAAACGGGTATTCCAATTAATCAGAATATTTTTCCGCCCGCGATCACACTTGCGGTGCAGACAAAATGGCGGACGTTGTTGTTATTTTACGGTTGTCTGATTTTGTTGCAGGAACTCATTATCCGTTTTATTATGGGCACTGCTGTATTCCTAAGAAAACGTAAGTTATTGAATTCAGCCATGTTAACGTCGACTACTATTTTTGGGCGACGGAAACGATGGCAACAACGAAGACCTTGGCGTTTTGGGGACAACTTGATCAACAACGTTGATCGCGCTGAAGTTTTGCGAAGATCTTAGACTCCTACTAGAGAGAAAATCAACAAAACAAAACAAAAATTCCGGATCATTGAACTATATATACCCGAATAGTCGGTTTGTGGTGAATACGGAAACATTGGGACGTGTCTTAAAGGCCTAATTCTCGAGTAAATATATTTTTTCACCTAATTGTAAACTGAAATTATATGGAATGTACACAACTACGAGAGTTTTCTTGTGAATCCTGGAATGAAAATTGAAACATTATAAATTTTGATCGTTGTTGCCACAACAGCCTATGGGGCAAAAAGGCAGCTTTTCCCCATTTTCGCCAATTGCTATGTAGTTTTAAGGGGTTTGGACGTATTCCGTTTCTAGACAGCCGGTTGCTTATTATTTGTGAATATAAATGTCTAGATACACTTCTTTTGTCTGGTGACGTCATGTACATTGACGTCATCGACAAACACAAAATCTCTATAATTTTTCAGTGTCATGTAAACCTAAATTACTTCCTATAAAAAAGTACGTATGGATTTATTGATAAATTAAATAAAACTAAAGTTATGAAAATTTTATTGTGTTTATTGACATTAAAAAATCGATATCTCGGCTACTTTTTAAAAATTCTTAAAATGCATACGTAAAATTTTTCATATCGATTACAATCTGGACGGTTATCTGTACAAAAATTTGTGAAGATAACCGTTCAGATTGTAATCGATATGAAATTTTTTTCTTAAAAACCGTCGAAGATTATAGGAATTTTAATATTGATGTCATCATATGACAATGCCAAATAATTCTAACCTTTTTAGCAACGGATATAAGGTCTGTAAAAGCGGTGTTACACTATTACTAGCGGCAATTTTTCGTGCAACTTGTCTCATAACGGCTTAATCTGCTATGTTGCAGTTGCATGAAAGGGAGTGTTACACTAGGCAACGTTTCGTGCAACTTGACTTGCAACGTTTCACCATCTTTTTGTTTGTGACAAGGTACGCATGCGCATCCAGTCACCAAAGAGGAAAAATGCGAGACAAGTTGCAGATGGGGGTGTTACATTGTGCAACGCTGAAAATAGTTGCTGCAATCATTGCAGAAAGTAGAACTAGATTCTACTTTTTGCAACGATTGCAGAAACTTGTGTCGCAACAATTTTCGCCGTTGTAAGGTTTGTTACACTTTGTAATGGTTCGTGCAACTTGCCTCGCATTGCAACATGTCTCGCAATGCAACTTGCCTCGCATTGCAACATGTCTCGCAATGCAACTTGTCTCGCAATGCAACATGTCTCGCAATGCAACATGTCTCGCAATGCAACATGTCTCGCAATGCAACTTGTCTCGCAATGCAACATGTCTCGCAATGCAACTTGTCTCGCAATGCAACATGTCTCGCAATGCAACATGTCTCGCAATGCAACATGTCTCGCAATGCAACTTGTCTCGCAATGCAACATGTCTCGCAATGCAACATGTCTCGCAATGCAACATGTCTCGCAATGCAACTTGTCTCGCAATGCAACATGTCTCGCAATGCAACATGTCTCGCAATGCAACATGTCTCGCAATGCAACTTGCCTCGCATTGCAACATGTCTCGCAATGCAACTTGTCTCGCAATGCAACATGTCTCGCAATGCAACATGTCTCGCAATGCAACATGTCTCGCAATGCAACATGTCTCGCAATGCAACATGTCTCGCAATGCAACATGTCTCGCAATGCAACTTGTCTCGCAATGCAACATGTCTCGCAATGCAACATGTCTCGCAATGCAACATGTCTCGCAATGCAATTTGTCTCGCAATGCAGGCAAAAATTGCATAGTGTAGCACTAGCGCCTTAAATTGAAATGCGTCCATCTCGCCTTGCTCTGATGAATTGCTCCGCTCGAAACGTCAGGTATTTCGTTCCTAAAATCTCGGCAGTTCACCACCTTTTTGCTTTGCTACACACCCTAAAAGCAGTTTAATTTTACTTTCTGAAAAACATTTCCCCATTAATTTGTCATTCCTATCATGCTTTAAAAATTAATATACAAAGAAAGCAGAGCGATTACCACGAAAAAGCTGACGGTCTTCATGCACAGACTAGTGCTAACAGGTAGATAAACTCGCGGCCTTTTATTCTTAGTAGTCTTCTCTTTTCGTCTTCCGAGTCGTCCGCAAGCTCGTCGCTTCCATATTCTCGCACCTCTTGTCTGCTTGTTTGATCTTCAGGTTTTAACGTTTTTGTATCGCCGTAAGAGCTGCTTTGGCTGTAGCCTGCGTGCAGACGCTCCGTATCCGGCCCTCCGTTGCGTATGCTACTTTGGCTGCAGCGGGTGCCTGTTCTTGATCTGGACTTTCTGATGGATTTTTGATGCCATGTACGTGGTCCTTGACTTCAGAGTTGTTCAAGAACTGCCTTATATTCGTCTTGTATTCGACCTTTTGTGCGTCCGCCACTCTTTGTAGCTTTCTGACAATTGTCGACAATTGAGCAATACTCTGAGCTTCTCATGTAAGAGCTCTGTACCGCCTGTAAAAACACAGGCGGGGAATTAGCGTTACAATGAAGTTGAAGGCGGGGATGTTTCAAAGCAGTCTACTCAACCTTTTATCTTACTAACTTTACATAAAATGAACTATTTAGGATATCGTGTAATCCAAGCGTATCTCTCTGACAAATCCTAAGAAGTTGTCCCCAATTCCCAGGGGTGGGCATAACTACAGGGGGCCAAGAGGCTGACTTTGCCCCCATGTATTTGCCCCCCCACAGAGTAACTTTCCTGTAGAGATAGAGAGATGACTGGGTACGAGTCAGCCAGGGGTGTATCCCTGGTGCCACATAATCTAATTAATTATGAACTGTCTAACATCAATTAGTTGACGTCGTGTTTTTTTGTTTTGTTTTTTACTTAGCTAATCTAAGTTTCGAAGCGTAGTCTGGTGGGCTTCTTGATGCTCCTACCACTACGTGTCGTTGCCGTAGGGCCAGTTGATTCGTCAGCTCTTGTGCTTGTATATTCAGTTTGTACGGGGTCTTCGCGGTATTCTTCGGTGTTGTTATTTGGATCGGTATACGCGGCAGTTTGCGTGACTGCGAGTGGGAGGCAGTGGTCATCTGAGTATAGTCTCCGCGTCGTCTGCTGCCACTGTCGATCTTCTCAGGTATTTTCAGTTTCTGATGTACCTGGATCCCTGACTTTCAACTTCGTATGATCGGATGCCAACTTTTTGGACGATACGACCTTAATTCTTCCATCTCTTTTCTCCTCTCTGGGTCGGCTGTATTCTCACAGCATCTCCTCGTTTGAGCGCTAAGCTGCTTACTTTCGCGGTTGTAGTATCTCCTCTATGTTTCTTGTGCATTTTGGATATATTGGGCTGCGTATTTGTTAAGCTGTGGTTTCAGTAGTTTTGTTGGTGTCGGGAGGCGAGTTTTGGTGCGTCGGTTTAGGAGCCGTTGGGCGGGGCTTGTTCCATGATGTTGCTGTACTTAGAGTATTTCTGATGGTAAGTATAGGGCGAGGTAAGGGTCGTCTCCAGATGCCTTGCATGTTCGCATCACTTTCTTCAGGCCTGTTTGACAGCTGACTCTGCTTTCCCGTTAGACTGGTGGTGATACGGGCTGGAGCGTACATGGTTGAAACAGTAGCTGGATGTGAACGTTTGGAATTCGTCACTTGTGAACTGTGTGCCGTTGTCCGTTACCACTGTGTCAGGTCCAGACGGTCAATTTCAAAAAAGTTTGAAAAATAGTCAACTGTAACGAGATAATATAATCTTTCTTGTCAAACTCTAGCAAGTCATGGCCAACATTCGCCCAGGCTCTGTCAGGTATATGGTGCGAAATTAGTGGTTCTTTCGGTTGTTTGTCATTGTATGTTGAGTGGCAAGAGAAACCATCCACTGGCCCCACCTGCGCATGGTAGATTCTAGTCGACAGGCTTGTCATACCAAAGTCCACTACACGTCATGCAGGTGTTAACCAAGCTCCATTCAGCACAACAAGGACCGTCTTGTTTTTTCTTCGACGCTGTCAACTTGTGTGAATTCTTCTGATAATATATGAGTGACTGGTATTGGACGTCGTTGTCTTAGGGGCATTTGATACTTTCTAAGTGGTGTGAGTTTCCAAGTTGTTGTTGAGCGCAGTGGTTTCTTAAAGTACAAAGCAGTCTACTCGACCTTTTATCTTACTAATTTTACATAAAATGAACTATTTAGGTATCGTATAATCCAAGCGTCTCTCTCTCACGAATCCTAAGAAGTTGTCCCAAACCCACAGGGCTGTATCCCTGGTGACATATAATCTAATTAATCATGAACTGTCTAACAGGGGGTTAACCATTTGACAAATGACGATTATTGGTAATTCTAGGAGATAACCTGACTTAACATACTCATAAGAGCATGACGATGCGCGTCATGCCTTAAACAATAAGAAATTGCATTTGCTACAAATGTTTCGAAATCAGAACACTGATCTATAGAATGGTTCCCAGTACCTCTCCGTCACACGCCCAACTGACGGTAGTTCCGAGTATTTCTTTTGGCTAATCCGTTTGAGTAATCGGCCAATATTGGACAACTTTATAATGCAAACTAAACACGGTTTTACGATGGATATACAGATTGGTCGTACTATCATATGCACATATGTTATAGACTTAGACTCGATAATTCCAAATCTGTTTTCAGAATTGAAATCGGTTAAATATTGACCGAAATAACGTTCAAAATCTACGCTGAAATGGCTGACCTTTTGCAATTATTAAGTTACAAAACGTCCGAAATAACTTTGACTATACTACAAACGCGTACAAACATAATTATTGTAAGAAAAATAAAGCTCGTGAAATGGGCTACAAAAAAGGAGCTAGATAAACTATAATCTTACCATTTTAGAAGCTTATATAAATTATGTAATGTTTTATCGACGAGGTAAATGAAACATAGGCAAACTTCCAAACGAACATGCAGCAATTGGGGGGTTACGCACAAAATTATCCTTGCATGAAGTAGTGTCCTTAAAAGTTATTAGTGTGAACTTTTACCGCGCTAAGAAATTCTTCCGACGACGATTGCTTTCGAACTACTGCCCTTGTAGTTCCTGCGCTATATATAAAATGAAAGCTTTATTACACTGATTCCTATAATACGATATCTTTCTAACTAAATGCAAACAGCAAACGCCTTTTAAAATAGTGAAAACGGGTTGACCTGGCGTAATGTGGTCTGACGTAATGTGCTGGCGAGAGGCCCTTCACACTGGTCTCGTGTCATCATGTTTATCAAATATGGTGAAGTTCACATTCAGTGAATAATTACATGGATGAGTTTGGATAGGGTTCCAAACAATAACAAAATCACAGATCTGCCTCATTAAATTCTGGCGCGGAATTAAAATTTGTTTTGGACCGAGATTAATCCTAGCGGGGTGTTTACGTGATACCGGAATGAGTTTCATTCTGGTATAAATCAAAACTTCGTACGTCGTGTTTACATAGGGTTGTGATTCCGGTACCGAAAATCTAAATTTATAGTTTTATTAATGTTCTCGCGGGAAGACTAAATATATAATAATTCTGATTGGTTAAAATGATCACACCCATTTCCGTACCGCATCACTCGTACCGCTAAGAAATTGCGTGTCGGTATTTCATTGATCAGTAATGAGAACAGGTGTGAAGTTTCTTCGGGAAAGAACAACTTCTCATATACATGGTGCGAGTACATACTGCGTGCGGAACTCTGAACTGCATCATCAGTCTTTACTGATGTCTTTACACGCATGTCCGGCAGCCTATACGATGAATCGAGTTCCCGCCATATGAAAGGTTTCCGAACTGAGGTTGTGGCGGTCTTAATTGTTCAGTTTTCATTCTCGTATAAACCTATATATTGTTCTGCTCCTGAAATTAAGTGGATTCAGACTCGAGAAATGACGACTTACATGTTTCGCATGTAGCTTATTGATTTAATTTATTTTTCTCACCTTATTGATTACCGACAGACATGTAAATAATGAAACTGAAATACAATGTTGCACAGACTATGCACGAAGTCGAAACCACTGCAATCACAACATTCACAAGCGAATTTCCTCACACTATGTTTTCATTTTTGCTTTCACTCGTGTTGCTTCTCAATCACTCACGAGTCAGAACACTAGCGAACACGATTAGTTTTAGATCTGATTCGGCGCGACTGGGGGGAGAGCTGTACTCCCCCGCCCATTTCCTTCTGCTGTGAAACAGCAAACTCATTCCATCGCCCCAGGCTCTTGGGGGAGGGAACTCCCTGAAACGGGAGGGGGACTGATCGCCCCAGTTGTTCGTTTGGATATTTCAATAAAACATTACGTCTAGTCTGCGATACTACAAATGAATCGTGCATTGAAATGGCATAACAATTAACAAATGAGTCATGACTGCCCACTTTTATATACATCTCACATTAATTATTTGTAATTATTGTTTTTCGTATCTGATCAGTCATTTTTTGTCACGTACAAAGCCGGTTTCATACATTTTTATTTTACTTTACTTTAAATTACTTGAAATGTTAGACTTCATCTCTTATTAAAATTTCGGAAGTACACCAACCTTTTAGTATATATTATAAGTACTTTTCAATTCTTATTTTAATGCTGCGCACTTATAACGTTTTAGATGAATAAGGCAATAAGAAAAGGTTATATTATACCGTGACAGAGGTGTTTAAGTAAGAGATAAATACCGAGGATGCGTAGCGTCCGAGAGCTGTATATCGCACACATCCCAACGTTCGAGGGATTTATCTGACTTATTTCATGATTGAGGAGGTTTTCCAACAAAGTTTGGTCTATTTTTCCACCTTGGATAAAGACTTTCCTAGTTTTTTCTTCATTTCTTATCTAATTACTCAGCGGTATTAAGGCATGGCTCTTGATTTCGATACTGAAATTTTCCAGAGATTTTGTCCAAACTAAGTCAAACTTTAGCCTCCTTCGCAGGCATCACCGCGCTCCACTGAACCGAGTTGTTTTATCATACAAAGTAGGAACTAATTTACGGTTTCGTTTCCATGACAACAAGGTCACGTGACTCATTGACGGCCATATTGGATGAAACTTAAAACGTTCTTGAGGCACGCGAATATATACAATTTAAACAATTAAACAGCGCAATTTGATGCAAATTTTAATTACTTTTATCATGTTCAGTTGAATGGTAGGAATCAATTTGCACAAACAAAAATATTAGAGAAATTGTAATTAGAGGAAAAATCATTTGCTAAAAGTTTCCATTTACGGTAAAGCTATACAATGTGGCAACTTAGCTTCATAAACTAGATCAATATTTACGCTGTTTAATAGTTTATTCGCGTGCCTCAAGAACGTTTTATGTATTTCATCCAAAATGGCCGCCAATGAGTCACGTAACCTTGTTGTCATGGAAACAAAACCGTAAAATCAACCCGAGGTCTAAGGTATATAACCGCCTTATTCCACCATTGGTGAGGTTATATTCTGAAAATAATTTTGTATTTTTTGTTGTGTTAATTTATCAATTATCTGTTTATGTTTTTGAAGCGGTTTTGAATATTTTTAGGGAAGTACCGGGCTGAATAATCTGTTGGATTTATAGATTGACAACTAGTTATCAACCTCATGATTAATTTCAATTCAATAGATTTATCAGCTCCCACACTCCGCTGGAATATTCAAAACCGCCCCCAACTTTCTCGTGCGTGTTATCAGAAATAAAGACCTGTAGAGAACAAAGGAAACCGACCCGAGCTCATGGTGATATAATGAAGTATATGAAAAGCAAATCTTACAATATGTTATGGTCGATTGCTGCTAATATTAGTTCGAAGATTTTCCTGAGTTACAAAGATAATTATAAATGTGCTCATTTAATCCGAGCTAACATATACTTCATTAATATTTGGTTCAAGACTCAAAAAGATGTGAACAATGAGATGAAAGTGGTGCACTGTTAAGGCGCAGTGCATTATGAAGCAGAATTCCCAGAAATTAATCAGCTCCGTATATAATGGAGGGTTTGAAATATGAGGAACATTTTACATGTCATGAATTTCGCCAACTTTCAGATCGATTTTCTCTCAAAATACATGTTCGTTTGAAAAGCAAGTTCAAACACTCTTAATTCTTCCTCTGTCTGATTTTAAATAACTGAAACACCTCGAAGATCATTAAAAAACCTCGTCTTCGTCTCGTTTTTTCAACTTGCTTTACGGTGTTTTGAAATCAGAGGAAGAACACTTTATTACGAAAAAAGGTGTCGACCTCTGCAGACACGCGGATAAGCGAGAGAGTCTAGCATCACCGGGAACTTCCAAATAGCCGTAAACAGGCTGCAAGGAAGCCGCGCTGCGGGCGTCCGTCTAGTAAATGGCACAAACAGGGATGATTCAAAAGGACTTTTCTGTAAGTCTGGTCTTTATTTTTGGTTAGGTTAGGGTTAGGTTTAAGGTTAGGATCAAGTTTATGGTTAGGATTAGGACTTGGATTAGACTAGTTCTTTTGAGTTGGGATTAGACTATATAGTTCTCCTTTTGAGTCCGATCCCTTTTAGCTCTGTCTGGCCGTCTATGCGTAGACTGAGGTGTGATTACTGAATTGTGATTATCTGATTACTTTGATGACGAAGGGCTCTCGCTCGAAACGTCAGTAATCTGTTTACACTGCTTCAGTAGTAAAAGAAACACATTTACTATACAAGATCAAGTAGCTAAGTTATATTATTATATGATATCGCATTGAGCGCACCTCATTCAGGGCCGTCGCTAGGCTCTGTGGATGGGGGGGGGGGGGGGGGGGGGTGTGTGCAAGGTGTAATTTTGCCGAGTGATTAGAAGGAGATTCGACAAATTGAACAATAATATTTGCAATTTTTGATCAACGCGTCAAACACTCATTTATAAATTTCACCAATTTTTAATATGTAAGCCGGCTAAAGGTACCTTCTATCGATTAATTCCTTTTCAAATGCGTTTTATGTTTTCACTATAGACTCAAATTTGTCGACTCGATGAAGAATGGGGGGTGTCGAACCCCCCCACACCCCCCTCTAGCGACGGCCCTTATGCTGCCTTTTATGTTAATCTACCTAATTTAAAAAAACCTTGTATTTTCTATATATTATTTCGTGTAATGTTTTTTTGGTCTTTTAAACTGGGTGGGGTACAGTCAAGCGGAGGCAGGGGGTATTTGCCCCCACAGAAATCAAGGCGTGGGCGCGTATGATATAGGACTGTACTGTTCAGTAAATAGCTATAAGTCAACACTTAAGACTTTCCTTTTTTTGAATTAATAGTTTTATAGTTATCATAGGTTTACTAGTTATATATAGTAGTTTTGATGATATGTACTTAGTTTTATAAGTAACTTAAAGTAAGAATATATTCTTGTAAGAGCATTGAAACTATAATGTTCCTAAAACGTCTATTATATAGCCCCACGATTGGTTACAACAACTCTCAATAGAGTTACGCGACATACAAGGCCGCGGATCTTTATGAAATCCGAAGCTGTCATCTATAATCAGTTTTACGATATCTATTGTTCTAATAATAAATGGACTGCTATGTTAAAAACTTCTGTTTCTCTCTATATCATCTCTTGTCATCCACTTTGAAAATTAACAACTAAAATACTCCCCAGAACAAGGAAAGTGCTGTCGAATTGCTAACAAGAAAAGCAAAGACACTTATAGCTTAATAGCTTTCACATAAAGAAATTATGCAATTAGAGTGAACCCACCCTGTATATATGCATAATATATGAGGCATATATGCCAAGTCAAAAACACACTTTGTGGAAATGTTTTGCCCTCCTATTGGCTCGAATCCGCCCCCCATGCACATGAGTCAGAGTTAAATACGGAAACAAAAATAATTTAACATTATTATGTTAACTCTGAGACAAAAATATGCAATTGTCATGTAATATTGCGAAAGAGTTTGGTTGTTAAAATTCTAGAAGACCAGACTGAGACGTCTGTTGGATTATTGCTTTTGACGCTCACAAAGCGTGGGTACGAGATTGTAAACGTCCGGAAGTGACAATTTATTTTGAAGGACGCATGCGCAATAAGTGATGTTATTCCTCTGGTTCGGAGTTCGTAGACGGAAGAATTCGAGGTCTATGTTGTCGTTACTGCCTGGTTTATCGTATTTGAAAGTGCAGTTTTCATAGGATTAGCCATGTATTAACAAGTTTTTTAAGGCATGTATCGATCTTTTCATAATCAAGTGCTGCGATTAAAAATATGGCTGGACGAGAGATGATATTATGGAATGAAAGTGTTGACGAGGTGGCATGGATATTTCTATGATGTACACAAAAGAAGGAGAATTTGAGGTTACCCTAAGTGGTGGTTCACCTTGGGGTTTTACGATTAGAACTCAATCAGGAAATGGCTATAACCGCGGAAGAGTCATCGTTGCGAAGGTTAGAGCACATTTGACGCGGTTGCATGAAGTTTATTTCGCTTATTTTGGTGTTACGAATTATGTCCTGCTTCATTTTCGAATTAGAATTTCCACTAAAGACGCAATTATTGTCAGGCGAATGTTTGGCACATTAGCTTCAGTTCGTAGATTCATAAATGCAATTTAGTGGAGCCGAGAGTTTGTTTTTATACATCAGTTCTCATATTACATGATTTACCTTCAGTACATGTAAATAAAACGAAACTAAGCCACTAGCCAGCAACCCTGAAATGTCTTCCTCCGGAAAGTAAATTGGACATTCATTTTATTTTCAGCCTTTAGAATATCGATATTATCAAGTATTTTCTCTGCATTTCTTTTCTTTTTTGTGTACCCAAGAACAGACAAATATTTGTTACGTTTAGATTTCTAAGTGGAATGTACTTTGTACAATGCGCAGTGCCCTGGTTGTGGTTTGTTCGTTCATCTGCAAGGCATTTACGATATTAACACCTCTGTTAATCTCCTAGAGTGAAAGTATTTTATACTTGTACGAAGATATAGCTGTTTTACTGCATGCGTTATAGGTAAAGAACAACCAGTATTGAAGGTTGTGTTTTATTTTGGCCAACACGAGACCAGTTGTCTAGTAAATCATAAGCTATAAAAAGTGTCGCGCGGCAATGACAGCAGGGCGTTCGTATATTTTGGGAACGTTTGAACTGTTTTCTGCAGCGGAAACTGCTGTTATCGGTTTAATTTTAAAGATCGTATTTCACAGACATCACGGCATTTTATATGTTAAAGAATGAAGAGAATTTTTCGTTTTAAACTAGAAACAACGCGTAAAAATCTTGTAAAACTTCTCCATTGTTTATGTTTTGTGCGTTGGGTTTCATTGTTCTACATTGGGGTTGATAAACGGCAAAATGGCAGATAACATTGTGTTTTGAATTTGTAAAATATGCCAACTATTCTTTCCATGGTAATCAGCTGCAAGCCCCGCTGTATATTCAGCATGATTCGATGACACTGGTAAGTTTTTGACTGCTGTGTTTTAATTTTTTGTTTGTTGACATAAGGCATTGTGGAGACCACGAACTATCGTCGAAGATGTCTCAAGATCACATTTTGGGATTCTTGTATTGTTGGGAACGTCAACTGTCGTTTCTCTCACGTTTAATTGCCCAATTTATCTGTCATAATACTTGTGAGGCAATTTGATCTGTGATTTTCTTCTGTTATTTGGCTTGTCCCTTCTGTTTAAGTTTACCTGTGATTTAATAGACAAATGTCTTCTTAGTAATTGGCTGGTGAATTATACTAGTCTGTTTCTTTCTTTGTGAGGAGATTTGTCGTGGTTACAATGCCTTTTTAGCTGCTCATCTTATTTATATAATTTCTTATCATGAATCAAAAGTTAGCTCATCATAGGCCTCTTGAAAGTGTTTACCTTGATTATTTATGGTCTTAAATAAATGTCTCTGAAAGCTGACATCTTTCTACCAGGACAATATTTATGTTCAACTGCTTTAATTTTATATGCTATCTTATTTACTGGATTATAGAATATAAAACTGTTGAATATGTCAATCCTAAAACAACTCTAGATGTTTTATTTAACCATACCTGAATGTCTGTTAAATATGTAGTGATATGACATTTAGTTTCGTTTACATGGAAACACGCATACCAAGAATGTTATTAATTAGCAAAAATTCAGTGCCTAATTGTCTTGCTTTTGGTTGCCAGAAGTATTCCTAAAGCATTGAATTTTGAGTTCTGTTTGAAACATAAGATCAAATGAAGGTATATCGAATTATGTGTTCATTGTGTCACTGTGTATTGTACTTTACTCATCATCTTAGCTGTTTGGGGGAATTTTTAGTGAACACATTACCATGATAGTATTCAACCATAGCTGGCCAATCGGCCATAGGTTCAACATGTATAAATCATCTGGCTGGGTTTTCTTGTTTTAATTACAATGTTGTGTGCAATTATTAAGCTATATATGAAAAATCAATTAAATGTACCAATTTAGGGTTTTCATTATGTTATGTGCTATATAATTATAGGTTGTACAAGGTGGAAAGGCAGACAGCTCTGGAAACATTCATGTTGGAGATGAAATACTGGCAGTAAATGGTCTTAAATTCGATAATGAACAACAGGCAACAGACTATATCCGAGTTGCAAAGAAAGAGTTGATTCTGAAAGTTAAAAGGTACTAGCCTTGAATCATATTATTATGTTATTGGTTTATCCAGTCAGATATTTACAGTTAGTCTAACAATTGAGACAATCAGTTCACCAGTATAGTTTAAACCACATCATATGAGTGTATGGACCACATTTATATGTTCTGTTATTTCTTTAAAACTTAACTGAATTCTAACCAAATTCTAGTCCATGCAGATTGAATGTAACACACTTTCAGCTTTTTTGCAAGCAACCTTGCACAATGCAGTATACTTTTGATATAATAATGATTCACCTAGTGTTCCCTATAGGCTGTTCCACTATATAGTATTGTTCCCACCTGCTGCTGCAATTATTGCTGTCAACTCTGGAAATAAGAAACTTGACACAGAGTTTTAGCAGTACTATTAAAAGAATAAATGTCAGGCACAGCTGTCTTTGCACAAGACTAAGCAAAGTTATCAGAACTAAATTAACAGAGTTTGATCAATTAACGCACGTGATCCATTGCATGCAGTTTTTAAGTTGTACATGTACTATATAGATTGTAGTTGAATGTTTAATGAAGCAGTGATTGTTGCAGCATTTAAAAATACTTTTCCAAGGTCAGATTTCCAAAAATAGTCTGTTAGGTTTGTGGTGCTCTTTTTAAGCAAGGGCATGAAGATATCAATTTATTGTTGGATTTAATGCTTTTAATTTCTAAATACATTGATTATCACAGCTTTTCTAGCTTGTTTAATTTAGTTGTGTTTTTCATCTACATAAAGAGAGCAAAATTAGCAGACATCATCACCTAGTTATGTTTATAAATTAACGTGGGAACACATCAAATTTCTCTTGACATATATATAATGATTGTATGTTTCAACAATCACTGCTTCATGATGTCACATAAACATTCAAATACAATCCATAGTAAAAAGGCTCTGGTAAAAAGCCCAATAAAGCAGAAATTGTGATATTTCAAAAATGATATCTTTATAATATTACTCGATCCACACTGAAACAGAATTACAGATCAGTGAAAAAAAATCAGATACTGTATATACGGTAATTATACATGCAGAGTAAAAAAGTTGTAAATTAATTATCACCTATGAACGTTATGTTGTTATGGTGTCTGAGCTCATGCAATTCAGAAAATCCACCCATATATATAAACATTTATTTTCCAAACATTTTCTGCTTATAATCATTTGCAAAAAGTGAATTGAAAGTTTTAAAGCATAAAGATCGATCGTAAAGGGATGGAAAGTTGTCATGATTTATATTATTACTGTATTTATGGTAAAAAAATATAGGTCTAAAAGTAGTGAAAATTTACGTCACACTGGGGGAGGGCCATGTGTGTAAATAAAAACGTGTCACATACATATTTTGTAAACAGCACTCATTCCAAGTCATTCTGGCATTCACCCATATATAATTAGTCACTGCTATGAAATATTTTTGGGGAGCTAAACACTGTATTCTCTTTGCATGGATTGGTCTCAGACTGCTGGAACAGAAACTTGTAGGGGAATTATGGGGGTGCAGATGATAAATGGAGTAAATTACATTTTTCTATTTAATTTAAATAAATTTAATTGCAGTTCTAGTGATTTAACAACTGAAGCTACCAGATTATGTTACTTTTATGCATTAAGAATATAATTTCCATTCCACATTATGGTATATATACAGTGGAGCGTCACTATAATAGCATGGTAGTTGGGGTCATGGAGACCGCATGGGTAAATATCGTTCCGAGTACTCTTGCCACTCGGTCCTGGCACAATATTGTGGAAAGAGTACTCATGGGAACAAGCTTGGATACTGCCAGAAGCACTTTCTGTTGGATCCTTAATATAACGTCTAATAAAATCAACACACATTTTCTGTTATGTTATTCATCTTGTTAATGCGAGATTGAAGAAGCTTGAAGTTAGAAGTCTATACTAAAGACTATAATTGCACTGTCGTTCTCATAATAATCGCGATCATTCAGGATGTTCAGCAATTGTTAAGATCATTCAAATTGTCTCTAGCTGATCATAATAACCAGGCCAAAGTGAAATTTTTGGGGTCCATGGATAAACTGTGTATACCGAGTCGCGCGTTATAATGATGCACGCTTATAGCGAGGCTCCACTGTATTGATAACGGTATATTAATAACATCACAGTAGCCCATACAGCGATGCAGAAGGGAAAGTAATTTCATTCAACATTCCAACTATGCTCTAAGGGCTGGCGAGGTTGCAGCCCTAACAAAAAAAGTCTATAGGCTTGCCTATAGGCATGTCTATAGGCAACCTATAAGATCCTATAGAGAACCTATAGGCTTCTATAGGAAATTGGAACATTTTCTATAGGCGACCTATAATGAAACCTATTAGCCTATAGACGCGTATAGGTGCCTATAGGCTTCTATAGGAAATTGGAACATTGCCTATAGGCGCCTATAGACTTTTTCTGTAAGGGAGGAGCAGTGAGAGACAGTCTTCCCAAAATATTGGGAGCAGGGTTCGAAATTAACGGTTGCCCGATTGCCCGGGGCAACCAAATTTTTACTTGGGCAACTAAATTTTGGCACTTGGTAGCCCTTCGGGCAACCCAATTTCATAGATGATCGAAGAACTTTCAGTGGAACGAACGAACCAGCGACTTTTCGTGTTCGCGACCACGCAGATCGCGCAAACTCCCGTAATCTCGCGTCCCGCGTTTCCCACGATTGGAAAGCACGCGCACGTCCGCCATGACAGTACTTGTTTATTTAAATGAGTTTACTACAATAGCGCTGTGTCTGGTTGCTATTTATAGCTCAAAATACGGACAAACAAACCAAATTTGACTCACAAATTATTGGAAATTAATTATTTCTTTTGTTATGGCCACAAGAATTATGGGTAAATGCGGACAAACATGGATACTGACGTCATCTGTAGAAAGTGCTATTCGGATTTACCACGTACGCGTCCAGAAAACGTAACAGTGATCCAAAAAACACTGACCAATAGTGATACAAACTCGGCCAAAAAGACAAAAGCTACCGGAAGCGAGCAAAGTAGTTACGAGAAAGATCGAGTGCGAGTATTTGTGCCGGCGTGAAAACACAATCGCGAATGACTAAAATATACTGAGGAAGAGTTCGCTTTGTAAAAAGTACAAGAAAACTGAAAATAATCTTGTGAAGAGCTGTAGTAGTTTTCGACTAAAATAAAGAAGCACAAAGAAAGTGTCGATCATAAGAAGTGGGCAACCTAAATCTTTTGTGGGCAACCTGAAATTGCAGTTCTAGTTGCCCATTGGCAACTAGAAAATTTTCTTAATTTCTACCCCTGATTGGGAGTGTAATTGTCAGTTAGCTGAGTGACGGAATTATCCTAATATTATTGGGATTCCAAAAGGTGTGCAACTGTAATTTGCTTGAATAATATTAAGTGACTGCAAGATCATGATCAAAAAGTTGTTTATTATGATCTTGAATAGTTTAAAACTACCAAAACAACATATTAATTTAAATGTATTTACAATAATGCTCTATTAATCTCATCTCTAACTAACAGCTCTAATTTTCATATGAATAATTACTTAATAAGTAATTTTAATACAAACACTTGACCTTTTTGCCTGTCCTCATGCATTCACAGATAAAAAATTAATCAGATTATTGGGTAGAGTGATGTCTGCCACTGCAGGTGGGGGGATAAAATGAAACTCGAAGATAAAAAAAGTGGAATGGTCGACCATGAAACAAAAGGTTGAGAACAGGCCTATCACTGAGAGGCATGTAATCGTACGCCCCACCTCCGCACACATCTGAAGATTACACGAGGCATGCATTTGATCACATGCCTAAAAAATTATAAAAACTAGGAAATCATTTCCGCTATATTGTTATTTGTATGTACCAAAAAACCATTCCAAATCAAATTATTATTAACCATTACAGATTACAGTAATACTGTTTTCTTAACTGTTTTTGAAGTACAAAAATGTTACATGCAGCCATATCACGACGCCTAAGGTCATCCAAGCCGTGCGAAGCTCTGCTCACGCCGTTTTTTCTCAGTGATATATACTGTAGGCCTGGTTGAGAACCTGCACTGGGTTAGAGTTTGTAGAATTTTAATTATGAGCATTCAAAACCAATATAAATTGTTGTTTTAGTTTGTTAACTTTTGCCTAAACACCTAGCTAGTAGCCTGCGTAGCAGACGGTTGTTTGGTGTTTGGGGGGAGGTGGTTATATTCAGGACGGCGGAAAACCTGCGAGGACTCCCCTCAAACAACCGTCTGCTATTCAGGCTACTAAACACCCTGTTGTATCATATGGATGTAATAGGTAAAATATTTTATTTTGTGTCATTTTTATCAGAGGTCAAGACAAGAGGAGAATTAATATTAGACTTGTCAGTGAACTGCCCAATTATTATGCAACAGCTTTAGAATCTCCACTTGAAAAGGATTTATATGGAAAGCAGACCAATATGCTTACCAACAGTGATGATAACAAGAAATCAAGCAAAGAATATGAAAAAGATATTAAATATGGAGTAGACAGTAATACAGCAAATGCAATAATAGATTATCAGAATGATCAACAAGGACAGTCTGCAATTAAACTCAAAAGAAGAAGCTTAAGACTCACACAGTCAACAACAGATTTACCATCTGAAAGTTCACCTGCACATGGAGATCAAACTATGCAAGATCACATAGAAAGGTATTAGTTTTATGTTATAATCCTGGACAAAATTGTTTGGACACATGGCTGCAGTTTTTGAGGATTTGCAGTTGATGTCCCAAGGAGTTTTGTCCAGCTGGATCTGTCTGAAAACAGTGAATTGAAAATAATCGAAGAAAAACTGGTTAGACATACTTAGTCTGCACAACTTCTCCACCAATCACATGCTCCCACATGCAGGGAAAGGGAAAGTTGGGTATAAATACAGATCATGTGATATGTAAACTTAAAACAAGATCAAGCTCCCATGCAAGTGGACAGGTGTGCATGTGTGACTCTTCCGAGACTCTGATCCAGTGAACGCTGCCCTCCCCAATGAGGGGGTGAGGGTAGCAGAGACAGGGGGAACTTATTTTGCTTGAATGTAGACTTTTTTATGTTGCAATTATGTTAATTAAACTGCTTTTTCTTCAATTATTTTCAATTCGCCATTTTCAGACAATCCTGGACAAAATTGTTGGGACACATGGCTGTTTTTAACGATTTGCAGTTGATCATGTCCCAATTAGTTTTGTCCAGGATTATACATGTATCTGTCTTTTACTTCTCAGTGGGGAATTGCTCATGTGTTGTGAGCTGGAGGTGACGTATTATATGTATTTACATTGTAAATATTTAAAAATGATTGTGCTTAATTAATATGGTAATGAATCTGATGTTATTACGTCATACAATTCTAGGCAAATAGAAAAAGTCTCAATCGATCATTTACTGTTAGGTCTGGTACTAACTAACTTAATATAGTGTTGTAAAATTAATTTTAAAAATAATCATTGTTAGTATAATTAAATTAAATTTAACTAAATGAAATTTGATACAGTAATTTTTGTTTATAATAAGGAAAAGGAATAGTAGTTATTCAAAAAGAGAAGAACATCCAAGACTTCAAAGGCAATATACTTGGAGTGGGCAAGTGTAATTGTTAAAAATATTTGGCCATAATAACTTAATTGAATAATCTAAATTATATATACAAACAGAATTATCATATACTATGATTATTTTCATTTACTAAATTTCATAAACAATAAAAAATAATCTAAAACTAATTGCTTTATAATTGCTTAAATATTTTTATCTAATTAAGTATATGTTAATAATATACACACTGCTGTAGTGAATGCGGGATAATTAATGTTAATAACCCATATTAAGCTATCTAGCTGTAATGTGCATTTCACTGGCAAATGAGATTGCAATCCAGTCTCTGCATTTTGCTGCTGAGAGAACTTCTTGATCAAGAATTGAGATAAAGTTATACATTAAGGGGGTGTTTATATGGAGGAGGGCCAGCCCTCTTTGTAGGGCCAGCCCTCTTTGTAGGGCCAGCCCTCTTTGTAGGGCCAACCCTGTTTGTAGGGCCAGCCCTCTTTGTAGGGCCAGCCCTCTTTGTAGGGCCAGCCCTCTTTGTTAGGGCTATCCCTCTTTGTTAGGGCTAGCCCTCTTTGTAGGGCCAGCTAGCCCTCTTTGTAGTGCCAGCCCTGTTGGTAGGGCCAGCCCTCTTGGTAGGGCCAGCCCTCTTGGTAGGGCCAGCCCTGTTTGTAGGGCCAGCCATCTTGGTAGGGCCAGCCCTCTTTGTTAGGGCTAGCCCTCTTTGTAGTGCCAGCCCTCTTGGTAGGGCCAGCCCTGTTTGTAGGGCCAGCCCTGTTTGTAGGGCCAGCCCTGTTTGTAGGGCCAGCCCTCTTGGTAGGGCCAGCCCTCTTTGTTAAGGCTAGCCCTCTTTGTACAACATAGTCTCTCACATGAGATTCACGATTATCCTTGATTGTCAAATGTGTCAGGATTCACGATAATCGTGAATCTTAGGAGTGGCGCATGCGTATAATAGTCAATTACTATCCCACATGCTTAGTATCCCTCACTGGTCTATTAATCTAGCATGCCAATTAGGGGAGTGGATGGAGAAAATTTTGGCGGGGGGTTAGGGTTAGAATACCCATTAGGTGGGGGGTTAGGGTTAGAAAACAAATTAGGCGATGGGTTAGGCCGTTAGGGTTAGGATTTGTTGTGTTGGGGTTGGGTTCTAACATTGAATTCACGATTATCCTTAATTCTGAGCGATTTCAAAATTAAGGATAATCGTGAATCTCAGGTGAGAGGACAACCTGCTTTGTAGGACTAGCCCTCTTTGTAGTGCCAGCCCTCTTTGTAGTGCCAGCCCTCTTTGTAGTGCCAGCCCTCTTTGTAGTGCCAGCCCTCTTTGTAAGGCCAGCCCTCTTTGTAGGGCCAGCCCTCTTTGTAGGGCCAGCCCTCTTTGTAGTGCCAGCCCTCTTTGTAGTGCCAGCCCTCTTTGTAGTGCCAGCCCTCTTTGTAGTGCCAGCTTTGACGAGATGGATTTCATCCCTTGTTCACATGAGAATTTCTAGCCCTCCTAACCGAGCTGGCTCGCTGCCCAAGCTGGCTCGCTCGAATGGCTACAGCTGCATTTATTTTCGCACGAAACCCAGAATCCCACTTTTGCAGACAAGTGTTCAATTTGTAACTTAAACACAAGCAAACAGGTCGTGCGAAATATAAAGTTGTCCAGAAAATACTGGTAAAGATAAACTTTGTCGCTTGTATGGCGCTTTTATTTCCCAGCCCTCCTAGGAGGGCCAGCCCTCTTCAACTATGAAAAATTTCCAGCCCTCCTAGGCGAGATCTCGGGTTGTCAATAGCGAGATCTCGCCTAGGAAGGCTGGCCCTCTTGTTATGTAAACGCAAACAATTTTTTACAAGTAATTACGCTGAGACGCTGGATCTCGGTAAAGAGGGCTAGCCCTACCAAGAGGGCTGGCCCTCCATATAAACACCCCCCTAAGACTTATAGTAATTCAGTTTGATTAATTTTCAGTTCTCCTGTTTGGAAAACCTACAACACTCCACCTAGTCCAGATAAAGTACAACGAGTACGAATACGAAGCACAAATGTTACCAGTCCAGGTCATTACAAATGCTCACCAGAAAGTGGCCAGGATAATCAGAAACGGTAAGTTAGAATTTAATTGCAATATGTATTATTAGAGATGACAGAGCACTTAGAACAGGTAAAAAATGTAATGCAAACATTTCCTGAATTGGCAAACTTTTGCCTTATAATTTAACTGTTTGTAGTTTGCTGTCATGTCTCTTTTTATCCTTTAAAACAGTGATATCAATGAGGACGCTCCCAACTTTGATCTGCCAGCTGGTGCGCGATCAGTCGCGCTGCCTGATAAGTAATTTGTCATAAAAAGATTTTGTATGTTAATATGTGTACAGTATACTATTGTATTGGGGAAACGTACCTTAACGTTGTTCCGTTAAAACGGAAAAATCGGATGACAAACGGCTAGTAAAAGCGTTCGAATGGTCTCCCAAACCGTTCGAACGGTTTGTCAAAAATACCAAACGGTTTACTACAAGCGTTCGAACGGATCACAACAACTGTTCCAACGGTTCGCAGCAAGCCTTCAAAGGGAATTTGCTCAATGGTTCATAGGCACAGCAAGGTTGAGCAAGCATTGATTGGCAGCGTTCAAATGTTTGATCTCTAGCGTAAAAATGAACGGTTTGCTTGAATTAGTTCGATTAAAACCGTCTTCGACAAATTATTCGTCTAAACTATAGCTAACGCGGCGCTATAAACTACGAAGGCAAATAACGAGCGATTTCGATATGGCCACCGACAATAAACGAGCGATTTCGATCGTCTTGCGCGCGACATAAAGACAAGGATATGTAGATAGATAGATAGATAGATATGTGAAGGCTAAAAGGGATGACTCAAAAGGATCTTCACTTTTTTAGAACTATCTCACCTTGATCCTAAAACCCTAACACTAACCCTAACCCTACACCTAATACTAACCATAACTCTTACTATAGAATCTTACTATACATCTTTTAGAAATAACAGCTGATTTTAATTTAGAATTTTACTACCGATTGTGACGTCATTTCGGGATTATATGAAACTTCACTCAATACATTGATAAGCAATTAAGATAAAGAATTTATGTTATTAAGGGATATAAATTGTGATATCCTATACCAAGAAGTAAAAAGATCCTCCGCCAATGGATTTTTGAACATAATTAATCTAGAATTAAGTGTTCCTGTTCACTTCAAGGCAGATTTGAACGATGATCTGATGTCCAATACATGGGTATCGGATGTTCCGAATGTTAATTGGAAGTTTTCAAAGAAACATTCAATGATATTGCCGAAATTCATGCTCCGCTTAATGAATACATTATTATTTGAACAAATGAAACATCGAGATTTCTTGAAAAAAGAAGACTGTGAAAACTAAATCAGTTATATACCAAAGGGCATATAAAGAGGCTAGACGAAACCATGAACATTAACAAAACCATTAATACGAAAGCAAAGAAAGATTATTATAATAATACAATAAAAACAGAGGTAATTTGAAGACTATGTGGAAGCATCTTAATCAATTAACGGGAAGATGTTCTAAAAGCACAAATATTACTGCTGTAAAAGATGGGGATGAAGCATATAACGTATTGTACATTTAGCTACATTGATCTTTAAGTTACCACTGTAAAGCGCTTAGATCTACATGTTTCGGCGCTATATAAGTTTTTACATATTATTAACATTCCACATACAAAACAAGATTTTGAACACTCCCAGTGAGTTTATTTTTACTGTCATCACTCAATATGAAGTCTTGTTGGCAATTATCCAGGCCTGGCGCAGGCACGCGCCCCGCAGCTGTCAAGAGCGCGAAAAATCGCGCGCGTAAATCTCTCGACACTTGAAGATAAAACAACTTGTCTGAGAATAACAATAACTAAACATAAAAGTGATTATTACTGCTAGGGAAATCTATCAGGGTCCGAATTAGCGCTCCAAAACAGCTTCGCATTTTTCTTTAGTGTCACAATGTAGCGTATTAAACATCTCCCAACGTTGCGTAGCGTCTTACAACGCCGCGTAATGTTTTACAATGTAGTTTAACGCCTTCTAACGTAGCGTAACGTCTTACAACGTAGCGTAACGTCTTACAACGTAACATAACGTCTTTCCACGTAGCGTAACGTCTTACAACTTTATGTAGCGTCGTACAACGTTGCGTAGCGTCTTACAACTTTACGTAGCGTCGTAAAACGTTGCGTAACGTCTTACAATGTTGCGTCTTACAACTTAGCGTAACGTTGTACAAAGTAGCGTAACGCCTTAAAACGTAGCGTAACGTCTTACAACGTAGTGTAACGTCGGTGAACTTGGTTACTAAAATCCGCTTCGCAAGTGAAGTCTCAGAAAAATCACTTCGGACCTTGTCTATTCGGATGATTCTAAGGACGTCAAAGTGGTCAAACTATAAATTGTCAAAATTTGATATTTACCTGGTTTATCACGGTTAACCTGCGAACAGACCTCTCGCGGTGAGAATTCTTTGACAGTTTAAATAAAGTTAAATAATTGCACAAATTTCTAACACTTTGTAGTCAATTAAGTCGCACTTTTATGGATTTTTAAACAGCGCGCCAAGCGTAATATCGTGCGCGATTGACCGCTCACGTTAAATTTTGAACGTGCCAGGCCTGAATTAACGCTATTCTTAACCAGTCATTACCACAGGAAATTAGAAGCTTTGATAAGTAAAGTAGTTTTAAGTCAGCACTTAAGACTTTTCTTTTTTAAAATTAATAGTTATTTGTTCATAGTGGTAATATATGTAGTAGGCTTTATCTTATAATGAAACTGTAATTGTTTTATAAGTAAAATTAAGAATATATTGTTGTAAGAGCATTGAGACTATTGTATAATGCTCCTAATACGTCTTTTATTATTATTATTAACTCTTGGCACTTTTCCAGATGATTGGAACAATGCCAGAGTTTCGCCTATTTATAAATCAGGAAGTAAAGATTGATGATTGTGGAAATTACAGACCTATTTCTATAAATTAGTGTATAACCAGTTCAATAACTATTTAAATGAAAATAATATTCTGTTTGAATATCAATATGGTTTCAGAAAAGGTTACTCAACCTCTATATCTCTGTTAAGGTGGTCTTATACAAAAATATACATTTTAGTGAATTTTTGAATTAGCCATAAATTAAATGGTTAACCATATTAGAATAGATAATTGAAATAATTTTTTCGATCGCAAATATAGAAATGTTGAAAATTCGTAAAATTCCAAGGCTGGACTGCATTTGCCGCCTTAGCAACGCGCTTAGCAACGTATATTTGGATGCAAAAACTGCTTTATTTTTCCATGTTGCGCACATTTTCTCCCGCACCACCTCTACGTGAACGGTCTTCAGGCATATGTGATATTGTTTATTTTGGTTTAAGTTAGCAAGAGAAGTTTTGCAAAGGGCGGACGCTTTTGATGAGAATCAAACTGCTTTTAATTTAGTAGGGCTAAGTTTCCACATTGCCGTGTTTCACAGTTGGCGACAAGCCTGGATATAATTTATTTTGCCCTGCCTGTCAAAATGACCAGCATCAATATCAGATTTTATAAAATAACAAGTGTGCTACGCGTGTTCTGATTGGCTAATACCCGTGTTTGGATCAGTATGCACAATAACTATAAATAAAATATAGCAATCTTCCCTGTTAATTTTCACAAGATTTTGCAAAAATAGGCCGAAAATATATAGGAAATTATAAGTATTTAAAGTGGACAAAGCAACGCTAAAGCGAACGAGAATTTCCGTATAATGTATGAAGGCGAAGTTTACTATTATTGAGAATTTCAATAAAACCCAAAAAAGACAACACTTTTATAGACATAGTCTACCAAGAGAACATGGAAATGGTGTAAAATGTTTATTTTAGTTCTCGTCGGGCAGGATATTTACGAAGAAACCATTTATTTTGTTCCTGTAGCCAACAAAAAATCACCGAACAACACTTCGACAGTGAGAGAAAACCATTCAATAAAACCCAAAAAGACAACATAAAAATGGACATAGTCCACCAAGAGAACATGGAAAAGGTGTAAAATGTTTAATTTACCTCTCGTCGGGTAGGATATTCACGAAGAAACCATTCATTTTGTTCTTGTAGCCAACACAAATTCACCGAACAACACTTCGACAGTGAGAGAAAACCACAAAAAAATTCTGTGTTGTAGAATATGAAGGCTAGGAAAACTCACAACATCACTTTACATCTGCAGCAATCCAACATAAAGTTAAACGGCATATTTTTGTGATTAAATCCATCTGGAAATATATCTTTTTCATCTTTCCAAGCTGTTTTCCTGATGTTTTTGCCGATCAAGCTTTATATTTTCGGCTCTTTGCTGTCGTCAGCGTCAATAGAATTAGCTTAGAAGAACATGAAAGACCTCCCCTGATTGGTAGTTGATGGTTTTGGGGAGAATTGCAATGTTGATCTAATTATATTAATAACTTTTAGTGATATTTCTCTGTGGTTATTTTATAAAAGAAATACCTAATGGGTTCCGTGTCCAAACACGCGGGATGTTGCTCGACTTTCGAAAAGCTAAAAACACTCGCCTATCGGCTCGTGTTTTTTTACGCTTTTCTCAAGTCTCGCAACATCCCGCGTGTTTGGATCACGTTATCCAAACACGGAAACCATTAGGTATTTCTTTATTCTCATTGAAGTCATTGTCAGTGGTCAAGTCTAAGAACTCTTGGTCATCACTATCAGACTCCAAATCGAGTGCAAACAATCAAGATGTCCGTCAAAACGGGGCATTCGCGTCGCGCGAGTATTTCAGAAGCACTCGCGGGTACTCGCGTGTGCTCCACTAAATGAAGTTCACGTGGACGCGAAACATGGTCTGAATGAGGGGGTTCAATATACAAACGAAAAGTGATCGATTCAAAACAAATAATAATTGATTCTGCCATGAAATTGGAAGTAAATTTTACCGAAAAACGTTCCGGACAAAATGACCGACACAATCAAATTTGTGACTGTCAAAACCTTGTAAGTGAAAAAATTGTACCGGGCAATGTCCGCGAGGACATCATTAAGACCAATGACTCGATCCCTAGTCCTGTAAAAACTTCACCGAAAATTGTGTAAACAGAGATACAATTGTACTTCATTAAATCGTCCACTACGCGAAGCACTACCTAGTCACAGACGAATGACTTAGACCCAAAGAATATAACCTGACATCGAAATGAAATGGTCAAGACCAAGAAAAAGAAAAGAAAAGTAGGGCATAACTTAATAAAATATATAAATATATCTTTATTGCACTGTCTATTGTTGTTTTGGGGCTATTATCTTGTTAATAATTAGAAAGTTTAACTTTAAAGCCGTTTTTCTCAATTTAACAAAAAATTATATTAAAAAGAACAAAAAAACTAATACATCATACATAGTTTTTGAACATGGATTCGGGCCTCTTGAACGGAGTCGTGTTCCTTTATCTGCGAAAAGCATTCGATACCGTAAATCATGAAGTACTTATTAAGAAACTATATTTGTATGGTATCATAGGGAAGGCTGGTTTAGTTCGTACTTGGAAAACAGAAAGCAATTCTGTAAAATAACCAGTCAGTGGTATATAGAAAATATATAAGAAAATAAATTCTGCTTTAAATTTACACGCTTGGAGACTGTCAATCTCCAAAGTGCTCTTTTTCAGCTCGCCGATTTCCCTGGCAGCCAGTACAGTATTAAAGAAATACCTAATGCGGTTTCCGTGTTTGGATGGCCTGATCCAAACACGCGGGATATTGCGAGACTTGAGAAAAGCGTAAAGAAACACGAGCCGCTAGGCGAGTGTTTTTAGCTTTTCGAAAGTCGAGCAACATCCCAAGTGTTTGGATCAGGCTATCCAAACACGGAAAAACCATTAGGTATTTCTTTTATAAAATAATACGAGCGAACGAGCAGCACAAACTTGAGTAAAATTTTGGCGGGAAATTTCCGTGTTTGGTTGGCCTGATCCAAACACGGGTATTGACCAATCAGAGCCTGCGTAGCATACATGTTATTTTATAAACTGCCATGGGTCATTTAATGAAAAATAATCAAATAAAAAGTAGAACTCTTTTTGCTGTTATACAGTGTTTTCAAATGCAACTATACTGAGATTGCATTGAGGCATCCTAGATGTTTTTTAATTATTTTCTTTTTATTGTAATCCCATTCATCCATCTATAATTTGATTAGTGTGGCAGAAGACAGTTTTTTTAATTATGATCTTGGTCGCATCTTATATATACCAACAATGTTTCTACAAAGCAGCTTTACGGGCAAACCTCAATTAATAACTCGACTCTATTCTGTTTAATTAAGACTATTGACTGAAGAGACTTTGGTGACTCTAACAAATGTGTTTAAATACAATGAGTTTCTCTCGCAGTTTTTCTTTTTTATTCACTATATTTGTTATTTGCTGTGTTTGTCTATCTTTAAATGATAGATTACGTTTGCCTGGCTCACTGTCAAATAAATAGAAAATTGCTTGCGTGTCTTGTCTCTGCTGTAATATAGGAACATGAATGGCGTAATTTCAACTGGAAATACGAGGCGAAGTTGAGCGATTTGTAAGAACAAGCTGAGCGATTTGCCAAAACAATTGTTTGAGCGATCCAATCACAAGAACAATTATTTGGAACTATACATTTATCAAAGCCATAGCTGTACAATAACTGGTTATTATATGCATGACAAAATGACTGCATTCTGTACTGTTGTACTGCTGCAGTACAGTTAACGATTTTCCCAAAACAAACAAAATGGCGTGTGTATATAATAAACAAGTAATCATATGACATTGCTCGTACAATTAATTTATACTACTCGAATTTGAAAATTGTGCCAAATTAATTGCACTCGCCTGATGGCTCGTGCATTTTTGGAACAATTTTCAAATTTCTCATAGTGTAAATCTGCCCCTAACCTCAAAATCTTTTATTGTCCGTTATTTGGAAGAACTTTTAAAATGATAAAGTAACTTATTTTGAAGATTTTCGTTTCTTCGCTTTCTTTTTGAGATATATCAGTTTGTTTGATATGCAAATGTCCGGAATTTACGTCACACATGCATAATGAGTTATCAGATAATGTTATATATCTTTGCGTTCATCAAATAAAAACACTAAAGTGTGAATAACACGTGTGCGTGTTTCTCCCACAACACCAATCCTCTCAATTTTAAAGGATTTCGTTCGAGAATGAAAGAGATACACACATTTCTCCAATAAGTCGTTATGCATGTGTGACGTAAATTCCGGACATCTGCATATCAAACAAACTGTTATATCTCAAAAAGAAAGCGAAGAAACGAAAATCTTCAAAAGAAGTTACTTTATCATAAAAAAGACAATAACAAATTTTGAGGTCAGGGCCACTTTAATTGTACTCGCTATCATATGATTACCTATACTTAACAAAACGATCGTCTTTATTTTAGAAGTGATGGTCGTTCATCAACCCCTGGATATTCTCCAAATGTTCAAAATCCCTTAAGTCCTAGTATGGTAGACGATTTGAACCGTACATGGCCACCTGTTGCCAGCCCTGCAGACGTTTCAAGACAAGATGTTCGTTTGTCATCTCACAAAAGTTTCTCTGTTTCTGCTGCAAGATCTCAATTTGAACAAATGTCACGGTCAAGGTATAAATAAATATTAATTGGTCACTTTAAGTTTTATTTAAAAATAAAAATGCCGGTTTTAGGCGTCTCTCGTTTTTTCTCACATTGTTTTTCGAGTACGAATTTTCTGGGGCATCCATACCCCTAAAGTGTGTTCGGACGTATTTAAATTTGTAGACTTTATATCCGTCGCTAAGGAAACTTAGAATTTACAAATTTAAGTATCCATCAAGTAAATAAAATATTTATAACTTCATTTTTTATTTAATTTATCAACAGATCCTTAGGTACTTTTTTGTAGGAAATAATTTAGGTTTACATGACACTCACAAGTGTAGCATAATGTCAAAAATGACGAACATTATAGAGTTTTTGTGTTTTTAGACTATATATTCCACACATAAAATATCTTGGTTATACCTTGATTTTATTGTTCACTCACTAAGTATATTTGGCGCTAAATTTCCTGTCCTTAGCAACCGGTCGATGCTACAAAAAATTATTGAACTAGCCTATTTGAATTCGTAGTCCGTTATTTTTAATTATTTCTTAAAAACATATAACATAAGCTACCGTAGTCGCGAGTAATAAAACCCCAAATATATATTTAGCTTTCGAAAATAACTGCATGTGTACAATGAAAGGGAAAATATATACATTAGTACAAACCTACTTATTCAAATGATACAAGCAAAACAATTTCGACATCGACATTGACGTCATTTTTTACTTTGAATAAAATCAACACAGCTCGTACTTATTGTTTTGTATTTGAATGAGACTATTAGTAGGTTTGTACTGATGTATTTCTGTTTTCCCTTTCATTGTACAACCTTAATTTGTAGTACTATATATCGTTATTTCTTTTCTTCTAGGTTCTCAGAGAACGAATTCCCTAAAGAAATTGAGAGAAGTCGAAAATCAAATTTGTCGTCGTCACTAGCACCTAAACCGCCGTCACGAAATAGCTCCTTCCGATCGCTGAGCTCCTCTCGTCGCTCTTCGTCGTCCTCGGTGTTTTCCGATACTGGAAATACGAAGACCAGTTCAGAAAAGAAAGAAACTTCAGCGAGCATTATTTCCAGAAGTGATAGTTTTCTCGAGAAAAGTCGTAACTTGGCAAGCGACAACGATTCTGCACCTCTTCGCAAGGGAAGCAGTTCTGATGATTTAGATAAACCTAAACCGCCTGTGCGATTTAGTCACTCCAAAGTCCTCAATTCCTTTCGCAGCAGCAAAAAGCCTGCTTATCTGGCGACTATGAGTGTGCGTGATCGCAAGAATCTCCTCGAGGGTTCATCTGAAAATGGGTATCTCCACGAAAGATCTCAAAGCCTACCATCGTCTAAGATTGTAGCAGTGCATCTAACTTCCAGATCATGGGTGGCAGACAGGGAAAATAAATCTTTAGATTTGATTAGTCAAGATTATTCACCAACCAAACCTTTACCGAGGTCATCATCGTTTTCCCGTGCTCGCGTTTTAGAAACAGGCAGCATAAAAACCGTCCATCGGGATGATGCAAGGTCTCCGACCACTACGACCAGTGGTCAAAATAGCCGTCAAGGTGGTACCTCTGTTATTCAAGCACTGAAAACAGGAGAAGTATCGTCTGAAACCAAAATGCAATTAAATACAAGGATACGATCAATTTCTACACCTGCATTCTTGAAAAAGGAGAAGACAAATAAACGTTTGGAGACCAAAGCTGAACAATCTGTACCTGTGTTAAAAGAAAACTCCATAATGCAACGGCTGTTGATGGAATCTCAAGGGGAAACTGAACCTGCTGCACGTTCCAAAGCTGCAGCTATTAAGCAAGAAATTACTCAACGTTCTAGTAACACGACGACTTCTACCAAGCAAACTGTTGCTATTAAAACAGAGAATGAACCATTGCAACAACAACAACGGTTAGTACATTCAAATTTGGTTAAATGAATGTGTATAATTATATTTTGTCTATTGGTTTAATAATAATACAATAGATGAGCACTGTTTTTTCTGATTTTGTCAATATCGCCTGCCTTGTGCTGAGGTGTGGATAACTCTTGATATCATGCGTAAGCCAAATACAATAATTATCTTATTAATTATACGTTCGTGTAGTGACGTCACAGCGTCCAATAATTAGGGACTTTAAGATCTACGTGGCAAGCAGTGTGAATTTAAGCATTTGAAAGAAGCCATCGTAATTGATGTTTGAAGCTTGTTTTATGACCTCAAAACGCTCCAGTTCTGCTAAAACGATTGTAGTGTTTGAGCTCAAGGAACAGCTCACACCTCTCAGCGAGTTCACGTCCTCTTGAAGACGTGAAATGCTCAGAGTTGCGTTGTAAACAGAACGAGGACGGTGTTGAGAATACTCTTGGAACTACTAATTATTCATAATTCTCTTTGTTTCACATGAAGAATTCTATGTTTTGAAGGCTGCGTTGTCGAGGTTGCCGCGTCGTCGATCCCTAAGTCCCTAATGTTTTATCGCTTCCGACGCTGTCTTATATTCATCTTCTTACAATATGGACATCTATCATATATCACCTATTTTATTCGCTCTTGTCGTATATGAACTCATGGTATAATTGTTAAATTTCGGTGGAAATGACGTTACAACAGGCAGACATTGAAAGTAACTGCAGAATGTCGACCAATAGAAACGTGCGTGAAGTTTGAACGTATATAATAAATAGAGAATATTACAGGTGGCAAGAAAATATGGATTTAATATTCAAATGGCGAGAACAATCTCAACAAGATATTATTCTTGTAACGAGAACATAAAATATATTTGCGTAACCATATAATTTATTATATTGACAATAAAATTAGACTCTATACCTCTCGTGAATTAATTATCCTTTGTACAAAAAATATATAACTCCTTTTCATCGTTTCAATAAAATGTCTTAGTGTAGAAAGTACTCATTTCTTTACAATGAAGGTAAAAAATTAAAATTGTTAAAATTATTAAAATTATTGGCAGACATATGTGCAGCATACTGCATGGATATTACAACCACTGCATGCAATAACATTTGCTCACAGTTATTTGTTTTATCATTTACGTCTATCAATAGCATGTTAGTTTAAAGTTAACACGTGTTATAACGTCTCAAAGAGGTTCTGAACATTACATGTTTAATTTCAGTCAGTGATTGTAAAGCAACAAATCGTGGGGGCGTGTCGCGGGAACATTTCCTCTGTTGAGGACACAGGAGGGGACATAAAATAACGTTCTTTGATTGGTTTATTTTAAATTTGTCGCAGTGGTTTATTAAAATTTTGTCTCCACGACAAGATTTCGCATGGTGCATACGACGGGATTTGTCCACTGATTTCTAAATAAAGACTGGATCGAGCAACTATTGTTCAGAAAATGAAGCCGGAAGTCCGCCATTACTAAGGGACCAACTGAGAATCCTATGAGGTTTTTTGATGGTTTATGTGCTCTTACCATCGACAAAATAAAATAATATTACTATAAAGAGGACCAGAAAACATTTTTCAAATTACTGGGTAAAACGATATTTACTGCGACTTTGGTCCCTTAGCAATGGCCGCCGTTAGCTCTAATTATCCAGTGAGAGAAGCCTGATATGAGACGTCAAATTAGGTTGAAGATTTTATGCATTTAATGTTTACAAAGAAACTATATTGGCCAGACACTAAACCTATTTTGCTAGCGTCACAGTTTGATTTGCTTGCAAACTCGGAGTTTCTAATGATCTCTCGTTAATTTACATTATGCAAATTGCAGGCTTCAAAATCAGCTCATCAGATACAATAGAAAGCTCAATCCAGTCTTTATTTAGAGATCAGTGGATTTGTTCCTGCAACATGTCCCCTCGTGTATAAACAGAAACTAGTCCCTGCGACAAAATTAAAATAAACCAATGAAAGAACGTTATTTTATTTTCCTTTTCCTTCTTTGACATGTCCTCTCGTGTGTCCTCAACACGGGAAATGTCCCCACAACATGCCCCCGCGATTTATTTGAGAAAAAAACAAGACGATTATGAAACACCAACCTGTAATCGATCCGCACATAACATGGTGTATTTATAAGATTATGATTTCGTTTTTAGGTCAGTAGACCAAAGTCATGATGAAATTGAAGCAAACTTAGAAGGTCGTGATGTTAGAACAGAAGAAACAAGTAAATTACCGAGCAAGAACGAGAATGAAACTGCAGTTGATGATCCCAAAGAGACACAAATAGATGTGCAAATTGTGAAGGATGTTAAGAAGTCGGCTTCTAAAGTTGATCATTATTTAGACAAGTTATTGGTTAAACTGGATACACCAATCAAGCGTCCTCCAGTCGATGTTCCTAAAAGAATAGAATCTCCACCTTTAAGTGACGATGAACCATTCCCAGACCCTCCGAAAGAAGTATTTGAAAATGAAGGAAACTTTGTTGAAAATGAATCGCAAGTGGAAAATGATATCATGAGCTCCGAGAATACGGCAGAAGATGCAAATTCAGATTTGGTTATTTCGAAAAACGAAAGAAACCGTGATATAGTTGCTCCACCTCTGGAAATCGCTGTTCAGTCAGATCAATCAGAAGTATTGGAGAGCTGTCCTCCAGTACTTGTCAAAGACAACAATGATAACATTTCAGAAGGTGGTGGTGTTCAGAAAACCGACCATGATATAGCCCATGAAATAAAGCAATCAATTGAATTAAAAGATAATGCCAGTCAGCGATATCAAACATTACTTCCTTCCTGTGATGTTTATCTTAAAGTAATACACAGCAGAGAAAACTCGGCGTCGTCTCTTCTTGAAGAGACATTAGAGTCAGCGAAGACAATCGCTAGCATTTATTCCGTTGAAGGACCAACGCGATGTGCTGATGGTGAGGATTCAATTTGCACTGCAAGTGAAATGCGGCGATATTCCTTGGCCAAGCGTTTGGTGCGAAAACGGCCAAAAGTAGAGCACCATGCTTCAACCCCAAAAACAACAGAAACCGCTGGTGAACTAAATCAATCATTTTTGACTCCCGGGAGTACTCCAAGTCCATTAAGTGAGGCAACTTCACCTGCATGTGACGAGCACGAGATGGGGGCTGTGGATGAAAGTGGTAATCAATCAGCAGGCTCATTGTCGTCAAGCGGTAGCCGCCCTGGCAGTGATACAATGAGCCCAAAGTTAGAAGCCCTTGAAGAACAGAAGGTAATGTCTGCATAAAGAAATTATTTCATTTGATTTCATAATTTTTGGCCAAGATTTTTCTTTGATTTTTATCTTAGAAGTGAAATTGATTCGATATCGATGATTATATATCAGGGACCTTAACCAAACGACTGCAACGGTGTTAGACAACTATAGCTTCAATTTTGTCTTAGAAAAAAGCAAGGAAAAATAGAGTAATAATGGATTGTGAATGTGATTTCTTCCAGCTTATAGAAGCTTCTAAACTTTCAAAGCCAGGGCCGCGTCCAGGATGGGATTCGTGATCGAGAGAGGATCGGGGGTGTGAAAATTAGTAATGATATATAAAATTAGTAATTAAGAAATAGAAAACATGTTTTCTATTTCTTTTTATAAAATAACCCGAAGGAAACAAGTAAAATGTGGCAATAGCTTTCTTTATAAATACATAAATTCTCTTTACTGTTCATAATGCCATGGCGTATGACGATGGCGTATAATTGCGCAATGATGGCGTACATAATGGCATATCACGTAATTTTCCATGTTTTTCATGCGTGTTATTGAAACATGGCTTTCAGCAAATCACCGCTTGCGTGTACAAAATGTTATTTTATAAATAAATAAATAAATATATATATATATGTTATAAAATAACATTTTGTAAACGCAAGCGGTGATTGGCTGAAAGCCATGTTTCAATAATTGCATGGAAAACATGGAAGATTACGCCATTATACGCCATTATGTACGCCATCATTGCGCAATTATACTTCATTATACGCCATCATCATACGCTATGGCATCCCACACGTTATAGAAACACTCGTGGAAGTTTATAACACTCGTCGAAATTTCCCACTACGATTTCTCGTTCTCGAACGTTTACGATTTCTCATTTATCTAAACACGAAAAATGTTTTCTATTTCTTAAATGTCTTTATGAACATATTATTAGGACTAAAACAGCTTTAAATCCCTGTATTACTATTGTCTTGAGGCTCTGGTTAGCAGTTATCATTGGGGCCCCGTACCTTTTGACATAAAAGTATTGCAAATGCCTCGTAAGTTTCCCTGTAACTTTAATTTTAACTTATTTACTATTTATTAGAGGCCTGTAAGTTCTACGTGTGTCTAGTTCAATTTATATAACAATGTTTAAACTGAAATGTTACTGGACCCTATTTTGCGCGTGGTCCCGGGGGTAATTACCGCGCCTATATGGTTGTCACGACAACGTTAAACTATTCTCGATGACGTCGTGTGTAGAACGGTGACGTTGTGGTTGCTCTTGTGTGGAAAATTTCAAACCATTCATCATCTTTGTTTTGGATTCAATTAAAAGATCGAAGAAAGCAACCTTTAAGGACATTGGCAACAACAATTAAGTTTGTCTAATATGAAAGAACTTGTAAAATAATAGATTACTTTTCCGTATTTTACTTCGTTTTTGAAATATTTCAGTTTGTTTGATATGTAAATGAGATGGTCCGACGTCATGTGCTGGGTAGAGAATTTTTATATTATATTTTAAAATTACTTTCATATTAGACAAACTTAATTTTTGTTGCCAATGTCCTTTAACGAAGAACAACGTGGGCATTAGTAATTCGTAATTTCTTTCAAAGATAAAAATACAGGCTTTATATATCCCAGCTTCACCGTTGTAGTTTGTTTAAAGTAGCTATTATAATAACCCTCAAAGACATGGTAATGATTCCTACGAACTCAGCTTTTAATTCTTGTGTTTTTTCTTAAATAAAGGAAATTCTAATTTCAAGTATGAAGATGAAGGTGGAATTACTGAAAGAACAAGAAAGCGAGATAAACGAAGAGATGAAGCAGAATGACGAATTGGGAAAAACAGTGGCTAGTGATGTGAAAGTAAAAACGACCGCAACAGAATTGTCCAAGTTTGAACTATTTGTACGAGAACTTAATAACATAATTGGTTTGCTCTTGTCTTTAACTCAACGGATGCATCGTTATGAAGTGATGTTGCAAGATATCGATCTTGCTGAAGATAACGGAAGAGAAAAGAGGGTACGTATACAGTTGTGTAAATTCATTAATAATTCATTATGAATTCTCATTAATACTCATTAATAATTCATGACGAAAAGACAAAGGAAGCAGTCATCCAATAACAACGTTCGGATTTAATTAGTGTAGTCCTTCATCGTCACGTGTTGTGAGTCCTTCACCGTAAAAAGCTGTTGTTAGTCAGTATTACAACACCACATCCCGGATGTGTGGTGTTTATGAAAAATAACACGTGATATGTTTTCCTAAATACCCATAGTAGACAAAGATTTAAGTTTAATAATAATGTCATTAGCCAATCACGAGTAAGTAAAATTGATTGAAATGTTATTTGTATAAGTAATAGTATGATTTTGAGTGCAATTTTGAAAAACACGTACGAGTGAGTTTTTCAAAGAATATCAAAATAGCAAGAGTCGAAAGACGAGTGCTAGTTGAGGTCTTTGAAAAACTCACGAGTGCGTGCTTTTTCCCAATTGCACGATAAATCATACTATTACTTATTAATAATATACAGGAAAATGTTCGTGATAACAGATTTTTGCACTATTATTATTAAATTATTATCAAATATTATTATTATTTTTGCACTTGTTTGGGATTAACTGCACTCGAATCAGCCAATCACAGTCGAGAAACATTTTCCTGTATATTATTAAATATATTATACACTAGGTGCATCAATACTGACCATTTTTTTATATTCAAATGTTTTTATGATTTTAGGATATGTTGTTGAAACAAATGGACAGAGTAAAGCAACAGTATGAAGAAGCTTGCACGATTAAAGAAATCAATGACAAACGTGGTGAAACCGTTGCAAAATTTGTAGAGGAAAATTGCTCTGACGAGGAATTTGCTGATTTCCAACATTTTGTTGATATGAAGACGCAGCTTGCTTTGACTCAGGCAGAAATACGCGATAAGATTAAACTTGGTGAAGAAAAACTGAATGCTTTAACATCAGCTCAAATTGACTGGAATTCTTTCGATCTCACTTCAAGATGAATTGGAGGCCATTGGTGCGTTTTTATCTGCGAATCTTGCATGAACATAATTTAATTGCAAAATACGTGGTGTATAGCTGGATCTACGCACTGCGTCCCTTTTTATGGCCAGAAACTCTGATAGCAGGGGAAATATCAGCAGACTTTTTGCATGGGCAAACCGTAACAAGTATCTGTTTTATCGTATGTCGCCCTACATGGGCCTATTTCCCCGTGCATCTTTGTGAAAATATATGGAGAATTTTACGCCAAACATAAAAGAAAAAAATTCGAAATTTTCGAATTTGTTTTATTCAGGCTGGAAAGAAATCTGATTGGGTTAAGAAAGTAGAAAATAGGTTGTATAGAAAATGGTTACATGAGAGGACAAGTCGTGGATTCACACCCGTTTAAATAAGCCTTAAGAAATATGACGTCACCTTTCGTCACCAAGACTCGCTCTGGTGTGAACTGTGGAAATCTAATGTAAAAACGAAGCTTGAAAGTATGATCAAGTTTCAACAATGGGAACAAGGATCTTAAAGGGGAACTGTACCTAAAAATAAATTACTCTTATAAGTATAATGTTTAGAAATGTTAATAGTTATGGTATATCTGCTCTTGCACTCGAGAAATAACGTTTTCATTCTCGTATTTTATGGTTTTGGACGCCGCCATTTTAGAGTTTCCTCGACGGCTCAACGTTGATGTACAGCGGTGGTTTTCTTTTCAATTTTGACGTCATTGAGTGCTTGTCGTTCCTTGCACTCAATGACGTCAAAATTGACGAGTGTGAGCGCACACCAGCATGACACAAAATGGCGGCATCATTAACATAAAACACGAGAATGAAAACGTTATTTCTCTACATTATATAAAAGTAATTTACTTTTTGGGAATAGTTCCCCTTTAAGCAAATGCGATGGTTAAGTTTAGATCATCTTCATTGAGAGAAATCATAAATTACTGGCGGCCTCGTTCTAGCTTAAATATGATGTTACACGGGACGATGATGTTACACCATTGAGTTAAATGACGATTTTTTCGGCAACATGTTGCGTCAAAATTCTCTGTGTAAATTTTTCAAGACAATGGAGTGATTTGAAGTTTAAGGCAAGACAACCACAATGTCACCGTTCTTCACACGAGGTCACGGGGAACATTTGAACGTTCTCGAGACTACGAAAACTGTTAAGACGTCAAAATTCGTTGCTTAAGTTCTAACTATCTGATTGCAAGTGCTTTGGAAATTACGGTTAGCAGTTCCATGATGTATTTCATCATACATGCATGTCCGATCGTAACAATCTCTCATTTCGTCCAACCTCTTGCGGATACTAAAAAAGATCGTCCACAAGACGACTCAGACCTAGTACCTCACGGTCACCTCAACTGCAAGTGTACCATCTAGTCATGACCATGAGAGAAGTTCAATGTTTGAAACGGGCCTTAGAAACCTATTATTAACCCGTGGTTTCAAGACAAAATTGAAGCTAGTTATCTAACATCGTCACTGTTTGGATATGTTTGGATATTTTAACTAAGTAGAATATGTATGTATAGAAAATAGAGGCCTTAGTTTTATTTCAGACGGAGTTTACCTGATAGTTAGATATTGGCTTAATAAACTATTAAATTAAAAGTAAGTGCATACATGAACAACAGGAGATTTAGCAAATGATTAGATTGAATGTGATAGCTAAAACATCGTGGAGTACTTTGGTTGTTTTTATAATTCTTAATAAAACGTCAGAGTAAACTCTATTGTTGTTATACTTAATTATTAACTGTTTATCACTTTAAGGAGATTTGGACAGGAAAACAAACAAAAAAAGGAAAAGTAAGCGTTCAGGCGGGACGTGAAACATTTGTTTTTTTACTTGACCTATTATTGAAAAACTACAGCCGCTTGACCTAAAATATTCAGAATATACAAATACAAAATACAACGTGTACTAGAATACATATTTTTCTACCGGAATACATATTGTTATACCGGAATACATATTGTTATACCGGAATACATATTGTTATACCGGAATACATATTGTTTACCGGAATACATATTGTTATACCGGAATACATATTGTTATACCGGAATACATATTGTTATACCGGAATACATATTGTTGTACCGGAATACATATTGTTGTACCGGAATAAATATTGTTATACCGGAATACATGTTGTACCGGAATATACATTATTGTACTGGAATATATATGTTTACCGGAATTCATATAGTTTTACCGGAATACATATTGTTGTATACCGGATTACATATTGTTGTATACCGGATTACATTATATATTAAATGTGATTTGCAGCTTGGTTATTTTAATATGGTAAATTGTTTGCTACTCAAGCTTTTTAACGCAAACTCAGACGGGAATCGAACCCGCAACTAGCCTGCGAAGCAGGCGGAGGGGGCCAGGGACTGGCCCCTGGGGTGATGTTTTTGGATTTCTACGTCCACCAGAAGACGCTAAATTCTGATTGGCTAACTCAACTCATTAGTATTCAGGGTTTCCTGTCAGGAAATAAACATTTAATAAAAATGGCGACTTTAGAAAAACCGTGTTGGTATAGATTATTTTCTTTAGAAAGCTTTAACCGATCTTCAGTTCGTTGCTGGTCGTAGCTTTAAATTAAAACAGGAACAAAAAGTTGCAGCGAGAGAGCTGCTGGCTGGAAAAGATGTTTTGATGGTATTACCAACGGGATTTGGCAAGAGTTTGATTATGAATTTAGTAGATTTACCAGACGTTCGTGCGAGCGCGTATTAGGGACCTTAAGCAAGAGCACGGGAGAGGAGGACGACGTCTTACCGGAAGTAAATTCCTTCGTAGATTGATCTGCGCATGCGTCAAATGTGAGGCCTTCCCGTCCTCTCGGCGTACAAGACGTGAAATTCATTGTTTTCCCGTCTTGGCAAAACGTGAAACTGAGAAAAACGGAATATTTACATTGGCAAAGACGTCACCCGGTACTCGCCCCAGTCTTTCTCGTGCACAGAGCCCCGTCCTCCTCTCCCGTCCTCTTGCTTAAGGTCCCTATTATCAGTCGGCAGGGTTGTCCTTGTCTTCAGGTGTTTCAACAGTGCTCTTGTTGCGAGTGGGGAGATTCCCGCGCTTTTTTCCAGAATGTTGTCAATTTCATGTAGTCTTTTGTTCTGTTTATGTGTCTTGTGACGTGTTTAAATATATCAAAGAATCTTCAAGATAAACAATATTGTGTAGAGTTCCAAGAGAGGCAGGGAATCTACTATAAGTGTGCACCTCCGACGAAAGGATATTGGTTCGAAAGCGTTCGAAAATATGGAAGCGACACAATCGAGATTGGATATCAAACTGACACAACTCCGAATCACAGTGGAAAAGACGAAAGATGTCCTCGATTCAAACCGACGAGAAGCTATCGAGAGACAATGCGCTGCTCTTAAATCTATCGCAGATAACATTAATCACATTCGACTTGGAGTAGAAGAGAAGAAAATCGAGGACGAAGTCAATCTGGCTGATCTGCAAACATGGAACACCGATTTGGACAACAAATTGGTCGAAGCTGACATCGAGATTGAGCGATTACGAAAGTGGCTCGAGTACCACAAGAAAGAACAAGAAATGATCGCAAGAGAAGAACAGATCACGTTCGAAACCAAACTACACGAGACGAAGATGAAATTTCAGACCGAATTGACAGCCGCCAAATCAGTGAACGCTTCCCTTCAAGGTTAACGAAACCGCGACAGGTGGTGTTGTATTGGGGACGCGTGGAGAGAATGGGGATACGGATCGAGCCGCCGAATGTACGAGCAAAACAATGTGTCAACATTGTGGCAAGAAACACCACACGTCAATCTGCGACGCGTTGAAGAAATCAGAAAAGGCCTTGACAACTAATCAATCACCAGAGGGCGTATTCCGGTCATCATCATCAAGGTCAACGGGGTCAAATGTCGCGCGCTAATTGCTTCAGGGTCGGGCAGTTCATATATCTCAGCGAAACTTGTGAACATGCTTAAAGTGAAGCCGGTGGAAACCTAGACAAAGCAAGTGGAAATGCTCGTGTGTTCTAAACAAGTACGCATGGAAACTTATCAATTGAAAACGGAGTCCGTCGACGGAAAGTACGAAATACCCGTGAAATTCGTCAAAGTAAATAAAACCGAACTGCTCTCAATTGAAAACCCGCACTACACCGATTTAATTCGTGGAAATTCTCATTTGTCTGGAGTAGAAATAGTCGACAACGACCAGAAGAGCCAACTACCAGTGCACGTTATCTTCGGAAGTGGCGAGTACGCTCGAATAAAAACCAAGAAGGAACCACGCGTTGGCAACGACGGAGAGCCAGTAGCAGAGCTTACAAAGATGGGGTGGTTTATCATGAGCCCAGGCACAGAATTTGACAGGAAGACCATGCTCTTGACTCAAACTTCGCAAAGCGACTACGAGGGGTTATGTCGAATGGATGTCTTGGGGCTCGAAGACTTTCCTGAACTAAATGATCAAGTAAGTGTTCACGCTGAGTTCAAGGAACAGCTTCGTCGCGCGGACGAATGGTGGTACGAGACAGGACTGCCGTGGCGAGGAAATCATCCTGAGTTACCCAACAACAAGCAAGGAAGTGTACAAGAAGTGTACGAGAAGTTTGACAAGAAGTCTTCAGCGAAAAGGGCAGACCTCCGCGTACAATGAAGTCATCCAAGACCAGCTCAAGGAAAAGATTGTCGAGAATGCGCCACCAGAAGTCACAGGAAACAAAGAAGTAGCCGTGGAGATCTTGAGTGATGCAACGTTCCAGCTGCATAAATGGAACTCTAACGTCGACGAGCTCGAAGACAGCAAAGCAGTACCAGGTGTTGAAGAACAGACCTTCGCCAAAGAACAGCTAAACGTGCAACCGAATGAATCAAAGATGCTAGGACTCAAGTGGGACAAGCAGCAAGACACCTTAAACGTGGCTATTCCAACCGACGAAGCACAGCCAACCAACGAGGAATACTTGGAAAATTGGCCCGAATTTATGATCCGTTGGGGTTAGTTGCACCACTGACTCTCGTTGGCAAACAAATCTACCGAGAGGTTTGTGAGACGAAAGCATCGTGGGACGCCCAGCTGAGAAACGATCATCTACAACGATGGAGAAAATGGGAGCATGAACTATCTCGCGAATACCAAGTACCCGACCAATCGTAGGTCACCAAGAAGCCATCGAAGGAGTCGAGTTACACGCCTTTGGCGACGCGTCGCGGGCCAAGGTGTAGGAGCGGTAATTTACGCAGTTGTTCGACAACAGTCAGGCATCACACAACGGTTTGTGGCAGCCAAAGAGTCGCCTCGCCAAGCAAGGGCTAACTATACCTCGCCTTGAGTTAGTTGCAGCCCATATGGCTATGAATCTCCTAGTAAACGTAAAGGTAGGGTGACACGTGCGATTTTTTTCTCGCGCCGGCAACGCAACGGGTCAAATTTCATTGCGTTGCCGGCGCGAGTGATGAAATTGCACGTGTCGCATATCTGGCGCGGTAACGCAATTGTAACCCGATGCGTTCGGCAATCGTTGCGGAAAGTTGAAATGTTTGAACTTTCGGCAACGATTGCCGAAAATATCAAATTACCCAGGCATTGTTTCAGCAGGAAACGCAATGATTATTTTAAACCAGCCAATGAAATTCGCTTTTGTATGGCCAGGCGAAAGATGAGCTTGTAAAATCGCCTTCTTGTACAGCGTTTCAGATAGGTTATCAACTATCTTTTTGAAATGTTCAAAATCCATTCGCATAAATTTCTCAAATCCTGGTGTGTCGTGGGCAGCTAAATCAGGAGGAAGCTGACTGAAATAACCTTTGTTGTTTCTCTCTAGAAGCCAGGGTCGGCTCGAAATACGTTTTTCTTCTTTTATATCATCTTCCAACAAAAGCATTGCTATGACCACGAGTTCTTTCTTCGACGCCATGTTGGTGTGATGTTGGCAAAACACTAGTTTTCATGTCAATAATTCCGACGCGGCTAACCTATCATTGCTCGTGTAACCACTTCGCTCGCGCGGGCAACGCAATGAAATTTGACCACTTGCGTTGCCGGCGCGAGAAAAAAATCGCACGTGTCACCCGACCTTAAGGAACGCCTTTGACAACATCCCTACGCCGAAATCATACGGATGGACGGACAGCACCGTATATATATTGGATCAAAAGAAATGGCCAGTATAAACAGTTTGTCGCGAATCGACTTGCAAAAATTCAGCTACGTAAAGAGATCCAGTGGAGGTATGTCCCAACCAAAGAAAACCCTGCTGATTTAGCGAGTAGAGGTGGTCAAATCAGATCATCGAATCTCTGGAAAAGTGGTCCCGAATGGTTACAAGACGAACACAGATTGCCAGAGAACGACGTACTCTAAGAGTTGGAGTGTGGATTAAAAGATTCATTAATAACTGCAAGGATCAAACAAAGAGAATTGGCCCAATTACTACAGAAGAGATGAACGAAGAACGCAATTGGTGGATCAGACGTATTCAAGAGAGAGAAAGAGAAGAATCGCATTACTCGAAGATCAGGGCTCAACTGGACTTACGACCCAGCGCAGAAAACCTGACTGCTTGCCACGGACGGATACAAGGGGATCATCCAATTTATCTTCCAAGCAATGCAAGGTTTACAGAAAAATTGGTCCAACGTATTCACTGTGAGACGCTCCATGGGGGAGTTGGTCTAACAATGGCAGCTGTTCGTGAGCAATATTGGGTACCAAGACTACGCAGCCTAGTCAAGCTTGTCAGACGCAAGTGTCATGGATGCAAGAGATTTCGCGCCACAGCAATGACGAAACCAGCTCCTGGAAAGCTACCAGAAGAACGTACTACAGTCGGAACAGCATTTGAAGTCATCGGCACGGACTTTGCTGGACAGAAGCTAGTAGGGAAAGCATACTTAGTGATCTTTGCCTGCAGCCTCTCAAGCGCCGTCCACCTAGAGTTATTACCCAACCAAGAAACAGAATAATTTATACCGTTAAAACGTTTCATCGCCCGCCGTGGGAGACCTCGAGTCATCTATGCAGATAATGGTGGAACATTTATTAAAGCAGAAAAATGGATTCGACAGTTACGAAACGACGAGCGACTTCAAGGTCTTCTGGAACAGCATGAGATTTCGTGGAGATTCAATTTGAGCAGAGCCCCTTGGTGGGGAGGCCAATTTGAGAGACTTATTGGAATCGTCAAAACAGCCATGCACAAGACCATCGGAGGGACAACTCTCACTTGGTCCGAGTTCAGTGAAGTGTTACTCGATGTCGAGACGCAGATTAACAGGCGACCGCTGAGCTATGTTGAGGACGACATCGAACTACCTACATTAACACCAGCAACGTTTTTATACCAGCGTACAACACAGCTCCCGGAAGAATAAACGTGGAGAGTCAAAGAGAAAGATCTCAGGAAACGCGCCAAATTATTGAAATCTTGCAAAGATAGCCTATGGAAACGATGGCAACGAGAGTACCCGAGAGCCCTGAAAGAGAGGCATAACCTAACTCACAAGATTAGCAAATTTCAACCAAAGGAAGGAGACGTCGTCATCGTCAAAGCTGATAGTAAGAACCGTGGGACTTGGCCTTTGGCAATCGTAAAATAAATCTACCCAGGGAAGGATGGAGCAATCCGAGGAGTCAAGCTCAAGACCGCGAATGGATTCATTGAACGACCAGTGCAACTCTTATATCCGCTCGAACTTGAATGTGATAACCACCAACAACAGAGCAACCACAACTAAATCCAAGAGCCGTTGAATTTCGCCCAAAAAGAGACGCAGGAGTTGCAGCAGCGCTACGGATGAGACAAGTCCAGGAAATAGAAAGCGAAGAATTTTCCAGAATGTTGTCAATTTTATGTAGTCTTTTGTTCTGTTTATGTGTCTTGTGACGAGGACGTGAAGAACTGTCGTGTTTAATTGTGGTTTAAATATATCAAAGAAATCTTCAAGATAAACAATATTTTCAAGATAAAAATCTTCAAGATAAACAATATAAAAAACACAAAAGAAACCCCACTACGTCATCTTGAGACGACTTTAAAGCCCAGAGAAATAAAGTAACTTCCATGAAGCGTGAAGGGATGAAAACCTTTTGTCTCGAAGCCGCAACGAAAACAAAGCATCATGGAGAGTTTAGAAAGAAAATGAAGCCATTATTACCAAATTCTGTGAATAGCAAGGCGGACGGGGTTGTCCTAGTAGAAAACGACACAGTCATCACAGACCATAAGCAAGTAGCTGAAACGTTCAACAATTACTTTGTGGAAAATGGCTTGTAATAACAAAATAGAATTAAGTGTGGACGATTTCAGTGAGCATCCGAGTGTAAAGAAAATGTCAGATAGGCAGGAAATGAACGATTTTAATTTCGAAACCGTTAGTACCGAATATATCAATACGGTTCTTAAGAATATAAGTCCGAATAAAAGCGTTGGTGTAGATGGTATCTCTCCTAGGCTACTAAAATTATCTGCCCCTGTTATAGCTGATGAAGCTACCAGACTTATCAACTTCTTTATTACTGGAAACGCGTGGCCAAAGGAATGGAAATGCAGTAATGTAACTCCGGCACATAAAAAGACGAAGAAATTTACAAGACAAACTATCGACCTATATCTGTACTTGGGGTGCTTTCGAAGATCTATGAGAAAGTTCTGTATGATCAAATATACAGCTTTGTATGTCCACTATTGTCATCTAATTTCTCTGGATTTTTAAAAGGATACTCTTGCTGTACTGCTTTATTGAAGATGACAGATGACTGGCGAACTGACCTATATAGATGAACGGAAAAGCGTTGCGGCAATCGTGATAGACCTTAGCAAAGCATTCGATTCCGTGTTGCACAACCTTTTGTTAGCCAAATTGAAAGCATATGGCTTCGGTGAAAGTGCACTTGATTTGATGAAAGCCTACTTGTACGATCGACGACAGCGAGTTAAAGTTGACGGGGCCTACTCAGATTGGAAATCAGTTAAAATTGGTCTGCCACATGAGGAATGCTGCTGGGACCTTTATTATTTAATATTTTTGTAAATGACATAAATTACTCTATATCAAATATATCTCTCAGACTATATGCTGATGACACTAGAAACTATTATGCCGACCACTCTCCTATGATTTTGGAATTCATAATTAACAGTGAACTTAACACTATGTCTGAATGGTTTGTATCCAACTACCTTACTGTTAATGTTGGTAAAACCCATGCCTTATCCATTGGATCTACAACGTACAGATATGACTTCCATACAAATGATACCACAACCAAAACAAAGGACACCCTAAAAATTCTAGGACTCACCATAGACTCCATGCTAACATACAAGGAGCATATAAAAGGTCAACTGACGAAGGCCTATACGCCAAAATAACTGCGCTTCGAAGGATTCGACGTTTTGTAAAACCTGATATGATGATTCGGCTGTATAAAGCATTTGTTCTCCCTCATCTGGAGTATTGCAGCCTGTTTTACTAGGTATTGGAAAAACACAGTCAAAGAAAATGCAAACTATTATATCCTTAGAACTATTCTAGGTCTTTCTTAATCAAACAATTACGAAAGCTTGCTCAAATTAGCCAAAATTAAGTCATTGGAGCAGCGTAGGTATTTTCAATCTTTAGTTCTTTTTAAATATAAAGGAACAAGGTCCTATATATATTAATGAATTTTTTAAGCTTCGTAAGGTACACTATAACCTGCGAGGATCTGGCACTAAACTGGAACAGTTCCCCTTCAAAACTAACTGGCTGAAAAACTCATATTTGTCAATTGCCAGCCACCTGTGGAACAATTTACCTAATAACGTACGCGAAGCCCCTGATGTTTGGAACTTTAAGATAGTATTTTACCTGTATATATTAACTATATCTTTTTATCACTATTTCTAATTCTTAACATAAATTTTATCATGTAATTAATACGTGCGCGTTTTAACGAGTTTTTGCTCCTAAGCGTTACGTAGTTAAATAAATGATTGATTGATTGATTGATTGATTGTGTAGAGTTCCAAGGGAGGCAGGGAAACTACTATACTCTGGGCCTTCGGAGAATTCCTTCGACGTTTCAGAATAAAGAGACTTACGGCTAGACGTATATAAGTGATGGTTTCTACTTTCTACGTTGTCTTGCATATGAAATTTCTTGTCCAAATCCCGTTCTGGAGTTGCGATGTCGCTTCATTCTATCAAGGCTATTAATGTTATCGGTTGGTGGAACATTGCTGTCTCCTTCTTTCACTGATGTGTTAATATTGATTTAATAAAGTTATAAAGTTCAAAAGCATTTCTTTTTTTTTTTGCCGCAAGACCTACAAACCCGCTCGGAGAAAGTTTCACTGCGTAGTAATGCAAAGCCGATTGATTCACAAGCCTCAGCCAGAATCAACTCTGTGCTTCCATGTCTACACAATTGCTTGAATAAATTTTCAAAATAAATCTTGTTTCCACCAGATGCAGTCAAGCTTTTTACGGAGTTTCAGACATGGATATTTCACGATTCGGCCCGAAGTGAAATGTTTTAATCATTGAGGAAAGCCCGCTAGTCGCTGATTGGTTGTTTTTGACAGTTCTTCATATGGACTGAAATCTAAAAACATGGGTATTTCGTGCAGGCGTTCCCTCCCCCACTTCGCCTTTCCGCTACCCGCAACCTTCATGATATCCGGTTAGACGCTCTAACCATTGAGCTACCAGAACTCAGATGGTAGAATTCAACGAAGGCTACGTTGTGTACTAGTTCGTACGTGCGACATACGTACTGCTAATTCAGCAGTCTCGATATGTCTGTATATCTTATCAGAATATATTAAATGTGATTTGCAGCTTGGTTATTTTAATATGGTAAATTGTTTGTTACTCAAGCTTTTTAACGCAAACTGGCATGATGCTTGATAAATCCTTAAGATCCTTGGTAAATTCTTGAAGATCTTTGGTAAATCCTTAAGGTCCTTCATAAATCCTTAAGGATCCCAGCTTAAGGATCCTATGAGGATCCTTAAAGATCCTGGCAAGATCCTTGATAAATCCTTAAGAACCCTTGAAAAATCCTTAAGGGTGCTTGAAAATCCTTTAAGATCTTTCAAAAATCCCGAAGGTCCTTAAAAATCCTTCAGGATCCTTGAATGTGATCTTGAAAAATTCCTTTGGATTTCTTAAATAATCAAGGAACCTTGAAAAACCAATAAGAAAAACTATTGATGAAAACAGTATTGATTAAATATTGCTTATGAAGTACAGCATACATCCCATGCACTTTCATGTTTCTCATGATTGTTTTGCGAAGTCAGTTTCCAAATAGTGTGTAGGAGGTCTATAAACGTATTGAGTGAAGGCCCTTCGTTAGAGAGGTGGTTTGCACGCTGTTTTCGCATGTTTTCTAGTAGGGCGGTTTGATATCTGACCACGTATCATAGATGTTAATGATTGTTTATTAATTGCTACTCAAACTCTTGGAAATTTCTGAGACGGAAATCGGCGGCTCAACATCACGCGCGGACTCAGATTGTAGAGTGAAGGGTTACATTAATAGAAACTGTTATAATTACGCAATAAATTTTCCATTTTCAAAAGTCAGTCTCCGTTTTATATATATATATATATATATATATATATATATATATATATATATATATATATATATATATATATATATATATATATATATATATATATATATATATATATATATATATATATATATATATAAATGTGTTGATAACTAGATCGAGTACAAAATCATACTCAAAATCATATACTCATACAGTGCTCAATAAGATGGAAAATCACAGGACTAAACAATGCAATCTCTGCCTTTACGAAAAATATATTATTATTTACCAGCCCGAATTAAGCTTCCTTAACAAAAGGAACGTACTTAGCTATATCTATACTTGTAGACATCGTAAGAAACATTTGCTATGTAATAATAATTATAAATATATATAAAATATATATATATATATAAAAGTAGAGTGCTGCGTAGACAGTGTTTTGGATATATAGCAAAGTGAAAAGGTGGTAAACTGCCGATATTTTTAGGAACGAAATACTGACGTTTCGAGTGGAGTCCTTATCAGAGTAAGACCATGCATGAAGGGCTCCGCTAGAAACGTCAGTATTTCGTCACTAAAAATCTTGGCAGTTTACCACCTTTTCACTTTGCTATATATATATATATTCATACAAGATATGCTAAGTGTATATATATCATATCAAGACTTGCAGACCCATGAAACCATGAGTATAGCAGCGTTCTTACGAAAACGCGCGGTATTCGTCTAATTCTTTATAAAACGATATGCTTATCATAGGATCAACTATTCGGGAGACCCATCAGTTAACCGAGATTGCCACGAATCTCCTAGAATCTCTTATAGGTTTTATAATAAACAAAGAGTCCGACTCATGTCATCACGTTCCTCGTGTTTACGGTCAATTCAACCTGCATAACGTTTCTAACTCTGCCTCCAGAGAAAGTGAAGAAACTATACTACCACTATATGTCGTCAGATTCACACTGGCTCAAAGGTTCTTCTCCGAATCTTAGCCCAACTATTGGGATTGCTCGAGTCTTACCGTCCAGCAGTGTGGAAGGCACCACTACACTTACGTCACTTACATGCAAGCTCTCTTAATCCGAAGTCTAAACCAAACGCATGACAATTACGAATTCGAAGTTCCTTTATGCATTCAGTCGAAAGAGGAAATCAATTGCATGTTGGGTCCAGAACTTAGAAACAGCCAACGGCATGAGCCCGATAGTATGAGAAAACAAGCGGTACACTTCAACACTACAATGAGTAAACGAAGGGAGGATAAGAAGTTTATTAACTTCATGTAAATAAAATATTTACACGCCTCAATAACAGTAATAATCAACAAGAAAAATATTATTACTATGAAAGTACAGCATGACCAAAGTTTGTTGAGAAGACCGGTCTATAGTAAAACTGTTGAAAAGTTGATTTATCAGACCAGTCAGCCATATTTAAGATTTCTTGCAGAGGCACGAAAGCATTGGCAGCTGCGGATGTGGCTGCACTTCTAACTGAATGTGTCTTAAAAATTGATGCGTCAATACCAGCTTCCTTCAAAAAAGAACGAATCCAACGAGCAACTGTGGCAGTGGTCACTGCGCGATGAGGCGCCACGGCTGAGCTTACCATAATGGGGCCACCAGGGCAATTTCTGTCTTGTCCGAAACTACTTTGTTGAGAACTCGTGCAATTAAATTGAATGGGCGAAAGCTAGATGTTTCCAATTCCTGCTGAATGCCTCGAATGGAGAGCATTGGGGTCTGGTCTCCACCGATGTAAGTCGTCAGTTGATTAGTGAGACGAGACGCAAAAAGATCTGTGGTGCAGTCCTTCACAAAGGGGAGGATAGTTATCGGATCCATCATCCAGTCGCTGTTGTCCAGAAATTCTCTCGATTCCTGGTCTGCAACTTGTGCTACTATGAACAGCTCGTTCTGAATACACCAATTCCTAAGTTATATAGAGTTAAATTGAGGAGTTCTGGGGAGTGCAGAGTGCCTCCTTTGTGATTGACGTAAGCAACTGCTGTTGAGTTGTCCATGTTCAGAGATATTATCTTCGAACGTTGATTTTTCATGAGAGATTGTATCCCTAGGAACGCACCCTTCAGTTCGAGAACATTTATGTGTAAGTGTTTCTCTATGGCAGACCATTTCCCGTTGGCCTGCAGAATGTTGCCATACAGACGGCTCCCCAGCCAGGCATCCGTAAAGATCGTAAGATCCGGAGTTGGGGTTATATTTCGACCGGAGTTCATGAAATACAATTCGTATTATACAAAATTGGGGTTATATGAGTGAACGAAGGGAGAAATATATGATACCCGTATATACCCTCCCTATGTGGTGGCTACGCTTAGTGTTAAAAAGCCACTGCAGGATTATGGGTAGGTCATTTCAGGGTCATCAAAGATGCATTTTTGTTTATTTTGGGGGTACCTCTAGTGTTAAAAGGTGATTCGAAGCACAAATAGCTAAGCCACCATACCGCTTGTTTAAGAAATAAAAAAACGTGTCGCGTGTGATTATCGAGTTATAATGGAACGAGAGATGCGTGTAAAACACGAGGCGATAGCCGAGTGTTTTACTAACTTCTCGAGTGCCATTATAACTCAATAATCACACAACGACAAAAATTTTTATTTCTTTTATAAAATAACATCATAACATTAACAATAAAGCCATGAAAAATGCAGATTTACCTGTTATATGAAGCGTTGCTATGTGCTAGGAAGTCTTTGTTGAAAATACGTTGGCGATTTTAGCGATGAAAATGCACTCAACGTTCCAGTTAAAACATTCTGTTGTGTTAGTGCCTTGATTAGCCTTGTATCCAGGTATACTTTGACTTCCTTTTGTGATTTAAACTACTTAAAATCCGTCAAAAACGACAAAATCTACGCGAGGAATCACGTCAGCTTATGCTTTATTGAGTTATAATGACATGGTTTTTGAGCTCAGTAACCAATCAGACAGTGTGTTGTCGCTCATTTACTTCCGGTTATTTTATAAACACATACACATAATAATCTTTCTAAGTACACTTGTCATTAGTAGTAACATTATATTCAAATTTATTAGTTGTCAATGATTCTCTGTATTTCGTGATTTTCTTCTGTGACGATTTGCACCCATTCCTGTTTATGCATCGACGAACTTTTACCCAGGGATTGACAATATTTGTGTTCTTAAGCCATTCTTGAAAGACGTAAGGACCACCTTTGCATGTCAATCCAGCTTCGTAGTCGATAACTAGGAGAAAAATAAGGGACTTGTCATGATTATTTATGGTCGGGATGGGGACCGAAGATAAATAGATTTGGTGCTGGAAAAAAATTTTACCCAACCAAATTAAGATCAGAAATTTAACCGTCCAAACCATTTATGGATAAAGAAAATGTTTTTACCCAACCCAAGAAAAAAAAAGTTAGATAAAACCCAATTCCGAGCTGCATGTCGTCGATACAAGTTTTAATAACAAACACAAATAGATATACAATCAGATCCTACTATACAGGGCCGATGGAATAATAACGCTGCCAAAAATTTATGTGTTTAAAAATTTTAATGTGGAATAATTTAGATCAGGAAAATACCAAACCGAGAGTTTTTCGTCCTTCCGAATTGTTCGCATATTCATCAAATGGAGAAACTATATAACCAGGCAATTTTAGGATTGGTACCCAGCCCCCCAATACAGATTTGCTTCCGCCGTTATCACCCTATACAGAGCAGAAATGCAAGGAAAACAAGGAGAGGAGTACAATAACAAAAGCTAATGTGCAATGATGACTAAGGAGAACGGATGACGAGATTCCAATTTTAAATGATGAACTCTTAATTTTTTTATGTAAATAGTCATGAAAATGTTGCTACGCAACCCTTCAGAGAAGTGAATTTTTTTACCCAACCATTTAGGTCTTAGAATTTTTAGTTACCCAACCATTTTCTCTTCGGTCCCCACCCCGACAATAAATAATGAGCGGTCCCTAAGAAAAAGGCAAGACATTAAACTCTAAATTTGTCAATCATATTATTTTTAAGGTGCCTTATATATAACCCCAATTCTTTAATTATTTATGTTATATATTTATAACATTCTATGTTATATATTTATATTTATAAGTTTTGTTATATTACACCTCTGTTAAAGTCCTTGTACTGGCTCCCTAGTCCCTGTGAAATATCGTGTAGATTTTACAATTTTATTAATTGCTTTTAAAGCGATACATGGTTTGGCTCCTACATCAGCGAACTCATATCTGTTAGAGACATTGGAAGATAAAACCTTTTTTGTTTGAACAATAATAAACTACTTTAAATGTTACGCTAGGCTGGGGGATCGCTCTTTTAGTGCATGTGGCTGCCCCAAAGCTACGGAACGATCTTTCTAGTTCCATAAGAAATATTTTATTAGTAGATAGTTTTAAAAGAGCTCTTTTACGAAGGGTATATTACAGGTTCTCATAATAATAAGAAATATTTTATTAGTAGATAAAAGAGTTCTTTTTACGAAGGGTAATGTATATGTAATGTAAACGTTGCTATGTAAATAGATGCCTTTTTAACTTTGTCTAACTGTTAGTTATATTAGTAGACTACATTTTATTTTTATCTTTATCTTAGTTTTAGATAATATTTCTACCTTGAATTGATGTAAACTTGCACGTCTGTATGCTAAGTATTAATTCATCTAATAAAGATTTATTCATTCATTCATTCATACACGTTCTCATAATATAATAGACATGCGTATGTGATCGGTAATTCCAAATCTGTTTTCAGAATTGAAATATATTTTTATAATGATTGTAATACACATCGTTACGGTGAAGTAGGTCGTTATGAGTCAGTGTAGCTCGGTGTAGATCGTTCAGGTAGGTCATTCCGTCATTGTACGGATCATTCCTTCATTTAGTACTTACGAAATGTTGGAAAATTTCAGCGAAGTAAACTTACCACCATTGGGTTTATTTATTTCTCGAATATAGTCTTTTCGCATTTCTTCATATCCAGCTGGACTTTCGTGATGTCTTTCGTAGTTACATTTACACATTTTATGATTATCGATCTCAAAGAATTTCTTATCCTCGTCGTCGCCATTTTTTGCAATTTGTACATACAACTTTTCAACTTTATTTTTCAAAGGAATACGTGGCCAAAGACACCACGCCACATTAATGTCTATATCTATGTAGTGTGAACTGCGAGTTAGATTGGCAACTGCAATAAAGGTCATTTGTGGCGAACAGCGATTTCTTCTTTTAGTAATTATACGCGTTCCTAAAAAAACAACATAAATTGATTTAAAACATGTAATATACAATTCTACTGTTTTGGTACCTATAAACGATTTAGTACATACCTTGGGAGCAGCCAATAAAGACATATATTCCAAAAACAACCACGAATTCAATGTATTTCATCTTTCTAGTTAATATATACTGAATAGCTCTTCTAGTATATACTGATGTCAGGTTGTACACTATATAATTTCTAGTTCTCGAATGTTCTTATACACTATTTGAACTAATTATCTAATTTTAACCGGCAAACTAAACAATGATGCAGGCATGAATATAATGTGGGGGAGACGCGGAAAGAATTTGCTGGATCTTTCTTGGACTTAGTTTGAATAGTTCATTCCAAATTATTTAAAAATACGAGCTGTGGGTGAGTATCTTTAGTTTTTCGAACTCTCACGGCATCCCAAGTGTTTGTATCACAGGTAATACTTAAAAAACAATTTATAATTCTTTTTATAAAATACAGACTTTAGAAAAGAGCTGCCACTCAAAAACCCTTATGAAGTTGGGTAATCCCAGCGCGGTAAAATCTAGTTCTGATGGACTCAATGAGAGCTCGGGTAGGCAGAAATTATTTTTTAATAAACTATAATTTCAATCTTTATTGATAATATGTCTGTTGCAATGCATGTGCTACTCATCTTTAGCTTTTTGTCAACTAGTGTGTTACTAGACTTTTAAAGTGATACTTCCATCATTACTTATGGATGTAACAACAAGGATATAATTGCTGCTGTAGGCAGCACACTTCTCGTACCCAGACTTCTTCGCGGAACTATGTAGTCAACGAAATCTCGATTTGTGTCCCAGAGGTTCCTACCTTTCGCAGTTCGGAACTTAGTGTCAACGACATAACGCCTCTCTCCTCCGCAGAGGCTTAGTTATATATTTTATTAGAAAAAGCGAGAGGAAAATCGGGACCGCGCGCCTCCGATTTTTCTCGATCCACTCCCCGCGCACTTCCCCATTTTGCCCGCACGCTTTCCTCTAATAAAAATAAGCCTCAGTGGAGGAGAGAGGATCTTTCTAAGTGTAAGCATGCCTTAATATGGGTGTGTCTCTACCTATAATTATACATATATGCACCTATACAACCTATATAGAACCTATTGAACCTATTGAGCCTAGAACCTATAGAACCTATAGAACCTATAGAACCTATTGAGCCTATAGAACCTATAGAGCCTATAGAACCTAAAGTGCATATAGAACCTATATAACCTTTTGAACCTATACAGCCTATTGAACCTATAGAACCTATTGAGCCTATAGAACCTATTGAGCCTATAGAACATGTTGAATTCATGTTGAGCCTATTGAGCCTATATAATTGAACCTATAGAACCTATAGAGCCTATAGAGCCTATAGAACATGTTGAGCCTATTGAGCCTATAGAACCTATAGAGCATATTGAACCTATAGAGCCTATTGAACCTACAGAACCTTTATATAGAACCTATAGAACCTATAGAGCCTATAGAACCTTTAGAGCCTATTGAACCTTTAGTATAATTTCTGAGCTTAAACGAGCTCTGATTTATCACTTTACTAGAAATCATACTTGAAAAAGTGGTTTTTTGTAACCAGACTATATTTATTCGTTCCAGTCCCCTCTCGGAATCATCATTTTGGTGTATGGTTTCTAAAACATGACGAATTTTTTTTCAAAATGGCGACTAAATTATTATAACTAAAAAATCGTCGAAAAGGCTCAAAAACTTAGCATAAAGACATTGTATATATCAGATTTCTCTCAAGATAGAACTGTCTAAGGGTAAGGAAGTTGTTTATCGTATAATTATTTGTATTTTTACGTCCGTTTTGATCGTTAGTGTGTTTTTGAAAGCTGTCAGCGTGAAGAAAACATCGAGCATAACACAGTTCAAACTGTCTGTTTAAAACTTCTCAATTGAACATTCGTTCAAGCCTGAAATTATACTAAAACAATTAGTCACCTCAGTCTCGGTGATTATCGTTATATTTACCTCGCCGCTTCGCGGCTCGGTAAATATTCAACGATAGTCACCTCGACTTCAGTGACTAATTGTTAAATATAACCTGTAGAGCCTATAGAACCTATAGAACCTATAGAACCTATTGAACCTATAGAGCCTGTTGAACCTATAGAGCCTATAGAACCTATAGAACCTATAGAGCCTATTGAACCTATAGAGTCTATAGAACCTATAGAGCCTATACAGAGCCTATTGAACCTATATAGAACACTGATATTATTGAACCGAGTACAGTGGCCATCCACACTGATCCACTTCCTGTACAAGACACCGTCCCGCCTAACTAGCCTTTCCCACTGTAACAACAAGCGTTTCACGCTCCGGTCTGCTCCCTGGACATCAGGTTCTAGTGGTCTATCACTACTCTCACCCATCCAACGAAGAATTGGTCCAATGGTTAGGTCTTTCTCTTGAGCCTGTTTAAATTGCTCGGACGTCCCTCGTTCAGGCAAGTATGGGGTTGCTGGGTGTAAGTTGGTTTGATCTTCAGAGGTGTTTGGGTTGTCTGTATCTTCGTTGAGTTGCTCGTCAGGTGTAGCTGGATTGTTCACCAGGTAGTCGTTGTCTTGCTGATCAGGGTTGACTGGGTTCTCCACTGCATCCACGTTGGCTCGTTCCCCTGCATTCTCGGGGCACATACGGCACTAGCAGCACGGAATTCGGGATAAACCATCAGCATTACCATGGGCTTTCCGGGGCGATGTTCTATCTCGTAGTCAAATTCCGCGAGTTGGTCAAGCCAGCGTTCCACTTGTCCTTCCGGTTCTTTGAAATTGTGCAGCCAGCGAAGTGAGTTGTGATCTGTGCGAATCACAAAATGCCGTCCACAGTACTTACGCTCAGACTTCGTTAACGATCTTCTCGTGTACGCAATCGCTCGTTCTTCACCATCCTGTATTTGTGAAAGTACAGCACCTATTCCTTCGTCGCTTGCATCAGTGTCGAGCAAAAAAGGACTGTGGAAATCTGGGTAGCTCAAAATCGGCGCCGATACCAGTCTTCGTTTGAGCTGGGTAAACGCTTCCCCGCACTATTGCGTCCACAAAAATAAACGGCCTTTCTCGCCAAATCGATGTAAAGGTGCTGCAATCTCTGCAAACCCGCGAACAAACCGTCGATAATAAGACGCCAGACCAAGAAAGCTTTTCACCTCGCTTAGGCATTGTGGTGTTGGCCACTCGTTTATCGCTTTCGTCTTGTCTGGATCCGCTTCTACACCTCACTGATCACGTGACCAAGAAACTTTACACTCGTTCTCAGCAAGTCGCACTTCTTCGGTTTCAGTTTGAGCCCTGCTTCTCGTAGCTAGACGTAGAAACACTTTTCCAAGCCGAGTGAGATGTTCCTCAAAAGTAGTGGAAAAGACAATAATATCGTCCAAGTATATCATGCAAATTTCCCATTGCATGCCTGCAAGGGACAGTTCCATCAACCGCTGGAATGTACTTGGGGCGTTGCATTACCCAAACGGCATCACCTTGAATTCGAATAAGCCACGATGCGTCACAAATGCGGATTTCTTTCTATCTTGGGGGTCTAGTTCGACTTGCCAATATCCCGAAGCGAGATCAAGTGTCGAAAATAGTTTGGCTTCGCGTAGAGAATCCAACGTATCGTCTATTCTCAACTGCATTCAACCGTCTGTAGTCCACACAGAGCGTTGTAGAACCGTCCTTCTTCATCACCAATACGACAGGAGCACCCCAGGGACTCGGGTTGGATTACATCGCGTTGCAACATATCTTCAATATATTTTTGTTCGATGTCTCGGCGTGGTGGTGCCATGCGACGAGGGCCTTGGCGGATGGGGCATGCTTCACCCGTGACGATGCGATGCTGGACCTTGCTGGTTCTTCTTAAATCGTGTGGGCCACTTGATACTCTTTAAGGATTTCTTCTAGGTCTCTTCTTTGTGCCGGGGGTTCGAGATGGGCATCATCCACAACGGAAGTACGTCTGTCGTCGCTTGAGGTTTCTTGTTCACTTTTTCTCGATTACTCGACTCTTCGTTCACATGGCAGACATTTTCAGAACTGTTTTCACAAACCTTTTCGATGGGGCTAAACAATCTTATCCCACATTCCGTTGACTAAATTTGGACGTTGGCTCTACAATGCCAGCTTCCGCAACAGTCGGTTCTTGTCCAGACTCGTTACAAGTCCAACATGTCCCTCGATTCCATCGACCACGTCCACGATTTGATGGTGTACGAGACTCCCCGCGGCTTGTTTTCATTTCCCGCATAAGATCAGCCATTTGACCCATCACTTCAGTATTTTTCTGAAGCAATACTTTCAGCCCAACGCTGTCTTCGGTGCTTGGCTGGCTTTGCGCCGTTGCGACGCCATCTTGTCCAGTCGTTCTGTCTAGTTGAAGAGCTTTAGCCGTCATTGATTGCTGTTGGTGAACATCTTGCATCGTCGCCTCGTATTTCACGGCCATTTGTATTGCGTCGTCTAGCGTTTTAGGCTCAGCGAGTCGAATCTTCAACTGCATTTCTCCGTCTAGGGCGCGAAAGAATTGGGTTTTGGCGATTCGGTCTCTCGTCGCGGTGCTTTCTAGTTGTGGGAAGGCTTTTCTCGCTAAAGTACGAATAGCGTTTCTGAGGTCAGTCAGTTTTTCTCCCGATTGTCTCTTGCGCGCCGACAATTCCGTCTCGAACAGCTCCGGTTGTGGCGATGGATCAAATCTTGCCGTTAGGAGCTGTCTTGAGGGATTCCCATTCTCCTTTCTCTTCGGTGGAAAGGTCAGAGTATATTTTATCGGCGTATATTTATATATATATTATATATATATAGTTGATTTACTTGATACAAACGTCTTACTCTCTAAGTAACAGTCAACAATAGTGTTCTTGACAGAATCATGTGAAGTCTGTCGTTACATCATCACACCACATGCGTTCATGCGTTCCTAGCGCGAACTCATACAGTGCATTTCCTGTTATGATACAGCTCTATAAGCTCAATAGGTTCAATAGGCTCTATAGGCTCTATAGGTTCAATAGGTTCTATAGGTTCAATAGGTTCAATAAGTCAAGGGCGGCGGAACAGTTTAAATATAGGGGGCGCGAGGGCAGAAGGGGTCCGGAGACCCGGAAAAATTTTGTATTAGAAATTCTCGGAAACAGGATTTCCTGCGTTTTTGGGCCAGTTTTCAGGGAAATATGAGGAGAAAAAATCACAAAATTTTACAATCTACGATTAGTTTTTGGGCCTAATTTTCCATCCTATATAGTCTATTAGTCATGCCATTAAGACACGCGAGTATATACTCATAAATTATGAGTATAAAGGCTGGGCTCAATCGTGGGGGCGATGCCCCCACACTTTAGGTTTCGTGGGGACGCCGGGGCGGCTTTCCCCACTGCCCCCCCGTTTCCACCGCCCTTGCAATAAGTTCTTTTAGGCTCAATAGGTTCTATAGGTTCTATAATCTATAGGCTCTATAGGTTCTATAGGTTCAATAGGTTCTATAGGTTCAATAGGCTCTATAGGTTCTATAGCCTCAATAGGTTCTATAGGTTCTATAGCCTCAATAGGTTCTATAGGTTCTATAGCCTCAATAGGTTCTATAGGTTCTAAGGCTCTATAGGTTCTATAGGCTCTATAGGTTCTATAGGCTCAATAGCCTCTATAGGTTCTATAGGTTCTATAGCCTCAATGAATAGGTTCTATAGGTTCTATAGGTTCTATAGGCTCTATAGGTTCTATAGGTTCAATAGCCTCTATAGGTTCTATAGCCTCAATAGGTTCTATAGGTAGGCTCTATAGCCTCTATAGGTTCTATAGCCTCAATAGGTTCTATAGGTTCTATAGCCTCAATAGGTTCTATAGGTTCTATAGCCTCAATAGGTTCTATAGGTTCTAAGGCTCTATAGCCTCTATAGGTTCTATAGCCTCAATAGGTTCTATAGGTTCTATAGCCTCAATAGGTTCTATAGGTTCTATAGCCTCAATAGGTTCTATAGGTTCTAAGGCTCTATAGGTTCTATAGGCTCTATAGGTTCTATAGGTTCAATAGGTTCTATAGGTTCAATAGGCTCTATAGGTTCTATAGCCTCAATAGGTTCTATAGGTTCTATAGCCTCAATGAATAGGTTCTATAGGTTCAATAGGTTCTATAGCCTCAATAGGCTCTATAGGTTCTATAGGTTCAATAGCCTCTATAGGTTCTATAGCCTCAATAGGTTCTATAGGTTATATAGCCTCAATAGGTTCTATAGGTTCTAAGGCTCTATAGCCTCTATAGGTTCTATAGCCTCAATAGGTTCTATAGGTTCTATAGCCTCTATAGCTTCTATAGCCTCAATAGGTTCTATAGGTTCTATAGCCTCTATAGCTTCTATAGCCTCAATAGGTTCTATAGGTTCTATAGGTTCTATAGCCTCAATAGGTTCTATAGGTTCTATAGCCTCTATAGGTTCTATAGCCTCGATAGGTTCTATAGGTTCTATAGCCTCAATAGGCTCTATAGGTTCTATAGCCTCAATAGGTTCTATAGGCTTTTAGCCAGGCGGCCGTCCAGCCGTCCTATGGACGGCCACTTTTGAAAAATCAGATTTTTGGACGGCCACTTTTCGTATGGACGGTCTAAGCAAAATATTTTCCTCAAACAACAACTTACATGTTTCCCCCTTTCTAATGTTTCTTGATTTCTGTTAGCTGATGTTTATTTTAGCTATTGTGTAGGTTTCGTTACTAATTTTTCATTTTTGTCAAGAACGTGCACACATGACGATTGATTGCGAGATCGATTTGACGTGTATATGCTGTAACATGAAGTAGCGAAAACGTTGTTTAATATAACCGCTATTCAATACGTTTGATAAGCTCACGGCCACGTCCACCAAAATTTTTGGACGGCCAGTTTTGAAATCCTGGCTAAAAGCCTGAGTCATGCCATTAAGACACGCGAGTATATACTCATAAATTATGAGTATAAGGCTGGGCTCAATCGTGGGGGCGATGCCCCCACACTTTAGGTTTCGTGGGGGCGCCGGGGCGGCTTCCCCCACTGCCCCCCCGTTTCCGCCGCCCTTGCAATAAGTTCTATATAGGCTCAATATGTTCTATAGGTTCTATAATCTATAGGTTCTATAGGTTCTATAGGTTCAATAGGCTCTATAGGTTCTATAGCCTCAATAGGTTCTATAGCCTCAATAGGTTCTATAGGTTCTATAGGTTCTATAGCCTCAATAGGTTCTATAGGTTGTATAGCCTCTATTGGTTCTATAGCCTCAATAGGTTCTATAGGTTCTATAGCCTCGATAGGTTCTATAGGTTCTATAGCCTCAATAGGTTCTATAGGCTCTATAGCCTCTATAGGTTCTATAGCCTCAATAGGTTCTATAGGTTGTATAGCCTCTATTGGTTCTATAGCCTCAATAGGTTCTATAGGTTCTATAGCCTCGATAGGTTCTATAGGTTCTATAGCCTCAATAGGTTCTATAGGTTCTATAGCCTCTATAGGTTCTATAGCCTCAATAGGTTCTATAGGTTCTATAGCCTCAATAGGTTCTATAGGTTCTATAGCCTCAATAGGCTCTATAGGTTCTATAGGTTCTATAGGCTCTATAGGTTCTATAGGTTCAATAGGTTCTATAGGTTCTATACGGCCTCAATAGGTTCAATAGGTTCTATAGGCTCTATAGGATGCTTACACTTAGAAAGAGCCACCCTTTGTTCAACAAGACCTTAAGGAACTTTTCATAAAAGTTGGGAGACCGGTACGTATCCCCTAGTGTAGGTTAATCATGTCGATTAATAAATTAAAAAGTTCATGACTATTTTGCAAAGTTCATAAAATGTTCGCAAAAACCTTGTCAACAAAAAGTTCCGAAAGAGGAGGCAAGTTGGAAAAATTCGCCTCCACTCATGCTGGGAACGATCAGCTTGTAATTGGCTAAAAATGGAGGTGTGACCTGGGTATGTTCCGGGCTTTGGCTGGGCCAATTTCCATTTTCTTTCTAACTCCTTACGAGTGACGCTCTACGGAAATCGATATTAATTTAAAGAAAGGTCTTAGCGTGTGTATGTTGTGTAATCGTTTTCTCTTACGATCATGAGTTGTCCGTTAAAGAGGTAAGTTGTTTGATAAATTAACCGGCAAGTTGATTATTTGAAAATCCTTTTATTTCAGTGTTTGTTTAATACATTTATTTAATCATATAAATTTATGCCGTAACTTCTGTCAGGAAATACCGTTCATTCAAACTGAATGCATGTCGACCAACCATCTCAGATTCTCAGTCAAAGAAGAAGTCTTGCACATGCCTAGTTTTTAGCATCACTGGAATATTTTTATCTGTTATCTCTTTTTGACCTGATAATCAACAAGACACAGAGACAATCTTTGAGAACTCTCAATTTTGTAATGTGTTGTGTCATTTTAGCATTCTTTCCCAGTTTTTTCATATTTATTCGTCAGTATTTTAACGATAGGCTGCTGGTTTTTAACGCTACGTGGATACGACACATCGTATAAACAACGATTTGTATGTCAACAACGACTTTGAGAGTTTCATCGTCAGGACTGGACAGCGGAACCAGATTCGACTTTTTTATAATAAAATCGTACTATACGCCAAACGGTTCGTGTATTCAAATAATCAACAAGAGATTTTCAAGGCCTTTGAGAAAAGAAATTCGAAGTTATTTTCATGTCACGCATGCCGAAGTCCGTAGAACACTATCCAGCCGTTCGCACAGAATGGTTTATAGTTGACTCGTGATTGTCAATTTCACCAGCATTTTCTCCGGGGGGTTGAAAATACAGCCGGGAGGACACTTAATAATAATAAGTTAGATTAGGATCTAAGTTGTTTTGGGATTAGCAGTGCTATGATGTATATCATCATACAGGCCCAATCATATGATGTATATCATCGTACGAAATGAGAGCAAGGGAACATGGCAGAATGTTATTTGTGAATTCCTTGGAATGATAACTTGGGTTGAATTTTGAAGCCGGCCTGGAGGCAAGGTGGGAGCTGGAACGGAACCACTGAGACCTGTATCCATGAGGAAACTGGGACTAGAAAATAAATTTGCTCATACAAAAAAATATATAATTAGCAGGTTACCTCAGTCTTTATAGATTACAAATAATTGCTAATTGTCAAATGCTCTTGGATAATTCCATAACAGTAAACAGTATGGTTAGGATTCTAGAACCCAACCACAACAACAATCCTAAGCATTTTTTTAACCCTAACTTCCCCCTTAAGTGTCTTTGCCATCTTGATTATTTGAAATAATTTATTTTCTAGTTTGAAACAATCTACTTTCTAGTCCAGTTCCCTCATGTCCCACCTAGTGGAGGCAATGGTCGGCACTTCACTGAGGGTTGTTAACTGAGTGGGGACATGTAGGACTAGTTGCTATATTACCAATAATTGTCAAATGCTCTTAGATTACCAATAATATGTAATTCCACAACAGTAAATTGTAGGATTCTAGAACCCAACCCCAACACACCTTAAGTGTCTTCCTAACCCTAACCCCCTGCTTTAAGTATTTAACACCCCACCTTCAAATTCATTATAGGTAACCCTAACTCCCCACCTGTGTTTATTAGGAAATTAAGAAACTTGGATTTAGCAACTAGTCCTAGTCCCCGCTCGGTTAAAGACCCTCGTTGAATTGCATCCACTGATAATTGCATCTAGTAATTTACAATTTCTTGTTTTGGACCGTGGGGTTATCAAATTAGCAGAAAGACGCCTGAAACCAAGAAGTTTGCTCTCCAATTTGCCCAAAATGGCGGCGTTTAATTGGTTTCCAAATTCAGGCCCCAGTGCGGCCCCCTCTAGTTATATTTGATGATCTCTATGAAACATCTGCGATGGTGGGCACTTAGAACGGAACCACTGAGACTAATGACTATGTAACTGTTAGGGAACTGGGACTAGAGGACTAGAAAGTAAATTATTTCAAACTAGAAAATAAATTATTTAAAATAATCAAGATGGCAAAGACACTTAAGGTGGGGGGTTAGGATTGGTGTTGTGTTGGGTTTTAATCCCAGTTCCCTTACAGTTAGAAGTACTCACCATCTGCGACCGATCGCAATCATTACATCAGGTCAGTGGATACCCGAATTCTTAAAGATGGTGATGATCACAACACCAATCAATGGGTTCTATTTTACTCATCATCAAAATAACACAAATTGGCAATTGACGATTATCATCAAATAAGGGCGAGGACAACCTGAATAGTTTAAGTGCTGCTGCCTCATACCCCTTCTCGTACGCAGACATGTCTCTGAGAGCACACTGGAAGGCTGTCGGCCCAAACCCCAGGACTCCAACCCCTAAAACTGCCTGCTTCGCAGGCTACCTTCCCATGGCACCCTCGCGCTTTGCATTCGTTATTAGTGCCTTTGGTCTCGTGCAAATTGGGCGCCAATAATAATAGATTAATAATTCTGAAGAGATGCCGGAGGAGGGGTTTTATTGAAATATATCCTTTTTACTGTTTCATTATACTGGGATAATCATAGATCGGTGACTTTGATCGGTCTCTATATGCACAGCAGGTGGCTTTCCATATGTAGTATATACTCTATCCACATTAATAAGAGAAGGCCAGAAACTACAAATCGCTATCACGACATTGAGACATTCGATGCCTTATTAGAAACCAATAAATCATCCAATCTCCGACAAAATCACCACAGTCAGTGTCGAAGGAAAATAAATCTTCTATCCAAATATCGGCCTTAAATCCATAATTCGTAAATCAAATTACAAAATTTTGACATTCAGACCATCGATTTTAGAATCGAAATACCCGTTAGCCCTATAAATGGGACATCTGAACGCCTTGAGATAAGACGTAAGATGACCGTGAGTCTTGATACTCCTGATTGATCATACCATGTGCGATGCATCTCGGCTAATAATTCGTAGAGGTTTGTATTTTGGTTGCATCTCTACAGATCGTTCGTTCATCTTTAATCCTGGCTTTGCTTCGATCTGTGACCCTTTGGTTTCAGTATTAAGTATACTATACCATGCATGTATATATGTGTGATTCGTACGGTGTTTGTCCATTTTCACATTTTACTGACAACGGCATAATTGCCAGGTTTCAATGTGCGGGTCTCGGTCTTGTGTTGCTTATCGTGGTGTTCTTTACATTTGGTCGTGTAATTAGAATCGCTTACTCTCACCTCCTTGCTGGGAAGTGGTCCAATTCAATAGTATATAGCTGGTATGGTGGTATGTATGGTGGTACTTTGTTTTGCTGGGTGTGGGGTGCTCCTGCATGTATGCTTGCAGCATAGGTGGCTTCTTCAGGGTCAATTCATACTTGATGTTGTTGTAATAAATTTTACCTCTAGGTACCTGGAGTATTCAGTTGTTACAGGTACCTGTACCATTTTCCATTTGGGAATGGTCCACAGAAGCCGACTGTCCAGGGTCTGGTTGGGAGTTTTGTCATCTTTGCTGGTTCTATGTGCACTGCTTTGTTGCTGTAGAGAGATAACACTCAAGACATCTCTTCACTGCATCTTCGATTTGCAAGTATACCTGGCCACCAGTATTTGTGTCGAATAAGTTCTTTGGTCTTTGACAGTCGCAGATGTCTGTGATTATGCGCGATTCATGTGATCTTGGACCTAAGACTCTCTTGTGGTATGATCTTGTCCAGTTATCATACAGCTCTGGTTGTAGGTCAATGTAAGGATTTAGATTGTAGGTCAGTTCTGGTTGTAGGTCAATGCATGGCGTGTTTAATTTGAAATGCTGCAGCTTGTGTCTGCATGTCCCAGTTTCAGCTGCGGTGTTTTGGCCAGCACGATCGCATGATCTGCTCAGTGGGTAACTGCATGCTCTCGCTTGTTTCTCGATTCCAGTTTTCTCATTCTCTGGTAAGAGGTGTCTTTACATCTAGTCCGTGACATTTTCTTACCCCGGGCGTGATTTCTCTTTGATGATGAGACTGAGTATGCTTGTACAAACAGTTCGTGTTTGGTTTGAATTAGGTCTCCTTACTCTTGACTCCCACTGACCAGTGGGAGTCAAGAGTAACTGGAGAGTTATAGTGTATCCGTCGAGGGACAGGGAAGGGGGGTACCTGGGCTGGCTCAATACATTAAACATCTCCATGGTCAGTGCATATGTCATTTTAGAAACATATACTATATGAATGTACTTCAACTGCATATTTGCATAATAAAATAATGTTGAAAAGTTTATATCTCGATTTGCGAGACCTCCGTGTATTAAGATGGGTGTATGCACCAAGCTGCTGCAAACATAATATGAGCAATATATAACTTGCTATATTGATTCTGCTATTTCATACTCGCCTTTCTTAATATACCAGTTTTGGTAAATATACATGGCCTCATTCCTAGATCAACTTATACTAATAATTTACAAATATTATTACGAAATTAAATCCGTTCTATGCCATACTTAGAATAACAATACTAATTATTACCAGTTTTTCTCAACAGTAGCGCTTCATCTTCAGCCTCTGGTTCACACTCTTGCTCTGGACATGGTTATGGTTATAATGAGTATCTAAAGGTAATAATTCTGCTTATTATGCGCATTAATTACTAGACAGTCAACTACCGTTTTTCGAAAAAGATTGAGTTTAGTGGAGAACATTTTTTAGAATCTAGCTTATTTTACCAGGTCTTGAAATAACGGCCGGACAGGCGCCGGTCACGTTGTGCGGTCAAACATGTTTTTGCTCGGACACGACCCGTTTTTGGCCGGTCAAATATATTGCCATAAACGAACCCTTGTAATAGTCACTTTTATTTATTCATCTATTTAAACTTATTGTATATACACAAAATCTCTACTAAATTTATTTACATATTAATTGAATATACGTATTAAGTGTAGGTTACTTACATCGAAATTGCCGTAATGCTTCTCTCCAAGTTACAGTAATAATATTAATTAGAGTGTTGAAGGAAGGAGTGGAGAGTTGATGATACTTATGGACAATTTCAATAGGAAGATTATTCCGGGATATACAGCTCCACGGTACAAAAAGCTCTCCGTGTTGCATGATGCTTAAATATAAGACAAGTTACATACACCAGTAAAATCCTTTGACAAAAAACAACTCAATCTAAGTCAAGTCACACGAATTGTCCGGACAACATGACCGGCAATCCAAGGATTTGTTCGGTCAATACTCAATTCTGACTGGACAATGTCCGTTGACCGGCCGTTATTTCAAGCCCTGTTTCCACTGGCAAAACGTAAACAAAAATTTCATCTTTATGTACTGTTAAAGTTATCGGATGTGATGTCACAAGAAGCATTTTTGTGGCAAGTAACAAAAGAAAACTGGTTTGGAATGCCTCTTGTGACATCACATCCGGTAAATTTGACAGCGCAAAACTCCATGAAGATGAAATTTTCGGCTGACAATATATATTATTTTGCTCAGGCCAAACGTGAAATAGACACTTCAAGCATTTGCAAACTATATATTATATTGTCGTAACATAAAAGTAGCGGGATCTCCCAAAAGTGTCGTAAAAAGGATGGCGTCACTTTTTGTGAGTCATTGGTATAATATATGTACCCGTACCGGTATATATATAGGTCATATATAGGTCATATATAGGTCATATAAACCTGCGGACAAAGGTGGCGCTGTAGTTGTCTGGAGAGCGGACTTGTATCGACAAGAGGCTCTTCGTCAACTCAGCGACACCATCTTTTATACTAAGTTGAATTCCGATCCCACTCAATCTCACCAAAAATCCGTCAAAACTACCATCAAGAATTTCATCCAAGCCGGTGAATTGCCTGCCTCTGCATCTAACCTTATATTAACAACCCCCAGAACGCCTGTCATATATTTCCTACCTAAAATCCATAAACCTAACAATCCTGGCAGGCCGATTGTTTCCGCTTGTAGTTGCCCCACCGAGCTCGTTTCCAGTTTTCTAGACAACGTTATGTATCCTTTGGTTAAGAAGTTGCCGTCTTATATCAAAGATACTAAACATGCCTTGCAAATTTTCGACCAGTTACGTTTCAGTAGTTCCGATAAATTTATTTTCACGATGGACGTCAAGTCCTTATACACCGTCATTCCCCATTGTGATGGCCTTGAAGCTCTGAAGTTTTTCTTTGATCAGCGCACTAATTTAGAACCCTCCACAACCACGTTACTTCGCTTAGCAGAACTAGTGCTTACCCTTAACAATTTTTCGTTTGATGGTGAACATTATCAACAAATAAGTGGTGTTGCGATGGGCACCAAAATGGGTCCAAGCTATGCTAACTTATTTGTTGGTTATGTTGAAAAACAGATCTTTGACCAATACACGGGCCCTTGCCTGATTTTTTCGGCAGATTTATCGATGACTGTTTAGGAACAGCGTCGTGTTCACGTGTCCTTTTAGAGCAGTTCATCAACTTTGTTTATGATTTTCATCCTGCTCTGAAGTTCACGTGGGAAATCAGCGAGACCTCTGTATCGTTCCTTGATATTTTAATTTCGATTAATGGTGATTCGCTGAAAACGTCGGTCTCGTACAAGCCTACTGACTCCCATAGTTATCTTCTATTTTCATCCTCTCATCCCAACCACACTAAGCAATCCATCCCTTACTCTCAATTCTTGCGTCTTCGCCGCTTATGTAGCGACGACCAAGATTTTCAAGCCAAATCAATGGAAATGAGATCTTTTTTTGTCCAAAGTGGTTACCCTACCAACCTTTTAGACCTCGCCGTTCAGAAAGCTTTTCTCGTCCCCCGTTTAGACGCCCTTGAACCATCTTTGGAACGAGTTTCAAACAATAAAATTCCTTTAGTTCTAACATTTCATCCTTTCAATTTTAAAGTTAAAAATATTATTAATCGGAATTTTCACATTTTACAAAATGATCCTGAGACGTCAGCCATTTTCACCGACAACCCTTTGGTATCTTTTCGCCGTAATAAAAACATTCGTGACTCCTTAACATAGTGCCCTTAAACAAAATACCTCGGCACCAGCGGGAACATTTTCTTGCGGCCGTTCCCGCTGTAACACATGCCCTTTTCTCAATCTCACTACAGTTATTACTGCCCCCCAAATTCGACCACACAATCCGTCATTCTTTTTCATGCACGTCCACCAACATAATTTATTGCATTTCTTGCGATAAATGCCCTAAAATCTACATCGGTGAAACTGGGCGACGTCTTTCAGACAGGTTTGCTGAACATCTTCGTTCCGTAAGGATCAATGATGGTGACAAACCTGTAGCCCGCCATTTCAACAGCTCCAACCATTTGGTTTCAGACATGAAAGTCTGTGCCATCCTTCCCATCTCCGGTGGCAACGATAACCGCAAGCGGCAAAAGAGAAGCGTCTCATTTTTAAACTTGGCACCACACATCCTCTTGGTCTTAACGAACGTTTTTCTTTTATTTAATTTCCTAAAAGTTTTTTGTTATTTTATTTTGCTTGGAACTTTTTATTATTAGCTTATGCACTTTCATTCCTTTTCAAGTCTTTGTTTCTATTATTATCGCCTAATCCCCTTGAATATTGGACCTGTCATTTCTCCCGCCCCCTCAGTCTGCTTATTGATCAACTGTAAAAATAGTAAATGATTTAACTTTTCCCATCTCATTAATTATTAGTTAGTTTATTTCCCGTGCATTTGATTGGCTACTTTCCACCTGTGACCCTTTTGGCATATATATAAGCCCTATTTATTTTATTTCATCTCGTCTTACTCTGATGAAGGGCTCCGCTCGAAACGTCAGTATCTCGTCACTAAATTCTTGGCAGTTTACCACCTTTTCACTTTGCTATATATATAGGTCAGTTTCGAGTGCTTACCGCTGCGCGCTATCGCGAAACCTATTAACTCTTTCCTGTCCGGCCCAGTCAAAATGGTTCATAGAAGACCCATGAAGTCATCAATCGAAAAACACGGCACACGGTAACGCAAGATTTAAAATTGAAATTCAACAAGCGCCAGGGATATGAGATCCACTCACGGCCAAGTTTGACGCGTAGCATCTCGAAAATTCAAGAAAACATTTTCTAGAAAAATAAAAATTTTCAACCACATTTATGATATTTAATGCTAATTTATATTAACATAACTCTTGTTCGGGAAATTTAAAAGCACAAGTAAAAGCCGGTTTAATGGGCTTTCAGAAAATGTATAGCTTTCGCAACAGTTATGGTTATTTCCAGAGATATCAATAGAACAAAGAGGTGGTTCAATTTTCGATGTTTTTCAGCCGGACAGGAAAGAGTTAAACATTAATATACATTATATGCTTCGGTAATCTATTAAACATTAAAAAATCATTGTAAACCTGGCAATGTGATTAGAAATATTTTTTTCTTAGCCTGAGAAAGCATTTCAATCCAGGATTGGGCTAGCCATTTGGGCTCACCGGAAAAATCCCGTTGGCCCCCTTTTAAGTGGTCGTGTTCTTGATAGTTGTTGTTGGTAGCTCTATACTATTATTCCACTCTATACTATTATTGACGTTTGGGTAATTTTCCACTCTATACTATGATTGATTGCTTCGGATTTTTCCACTCTATACTATTATTTTGCCCTATACGATTATTCGGAAGGTCAGAGTAGAAATTAGTATCAGTGACACAATTAAATGAATAAATAAATAAAATATAACACTAATAATAGAATTACAATATAGTAATATACTTAAAAGTTGTGAACTACTGATTTTAATTTAATTTTTCACAGATTGATGATATACTGCAACTTCAAGTTCCTTTGAGTGAAAAAGTTGGAAAAAATCTGGTTCATGATGAATACTTGTTTATTATTATTCACCAAAGTATGTAACTTTTGAAGATATTAAATTTACAAAGCTGTGCGGATAATGTATCTATAATGTATCATCATAGGTCTGCGTCATTTACAAACGTGAATAATTAATAAAACGGCTAAGGCGATATGGACGAGATGTTCTCGTTGTGAGATGGTTTATATTTAGAAATGAGTAAACTCTCTAGAATGAGGAGTTCAAAGTTGGAAGACGAACGGCAGGAAGAAATAATAGAAAAATCATCAGGAGAAATGGTGTGACAAGTTTGATGAGAATGATCTTGGATCATTTGATGCTTGCTTGCATTTTCATGCCAAAGGTGTTCTGAAATTCGCGTATGTAAATCAGGCGTCGAGTTTTCCCCAAATACCATGCATAATGTACTCATATTCATAACTTAGTTATGATAAAGAGCAGCAGAAAGTGTCATGGTCAATGTTGCAGGATTTCAGGTTTTCAAGATTTTAGGATTTCTTCAGCCGTCCCTTGAATCTCTTTCCCTGGATCTTTTATCTTTAGCTACTGTAGCTGAGGATAAAAGACCTGTTTGGACATCCTTGCATCATCCATTTTGACCAGATGTCCGGCACAGCGCAAGTTCGACTCAACAACACTGGAGGTTTTGTCCTCCTCAAGGATGGTGACGTTTAATTTGTTCGCTTAGTCTCTCAACTGTCCGAAGCATGGCTAGAGGATTCCAAACGGTGTTGGACTTCTACATTACGTCGAAATCTGCTTTGCTAGACAGAGACCAATACCTACCGAGGTATGTGGAACGATCCACATTGGAGAGACCTTGCCATTTACCTTGATGGAGTGTTGGTATCAGGGGATGGTTGATGCAGGACTTTTTTATGTTAAGAGTTATACCAATCGAGGTGTAGGTATAAGCAAATACATCAAGAGTCTTCTGGAGAGAATCATCAGAATGCGCAATAATGATATTATCATCTGCATACTGTAGTTTGACAAGCGTAGGTGCTGAGGTTTTCGTTTTTTATCCTAATCGGCTAAGATTGAAAAGTTTGCCATCCATACGATATACAAGATCAATACCTTGTGGCAGCTTTCCTTGAACAAGATGGAGAATTGTTGATATGTTTAAGTTCAAAACACTCAGTGGTATTACCGTCTATCAGAACAGATGCTGTTTTGTTGCAAAGGCAGTTGAGCAGGGCGTGAGCAATAAATTTGCCGACAAAAGGGCGTGGTCAGTGGGTGTGGTCATTCAAAACAAATCTACAAATCTACATTAAACACCCTGAAAGAAACCTACATATAATGATCTACCTCAAAAGAATAATAAAAGAGATGGAGTTTAGTAAATAAATACTATAGAAAGAAGTACTATGCAATTTGGCGTTGCAACGTTTGCTAACTAAAACGGAAAATTGTACTTACATGTATATTATACTAAATAAAATTACATTTATATTAAAATTCGCCAAATTTATTTTTGCTGACTGAGTTATTCGCTGAATTTGTTTTTGCCGAAAGAGATATTTGCCGACACACACCCCACCCTCGCGACAGCCCTGGTCATGTAGGAGTCTCAGCGCATATACAGTATTTGGTTGGACCATGGTTGGACATAATAAGCTCTTTCATAGCGCAGCGCGATTAACAGAGTCAAATGCCTTGGTCATTTCAACGAAGCTCATGTAAAGAGTTGATGTTGTTAAATTAAGGTATGGGCAACAAAGACTATGTCAATTGTTCCACAATTTGGCCGGAAGCCACATTGGGATTCAGATACAGTAGGTAGACCTTACACGGTTGGCAAGGAAACGAGCAAGAATCTTTCCTGCTGTAGAAAGTAGGGAGATCCCTCTGTAATTATCACAATCTGTTCTCTTGTCTCCTTTCTTGAAGATGTTCACTATCAGAGCGTCTCGGAGATCTAATGGCGTCTTTTTCACAGATTATCCTGTTAATCTGATAGAGCTTTTTGGTGATTTCCAACCCACTATTTTTGTAAATCTCACCAGGAATAACACCCGAGCTAACTGATTTACCATTTTTCATTCCTAGGATCTTGGTGGAAGGCCAAGGTCATTAACGGTGGGTTGCTGTGGAATCTTATCTATAAATGCGTCGTTTACTATGCTTTCACGATTCAGTAGATCTCGATAGTGTTCTTTCCATCCATATATGTTCCATCATAGACCATGACTAACTTTGTCTTTGTGAACAGTCCTATCTTTATCTTTGATTGGTCTGGTACCCTTACAAGAAGGACCATAAATGGCTTTGTGGCGCTGAAAAATGCTTTGATGTTTTGGGAGTCAGCCAGCAGTTCAAGCTCTTTCGATTCCCTACGCCACCAGGTGTTCTTCATTTCTCTGACCTTTCGTTGGACATCGGCTTTCACCGATTGATAGGCCTCTTTCTTGACGGCGTTGTGGATGTCGTTTTGCTATCTGTTGAATGCCAATCATGTCAAAGGCCTTGCGATAACTAGTCTTACGCAATTCAGCCACTGCTGCAATGTAAAACTAGCACTATAAATAGTTTATTTTTTATCACCATCAATAAACTTCTGTATAATCTTTTAGATGTTATAAGATCCAGGCCAAGTGTTTCTTTCGGCATGAAGAGATTACGGCAGCCTTATATTGGTTCCATTGTTCATCAATTCCATCTGTGTCTGTGTTAACACTTGCGAGATGTTTTCATAAAGATACTTGCATGTATCTCAATGGATTTAGCAGGAACTTTCAGTTACATGTTGATCTTCGGTCTAGCTAGACTTTTGGTCTTTCTTCGTTTTTGGCGCAGGTTAATTTGACATTGATGATCTAATCAGCATAATTTGTTATCAATAAATCCTTTCGATTTTTGGATCTCACGATCACACCCGTGACCGTGTAAGTCTCCCAGAGGTCTTATACTTATTCTTCTCACGGAACAAGGTGTTGATGATAACGAGTTGGTGTTAGGAGCATTTAGTTAGCAGGAGTTCATTGGAATTAGAGTTCCAACGGGTAGCTCCTCCAGTCGGCTAACAAGCGCGTTTTTATGGCAAAGCCAACTCCATGAAGAAGAGCCACCACCTACGTCCCGACGTACCTCTCCTGGTGTGCGGCAAAATCGATGTCAAATTGGCGTAGTTTACGAGCCTCTTATGCGGTTCTTCGTTCAGGTCGTTCACTGCGCTGATTATCCATGAGGGTTCTCACATTCCATGTATCAAAGTTTAGTTGATGTTTTTTTACCGCAAAGAGGTGATCCCACTGAGTGCGGTAATCCAGTCAGGTAAAAGTGGAACAGACTATGTTTGTGGCACATGTTTAGCCCCCTACCCATGGCGGGTAAGAAGAGTGGGAAAAGCTGTGCGTGGGTTTGATTAACTTGGTGTTTTTGCTGCACAACAGAATACCCTCGGCTTTGGCAGACGATGGTTCGATTCCTGTGGCAAGATATCCTAAATGATTGGAAACCACCTACTGCTGAAACTACCTACTCCTCATCCGCCATTTTAGCCATAAATATTTTACTTGAATATTTCAGGCTGACCCCCCTCTTCGCGCGGGGACTGTGTTTTTCGTTTGGATTGTATACCATAGCCAATTGGTCTTAACTAAGACCTATCCCACAAGGCAGTGGAGTCGTGACCCTGACAAGGGAGGCTAAATGGATGTTCATGTCACTAAGTTTCTTCAACCCATATACCACAGCGTTATTATTCTCTGTCACATTGTCTAACGTTTGAAGAGCGTCGCCTTTTCTGCATTTTGCATTTTCTAAAATTGGTGGAATTGAAAGCAGCGGAATTTTTTTTAGTTTATCAGATTTATCACTCTTAGGTGAACGGAATACCCCAACAGGCTAGAAGCCTATGTATGAAATAGGTTCCGAGGGCCTACGATTTAAGGTCGTTATCCGAGAAGACCCGAAAGTCTTACCATTTGCTGATATTATTGCAAAGGCAGCACTTTCTCCTCAATTATTTTTAAGACCCTGAGTGGCGGTCCGACCCAGGATTTGAACCTGTCTTCCAGCTAATAGACATGTGTGGTAACCACTAGACCACAACAACTGGTAGAAATAGCGTTGCACAAGTAGCAACAATACTAGTAGACTAGTACTATACTACTTCTTGAGTAGTAGAATAACGACAATATTTTATAGTTGTACTACTGTACATGTACATACTGTAGAAGTAGTGCCTAGACAGTGTATCGTCAAATAATTCATTAAACATTAAAGTGGTGAACTTCCGAGGGGGTCTTTAAGAGCCCTAGCTCGAAATACCAGTAATCTGCATACGCTGTTTTGGCAGTTCATCATTTTATCTTTTATTTCTCCGATTAGTATTTCTCACGCTATGCGACCAGGCCTCACCTGCCATTTCGAGGGTATAAAGGCTAGAGAAGAACAAAGAAGTCCAAGTAAAAATTTGTGGACAGAACTGGTTGATACATAATTGGACATATTTTGGTTGAAATCCAAAAGAAGCTATTTTTTGTAAATTAGTTTTGTGCCCACGTTTTGTAGCAAGGTTTTTACATCAAAAATGGCGGATCAGGCCTGGTCGCATGGCGCGAGAAAGATTAATTAGATAAAATTTTGAAAAGCATAATATTACTGTATATATTATATATGATCACATTTACTCCTCTTTCTTGGTATAGCTTATGAGTTGTGGTTTAAGTTGATAATCATCGAAGTGGACTCAATCAGAGAATTATTACTTCAACCAGTAAGTTAATGTACATGTAAACTTCCTTTAATATACCAACACATGCAGAGTGTGTCAAGTATTTGGACAAGACATTTATAATACAACTTACATGCATAACTTCTATAATATATTTATGCAATAAATACAGTTAATGGCAAATTTTCTGTGTTGTTCGTGGATGGTCCTGGAGCGATTCTCGAAGCCAAACTCCTCCCTCGTGACTGATCACGTGAATAGAGAAGGTTATTTAATACCGGCTAACTCGAGGCCGCATTGTCCACAGTTCATAAGCTAAAGATAATCGACTTAATATCAATTTTATAGTTGCAGGTTACAACATTGCCTAAGCTTACAGATGTCGTTTTACTCCAAGAGACATGCATTAACATATAATTTGTCCAGCACATGTTATTGAGACACAGCTCGTCATTAGCGGGCCAAATAAAATTCTAAATGTTCTTTTCTTCCTCGGAAACGCTTCAAAACAATCCCAGTTGGAGGTTAAAACCAGCAGAAAGTTTTCTACGTTCAAGGTGTTAACGTAGTCGTCGTGAAAATGGTTTTGGTAACGTTGTAGATAGAACTATTATGGCGTGGAGCATTCCCAAGGGATTAAAAATTACAAATGTTCTTTGTTTTGGTGTAAAATTGTATTGTTGTCGCTGTCATATTTGGTTAGTATAGGAAATAACACAGTTCGAGAAGAATTAATGAAAAATAGCACGCGTGTTTGGCGAAATATTCATATTATGAATATTCGTATTAGCTATGAATATTTCGCCAAACACAAGTGCGATTTTTCATTAATTCTTCGAGAACAAATGTTATTTCCTTTTAATACTTTTTCAATCAATTTTACGCGTTCCTGAATTTTACTACGAAGCGGGAAAACTGATGTTTGTAAATATTAAAATCCAACATCCCAGATGTGATTTTTTACTAGGGGTATTTAAAACATGTGTGAATACCACATGTGGTATTTTTTTAAAATACCCCTAGTAAAAAAATTAAGTTGAATACTGATATCATTAGCCAATCAGGAATGAGTAAAATTGAGTAAAATTGGTATTAAAACGTGGAAACTGTCTGTTGACTTGTATACAATATGAAAATAAGTCAATGAAAATACGTAAATACTTTTATTTAAAGGGTATGGGAACAAATAACAAAATTTGCGAAAAGTAAACCAATGAGGCGATAATAAAATTGATATGACATTTAGCTCCAAAGCATTCAAATAAAATAAATTAATTGCACGTTCAAAGTTGCTAACCTCCGGCCTCATCCCCAGTCGCTCGCGTACAAATTACGAGAGCCGGCGCGCGGAAAGTTGAGAGGAAGGGCGTGCGAGGAACGACGGGAAGAGGAGAAAGGGAGAAGCGACTGCGAAATCTTGCATCCAAAATAGTTCTCTATAATGGCACCATTAATCTCTATATAGAGATCAGCGAATGGGACTTGCAACTGGGCGAGGGTGCCAATATCGACCGGCGTTTAGTCCTTTATCACGGGGCTTGGCAGGATGGGCAAAGTAGAATCGAGTTTATTTATATATTTACATGCATCAACGGCCGTCCGCGCGACTTCGGAAAATTTGGTCCTGGTAACTAGATACTCAGCATTTGAATTAATATTGAAATTGAAACCGTGGCATGATTGCGAATGCAAAAATCGAAACGCGAACATAGTTTTTTGAGGAAATAGAAATCCGAGTCCGAGTATGTATTTTGACTCGCTAATTCCAAATCTGTTTTCAGAATTGAAAAAACGGTTATATATTGATCGAGACATTCAAAATAATATACGACGAAGTGACCGGCTTATATAGCCGACTAATTTCTAAGACAAGTACATAAACCATTTTTACGAAGGGTACTCACGTTCTCGTAATATAGTAAACACGTATGTTATGTATGTTGACTCGCTAATTCCAAATCTGTTTTCAGAGTTTAAATCGGTTAAATATTGGCCGAGATAACGTTCAAACATTTCTTCGACGAAACGGGCAAATTGTGAATTGTGAATTGTGAATGGATGGGGAAATTCCCGTAGGGGGGGGGGGGGATAGAAAAGGCGGGCGAGGGGATTATTGCGAATTCGTATTTCTAGTAATATACTATAGCGAACATATTTGTCCTTAAAAACGTAGACGCCCTATTTTTTATCTAGCTATCCTCATGTAACTCGGACTCAGTGGCGTAACAGAGGTAGACGGGGCCCTTATACATGTCTTGGGTCTGGGGCCCATGAAGGCTCAACTATAACTTCTATATTATCACTATACAGTACAATGTTAAACAATCGTGAATACCTAGACACCTATATATTCCTTCCTCCTCAAGTTAACGTTAGCAATTCGGTAAATCAGCTCTTTCTTATCAACTGAAGATCAATCTCCCACCCAGTACATTAATGATTCTTCACCATAAATCGCACATTCGCAGGAGGCTGGGGTGGTCCTAGCCTCCTTCGCAGACGTTCTTTGTGAGCCCCCCGGGCGGGGGTACCGCGGGCTCACAAAGAACGTCTGCGAAGGAGGCTAGGGTGGTCCGGGAGAAACGATTATCGGGCCCCGTAAATTAGTTCTGACTAAATATGACGATGAAATATATGTCAGTAATGTCGCTGTTAAGCCGTAATTTTTCATTATAATCTTCCACTCCATTTTTGGCAGGGGCTCTACTGGATCGGGGGCACTTAGTTCTCGACCTAACCCACTAGTAAATTTCAACTAATGTTATTTAGAAACTTGATGAAGGAAATACGCTGGTTATTGTGTCACGGTTGGGACGCATTGTTAAGATATTGAAGGTATGTACAGTAGCAGCCTGTGTGTAGTAAACCTACAGCGTGCATTAAAACCTACAAGTAAAAATTACAAGTAAAAATTACAAGTAAAAACTACAAGTAAAACAATACAGTAGATTGAACTCATTATGTGATGCTATGTAGTTGAAGTGTAATTATCAATAGTGTCAAGTTAGCCTACTAGCTACGAGTCGAGGCTAAGTAAATTCACAGTATACTAACGCATTTATAACCAACTATTACTATATAATGGCGTGGCTTGTGAGCGTCTTAACGCAGCTTTTCTGCAATCTGATTGGATCCTGAGCGGGCTTTACGAACCGGTAAAAACCGGTCATTACCAACAACTGAAAAAAATTTTAAACATATAAAAAAAATTTATAATAAAAAAAACTTATTAAGGTGGCTCCTACTGTTTCTTGAAAGGTGGCAAAAATGCAAATTTCAATCTCGAAAAGTGGCCATGGATATTTCGGAAAAGATTGAAACTAAAGCTATGCATAGAATAACTTTCAGGGTATCAAAGTGTTTCATCTGTTGCTATGACAACAGTGACGTTTCAAAATGGCCGAAAATGAACATTTAATCTAATTTATTTCGCAAACGAGTCGGTGACCCCCGATTTTTTTGCATTTAAATATTTCTTTTAGTTTAATTAATGAATAGGCAAATTAAAAAAAATTCTGTGGATCCAATTTTTTAAAAAACTAAAAAACATGATTTTTTTTTGTGTAAAATAATTGGATCCACAGAATTTTTTTAAAATTTGCCTATTCATTAATTAAACTAAAAGAAATGTTTAAATGCAAAAAAAATCGGGGGTCACCGACTCGTTTGCGAAATAAATTAAATTAAATGTTCATTTTCGGCCATTTTGAAACGTCACTGTTGTCATAGCAACAGATGAAACACTTTAGCCATTAATAGTATTTGATGCCCTGAAAGTTATTCTATGCATAGCTTTAGTTTCAATCTTTTCCGAAATATGCATGAGCACTTTTCGAGATTGAAATTTGCATTTTTGCCACCTTTCAAGAAACAGTAGGGAGCCACCTTAATCTCTCTTTTCGGGAAAATTATCCTTCCTTTGGTCTTTTCACACAGACCTCACTCCTTCGTCGGATAATTTCGCCTCACGCTCGGTCAATAAGTGTTTATTATTAACCACATTTTACTTTCAAATGGGTGTTTTTATGTTACATACTGTAACTAAATGTTCCCAATCTTTACGATACCTGCAAAAGAGAACTCTTATCATAATTCAGTCCATATTACTCCATAATGTTTTTTCCTAATCGAAGATTAAACTAATAGTGTTCCAAAAAAGAGGCCCCAGGCACGACCAGAGTTTGCGGGCCTAATAACATGCGTGATTGGGCAACACTATCTATCTTGTTTGAATATTAAAACTTTCTAACGGTTTTCAATGAAAAAGTAACGTAAATGATAAAACAATAGTCTATATCATAGCCCGTGTTAAATATAACACGTGTTAAAATATGTACATGCAGAAGGCTTTCTATTCAGTACCCCACCGCAGGCTTTTGTATAAAATGTCCCTGTTTGGTATAAGTGATTCACTTCTCGGTTGGTTCTCAGACTACCTTACATATATCGAGTTCTCCTGGACGGTTCCTTCTCGCCTTGGCTCCCTGTTGAATCCGATGTGCCATAGGGGAGTATTCCAGATCCATTCTTGTTCCTGCTGTACGTCAATGACCTACCGAACAGTGGCGTGGGAGCGAGATCATTGGTTATATGGGAAAGTGGTTGGATTCGGAGATGCGATTCGTAGGGAAGACGCGAATGTTAAAATTTTGAAATCTAGAACCTCTGAAACGCGATTTCCCGCATTCTGAGCAAACGTTTACAACTAATTAAACTAATTAAAGAACCAAATATCATAATTTACTGTGAATTTCACGTTATCTTATATCACAAAACGGTATTTATCAAACTATTTATGTAAAGCATAAAATTAAGGTATATAATATATTTAGTTCCAAATCATCTTCAGTAGTGCAACAGCAGCATGGCATAGGTTAGGATTAGAAGTTATTTTGTCCAAAATCATTATAAAGAAACAGACATAAGAATACAGAGATTACATGTATGTGAATATTAATCTAAAATCAAAGGCACCGGAAAAGGACCTTCTTAATTCTCTTATTTGAAGCCGCGAATTCCTTCGCTATCTTGTGAAGATCGAGAGTATTACATCCACTCTGGTAGACATTAAATAGAAGAACGTTGATACGACTTCACTCTTCGAAGCACCGAAAATGTGCGCTCAGCAGTCGCAGATGTGGCTGGCACGGTAAAGTATAGCTTTAAGAGCTTATCGATCTCTGAAAACAGCTTCCTGTTGCTTTGTATTTTCTGCCAAATAAATAGCAAAATCACTTTTCAAAGGTTACCATGTGGGTTTTAGGGGGGGGGGGGGGCGAAGGATATTCCGGCCCCCCTAAGTAAAATGTTGGGGGGCTGCCCCCCACTGCTACCGAACGTAGTTAGTAATACAACTATCAGCTATTTGCAGATGACGCGAACAGTAGCGAAGTTGGCCATAGCAACTGGTCATGCTATGCAAATTTTGAAACGATTTACATATTCAGATTTTAGAAATATATTGTTTTCAAAATATGCAGATGTTTATAAATTAGCATAGCATGACCAGTTGCTACGGCCAGCTTCGCCACTGGACGCGAAGTGTTCCAATCCTATTCGATGCTGTGACGATCGCCATCAATTATTCATTCGACTAGACTGGTCTTCTGGGGGCTATCCTACAATGTAACGAAATGAAAAGCCCTTCGTACATCTAGGAAACGTAATTGTCTTGTGCCTTCTCTTGTGGTCAGTCCCTATATGTTGGGTGGCCATTCCCTCTCAGTGGTCCCTTCAGAAAGACCTCGGGAACATGGTCACTAATTACCACATTCAATCCACTGTGAGATGGTAAATTAATTCCTTCGAACATTGATATACATGTACCTTAATGTTTACTCATAAAATTCTGATATTTTTAAGGTCCTGGTTGACCAAATAAGTGTACTGGAAACCTTAACTCCTCTTGACTTTCATTGTTTTAGGTAAGTTGACAGTTTTATTTGCACGGGCTTTCATTTTTTGGAAATGCTTGTAGGGACTCAAAAATTACAGGCAATAAGTGTACATATGCATGATTTTGAAAACAAAATTAAAAAATAGGTACGCAATGCGTACATGCGGATACTGGTATTTATTTGGCTTGAAAAAGTGTCGCTCAAGAAAATGACCTAAATGCGGCGAAAACAGAAGTGCCCGTTGTGTCTAATTGACATCACTGTTGGGTACGTTTTTTCAGGCTAATCCTTCGTACTAGGAGTAATCAAAGATTATGTAATTGCGTTCGACGCATGTGGACCAGTAAATGGCGAATGAAGATCGGTAATTATGCTGTAACGAATTATGAAAATCTGTAACCTCAATGTTTTTGACAACGGTGACATCCTGAGTGATTTCCGTACGTTATTTTAATATTGGGAGAGTATATTTCCCGTTCGTTTGTTCGATTTGAAAGTTGACCGCCAGATACCTGTAAATCGTTCAATTCAGAAATATTACAATCGTGAAGTTCGATTTGGCAAAAGTTTCGCTTGAATGGAAAATGTATAACTTCACGAGGCTTGCTCGTTTCGAGTAAATGTTGTTTGAATTAGATGTATGGTGTTCAAATGATCAGATTGAATTTTGAGTTATAAACGCGCCATATATTATTACCGTTATACCGTATGGAGATTCTCCATGGAGAAGGCCATGGATTGGACCATATGATCGACTTGATACGTGGTTTAAATTGTTATCGACTGGAACACGGCAACAAACGACAGCGTCTTAATTCAAGGAGACACTATATAAACCTCAATGTTTTTGACAACGGTGACATCCCACATTCCCGTTCGTTAGTTCGATTTGAAATATGACCACTCGACCGCTAGATAAGTCAGCAAACATTACAATCGTGCAGTTCGATTTGGCAAAGTGTCGCTTGAATGGAAAATTTATAACTTCGCGAGGCTTGCACGTTTCGAGTAAATGTTGTTCGAATTAGATGTATGGTGTTCAAATGATCAGATTGAATTTTGACATTATAAACGCGCCATATGATTACGATATGACATGTTATTTATTACAAGGCTATATGATCGCCTCTATACGATCGCCTTTATACAAGGTTTATATTCTACATTCTATTTATTTGATCCTCCATGCTATAGAAAATTCCTAGCATCATTCTGCTGGCATGCCTAATCCTGAACACGTCTACAGGCAACTTCGTATCCACTGCTCCTGTGTTAGTCCCGAGGCAGCATTTTCCTAGCTAGTACTAATTCCATAATTTATTCCAAATTCCAAAACGGTAATTTATTCAAAAAGGGGAAAGATTTTATCTTGATTTTTTTTAGCTGTAAAGCACAGGTAACCAATAACATGCAAGATTAGAATGCGTTCTCCTTCGTCGAACGCAATGATTAGAGGGAATGCGTACTTCCGTTTTCACAGCATTTAGTTCATTTCTATCAAGTGACTCTGGATGGTGTCCAAGTAATTGCTAGGCAACGTGTTTTCCATAATATACTGGAGTGGTGACAATTGTGTAGAAGTTCAAGTTCCAGAGATGACGATGTTATTTTTGTATTGGTCAATGAACGTGGACAACGTTAGTACATACATGGTATTTTGCTATTTACTATGCAAAGCCAAAGTCGAATTGATTCAGAGTATTGTATTATTTGTCCCGTGGTTACACTTATCATTCTTTATCATCCCAATATTTTTTTTGTTAAAACCTCCATGAAAATGCAAGAAATATCGTCTCAGAGCCTTGTGCCCAAACATTTCCGAGGGAGCATGCGCGCGGACCACACTAGAGGTTTCTTGCGCCTTCGCCGCTCGGATGTGCCCCCCCCCTCCCCCCCCGCAACAACAAAAAAATATCTTTGGATCTGCCAGTGATTTGCATATACATGTGTGTAATTGTGGTAAGATCACTAGTATTCGGTGATAATTTCTTCGTTTATATGTAGAATTATATACTGTACGCTATAGAATGATATGGAAAAGGTCACTCAAAGTGTTACAAATGTTGTCGATATTTCAAAAAAATTAATATTTGAAAGGGTAACTAGAACGTCCATAAGATAGAAAAAATAATCCGAGCCGTATATAATACATGGCATAGTTACGCTTGAATTTTTTACAATTCGTATTTCTAGTCAGTTATTACCTTTTTGGCGCGTAGCTCGATTTTACTAAACAAGTGGATGCAAAAATACAGAGACATCATCATGTGGCAATGTTTTCTCGGGAGAAGGACCAAATCGATTTTTTTCTTGACTGTTTTCAAAACCCGGATTTTTTTGGATATCTGGAGAATTTCAAAAAATTGGGTAACATAAGAAAACTCTCGATAATTGGGGAGTAGACGTGGAATCTTGTTGCTAATGTTTTCCAGTTCAGTTTTGCGTTCTGTGCCAGTGGACGTTTTCACCAATAGGGGCGCCATCTTGAATTTGCAATGCATTATCCAGGGTAACAAGCTCAATTAAAAAGGTGATTGCTTAGTGTGGAGACACAATGCGTTGAATTTATCTTTATAACTGAAAATACGTATCAGCAATAACCCCTCATCCGCCTTTTCTACTCGTCTCTAGAGTTTATTTTCCCATCCATGGTCCCCAGGGCCCAGACCACACACGCCGTGTATTTGTAGTCTGTAGATCTCAAACGCAAAAGGCCGTTTCGTCGTACGTATATTTTGAACGTTATCTCCGCCAATATTTAACCGATTTCAATTCTGAAAACAGATTTGGAATTACCGAGTCTAAATACATAATATACGTTATATTCCATTATATTACGAGAACGTGCACTTCGTAAAAACCTGCTTATGTAGATCATCAGATCACAAATCGCCATTGATCGCTTCGCGTTGTCTGCCAAAGATCACGTGATAGCGTGCTATGTCACATTCTCTTAAACGAAGCCTAACTCTTAAACGAAGACCGTCTTTTCAGAATCTGGATTTATTATTTTTGTGTCAACTAATTATAGCTGAGCTTCTCTCTTAGTCGAATTACTTCTTTCCTCAACGACTTCCAACGACTTCGAACGACTTCTTTCCTTGTGACCATGTGCCACAATAGCTCAGTGGTCAAAGCGCTGGCATGTTAAACCAGAGACCTTGAGTTCGATTCCCGGTTGGGGAAGTCAGATGAATTTTCAAATATTGTTCTTATACTAAGAATAGCGCAGTCTTAAAAACAATTTTCTTTTCTATTTTATAGGAAGTACTTATCTCCTGCATCTGGTTTTCAAAGTTTGCAGTTTCGCTTGATTGAAAATAAACTTGGAGTTGTCAAGGTTTGAATTTTTTCTAGCTGACCAGTTTGTCCAGGTTCGATTCCAGCCGTCGTGTGAGCCCACGTTCCTTTGCCCCCACCCACCGCGGTCACTCGTTCCGCATGTTGTAAGCCACGAATTATTGGAATTATTTAAGCATTATAGCAGTAATTATTGAATTGTAATACGATGGATTTTTCGAATTAGTTGCGCGTTGACTTCGCATCCCAAGCATAAAGTCTATAAGTTTAAAATGCACCTGACATCAAAATGTTTTATTGTCTTATTTGGAAGAACTTTTAAAATTATAAAGTAACTTCTTTTGAAGATTTTCGTTTATTCGCTTTCGTTTTGAGATATATCAGTTTGTTTGATATGCAAATGTCCGGAATTTACGTCACACATGCATAATGAGTTATTAGAGAATGTTATATATCTTTGCGTTCATGAAATAAAAACACTAAAGTGTGAATAACACGTGTGTGCGTTTCTCCCACAACACCAAATTTCTTGATTTTAAAGGATTTCGTTCGAGAATGAAAGAGATACACACATTTCTCCAATAAGTCATTATGTATGTCTGACGTAAATTCCGGACATTTGCATATCAAACAAACTGATATACAGTATCTCAAAAAGAAAGCGAATAAACGAAAATCTTCAAAAGAAGTTACTTTATCATTTTAAAAGTTCTTCCAAATAAAACAATAAAACATTTTGATGTCAGGTGCACTTTAAGGAACCAAGTTGGCGGTTGGTTCACGCGGGGCGGTTGGTTCGCGCGGGGCGGTTGGATGGTTCGCGCGGGGGTGTTTATTACAACTTAGTGTAAGTTTTTACAACTTAGCGTAACTTCTTACAACATAGCGTGCTATTTCTCGTACTGTACAATACCACATCTAAACGGACGAGTCCATTCGACACAAAAATGATTTACTTTAAGAATGAGTATATATAACATTTTGAGTATATATAACATGAGTTTATATAACATCTTTCATTTTTTATTTAAAATTATGTTGAAAAAAACGTTGATTAATGTAAATGTAAGAACGCTTTTCAAATGTTTTATATTATTAATTTTGTGTTGATAGTTATTCATATAGAATTGATACTGATTATATACTGTGGTTGTTTGATAAAAAATTGTTTAGTATATTCGCGACCCAGTTTTAAATTAGCATCGGAAAATATTAGCACTCTTTTGCTAATATCGTTTAAATGTTTCAATATAATATCGAATTATTAATATCTAATATTATCGAATTCATTAAAAATACATGAAGGAAAAACAAAAGAAAATGAATATTTAATCATGTTTTAAATCGGTTAAATATTCGTCTTGATTTACATAAACGTTTACTTCGATTTCCTCAGCTAAAACAGCTTTTATCTTCAAGATAACAGATTTTTTTGTGTATTCATTTGATAAGTCATATAAAATATTCGCCTCCGATCTTTATCTGATATACAAGCGCCCGCCTTCGGCTCGAGTTTGTAATCAGATAAAGATCGGCCGCTCATATTTTATCTATCACTTCAGCATTCACTTACGTTGATTTTATATATAAGTACCTAGTGGTTTAATTATTATATTGTGTGTAAAAATGAGTGATTTAATTATTATATTGTATTTTTCAGAATAAACGGTTAAAACACAACAACAGTGATTACAGGTAATTTTGACTGTGTAATACAGGGAATAAAAAATGGAAATAATTCATATATATTATATATATATATATATATATATTAAATGAAGAGAGGATTTAATATCTGACTGGCCCAATCGGAAATCGAACCATTTCATACAGGCATAGATTACATCTTATATTATATATAATCTATGTAATCTATAGATTACATATATATATATATATATATATATATATATATATATATATATATGGGGGAAAAGCTGGTTTCCGAAGCTACGTTTCGACGCTCTAACCTTTGAGCTATTGCAGATATTCTATGAGCAGATAGTACACCAACCTCGTACCCAGGGTCTTATCTCCGCTCCCGCCCGCCCCGTCATCCGCTGCAGGGGGGGGGGGGGGGTAGCGGAGGTAAGGTTGACAGTAAACAACCTTTCTTTAACGTAAAAAAGTCTTATCAAACATTGTTCCAAATTTTCAGCAATGTTTTGGCGTGTCCCCGCTTTGACATCATTTCCTGTGAATAGTAAATTATTTTAGCAGGGGTAAAAAGTATATTTTCATGTACAGATTTTGTCGTCACTACACCACTTTACCTTTTTGTTTGTAGAAGTCTCCCCATTGAAGATGTAGAGTAGCTCGATGGCACATGATAAACAATCGCTCACAAAAAACGAGATTGTAATTACTTTGCTTCAAGTTTGGTGTAGATATACTCCATAGGCATAAGCGATTCATTTTCTTATTCGAAAATGTCAAACTGAACAATTTTCCATTACTTTCGGCCAATGTTTTCATGATTTCATAGCAAGACAATTTTCGGATAAATGTTGGCTATTAGAGTGGTATTACCCAAAGATTACGAATATGTAAAATCCCCGGCCTACGTTTGTCTTGACGACGTTTGTTGAACAAGGTTATGTTTCTTTGTCGTTTTTTTTTGGTTTGATGATTGCGTTGGTCGTTGGATGATCGTTGGCGAGGTATTGGAGTTTTTATTGGTATTTACTTCGTATATTATAAGTGCTTCTTCGTAGATTGGCGCAGCTGATTGAAAAGATGATTGGTCGGAGGAAAGTTGAGAGGTTCGCTTGTTGATCATTGATGGAATTTTCTTTATAATCGATGGTGGGTGGTTAGAATGGCTGTGGACAAAATGTGGTTCGTTGTTTGGTTTTCGGTAGGGGTGGAATTTTCCGTCCTTCAGGTTGAAGGTGATGTCGAGAAAGTTGGTGGTTTTTGATTGGTGAGAGCAGTGATTTGAATCCGAAGGTCATTTCTTGCTCGGGGCGGGCAAGTCTGCCAGTCGCATTCTTTAATAAGGCTAGGTCATCGTCTCTGTACAGTAACAAAAGTAACCTCTAATCTGATTACATTCTGGAATAGCTTACTGTACCAAAATTTAGTCGAGTATATATATACCTGCGTCGCCCAAATTGTGAGTATAGCATGTACCGACTTTCTTTTGCTAACGATAATTGATGATATTCGGAACGTAAGTCGAGCTTTGAAGACTTTCGCACCGTTCATTGCATGTATAAGATCATCAACATTTGGACTTGGATGGCGTTTTCTTTGCATTGCGCGGTTTGGCATTTTCATATCAACACATAAACGTACATTGCCATCACTTTTCGGGATGAAAACAAGAGGTGAGAATGAGATCCACGGTGTAGGTCCTTCGACTTTTTCGATTATCCCTTGTTTTTCTAGTTGTGTCAGGGCGGAGGAAACTTTCTTGCGCAGGTGAAAAGGGATTCGACGTGCCGATTGGGCAACTGGTGGCAGTTTTGTCAATATGTAATTTTACTTCAAAGTTCTTTAATTTTCCAATCAGTCCATTGTATAGTACTGGAAATTTATCCGCGATGTCGTCTGGTGAAGTAGGGCGTTGGTCAACTTTGTTTACGTTTATTTTTAGCAAACCTAATTCTTCAGCGGTTTGGTAACTCAACAGTGAGCTATGGTTTCCTTTTACGACATGGATATGGGTCACAGAGAATTTCTTCGTCGATTCTACGGTTGTTTGGAATCTTCCCATCACTGGAAGCGCTTGTTTTGAACCATACGCGAACAGTTTAATATGTGATTGTTGTAATGTGATTGGTTTTCTCTTGGAAAACGAGGCAAACATATATAGTCTCGTCAATGATGATGATTGAAGCTCCAGTTTTTATGATCATTTTGATAGGGACATTATTAACTCTGATATTGGTTGAGGGCATCTTTGACTCTGACGCTTCTCTGCACGAGTACTGTACAGATGTTCTTCCTCACTGCTGCTAGACTCTGAGGTATGTTGTGGTACAATTTGACGAACTTGTTGTTTCTTTGCTGGTCGTTCGCGCTCTGGTTTTCGATAAGACTGGCTGGATCGACAAACACGCGCATAGTGATTGAGTTTCCCACATTTTCGACATGCTTAACCTTTGGTAGGGCAAACTAGGTTGGTATGTGGCCATGCCAGGGCACAATTTCGACATTGCTGTGTCTGTGTTGCTTTTGGATTGACAAAATTAGCTTCTTCTTTGTTAAAAAGGTTGCTTGCAACTCGCTGTTTTCTTGTTCTCTGGCCTTTAGAGTAGGTCTTTAAGGGTTAGCTTTTCTTCTCCAAGCGCGAATCTTCTGAACCGTTTTGATCTTCCATTTTGTATTATCTATATTTGTAGACAGATTTCGGTTCTATATTTACATCATGAAATTCACTGTGTGACCGTGAACAGCTAACTTGCGAAATCTTGTCACAAATTAATCAGTGGTTTCTCCTACTGTATGTCTTGTTTGGCAAGACGAAATTAGCCTTCGAGCAGGCTCATTATTTGGGGGGCATTGGGTCGATTCCCTTTCTCGCCCTTCCCTGCCCTTACCGCCTCTCTTGCCACCCCCTCCCCAACCGACCCAATGCCCCAAATAAAGTCTTAATTGTCTCTCTATAGTCTAACTCTAACCATATGCCCCGAAGGTCACGTGATAACTGTTACAACTGCATGTCTAAGAAGAATTTATTAAAAATCGCATTCGAGTTTGGCGAAATATTCACACGTGGTATTTTTCCTAATAGTTGATAAAAAGTTTAATGGTGTCATTAGCCAATCGGAAGTGAGTTGATTTGATTGAAATGTTATTAGACAAGTATTAAACATGATTTGTTTTATTTAATTTTTTGATTTAGTGATGCTGAAGGACTTACCCAAAGCGAGAAAGAAAGAATTAAAGCTTCTGAAAATGAACATTCTTTACTGAACCTTATCGATGTATGTAATGGTGAATAAACTCACTTAAAGTGACAATGAAAAATTCAGTTGTAAAATAACTCTTTTGTTTGAAAGAACTGTTGAAACTATAAAGACTAACCATTTACAACTTTTTCATATCTCACTTCGCTATTGAGATATTAAGATTTGTTTAACATGCAAATGATAATACTTATGACATCACAATGCATAATTAATAGCTTATTGAAAAATTCTTCATATTTTTACCATTATCACATGGAATCGTTTGATGATTTGCATATTTGATGTCATTGGACATATCCACGCACATGCACCTGCATTTCATTACACAGCCGCCGTACACACGGAAACGTTTTCCTGCGTTTTTGTATTGTTTACTGTTCTCAAGGGAATCGAGAACAACCAGCTCATTACTTGAAACCATACAGAAACGAAGGAAAACGTTTCCGAGTGTATGGGGCCACAATCTCAAGGATATATAAGCGTTTTCAATAAGTTATTATGCAGTGTGATGTCATAAGTATGATCATTTACGTATTAAACAAATCTTAATATCTCAAGAGTGAAGTGAGATATGAAAAAGTTGTAAATGGTTAGTCTTTATAGTTTCAAGAGTTCTTTCAAACAAAAAGTTATTTTACAACCGAATTTTTAATTACGTAGGCACTTTAAATAATTGATTTTTTCAGTTTGACTTAACGTCTGATCTAGGATCAATATTCTATTTGGAATTAAATTCAAGCCCGGATTTTTAGACAGGAACAAACGTTTATAGTGATATTTCAAACAGAATATATTATTTAATTTATTCATTTATATTATTACCATTTATATTTTATTTTTTTGTTAGATAAGGAAAAGAAAATGTCTCTTTTGTTTGTATGTCTCTGTATTGTATGTCTCTTTTGTTTTAATTTTTTAGAACTGGCTAAGCCGAACTCCAGGCCTTGAAGAAGATGGTTTTAATTTTACAGGGAAGTTAAAGGAGGCAGTGCAAAAGATGTACATTGATTCAGAAGAAGAAGCAAACGTAAATTTGAATTTGATATTGTTCTAATTCCTCCTTCTATTAAGGGGATGATTACATGGGGAAATTCCATCCTGGGCTGAGTTTCAGCTCGGTCAACCGGTCAACTACATGAGCAATTTCAGCCCGGGCTGAAACCCGGAAATTTACGCCTGCGTAATGAACTTTTTTCTCCCATAAGTTTTGTAATGCAGATCTGGCCTTTATTTTGGTTCATTGCATAGCTCTAGCGGTGGTCTTGATTATTGAAACGTTTCACACTTGTAGCATTTGTATATCTAGAGAAATTGTGTTTATGATAAGCGGCAGATTTTATACAAATTATTTTTCTGGATTTATTGGAAACACGATTTCTCCATTCAGGTACACTTTGAGGCAGGGCCGTCGCTAGGCCTCCCTTGATGGGGGATGCAAGGTGTAATTTTGCCGAGTGATTAGGAGATTCGACAAATTGCACAATAATGTTGCAATTTATATATATATATATATAGTATAGACTCAAATTTGCCGACTCGATGAAGAATGGGGGGTGTCGCACCCCCACACCCCCCTCTAGCGACGGCCCTGCTTTGAGGGTATTTATACCTTGAGGGTATTTATACCTTGAGGGTATTTATACTGTGACACACAAGAAAAGCCCACTGTCTTATGATTACCATCTTGCGTCAAATGAATTGCTGCGCGTCCAATAAGAGAAAGACCTCGGTGTTATCCTGTCATGGGACTCTCATATTCATGCAATTGTAGTTAAAGCCAACAAGTTGTTGACGGACACTAAAGTTAGCCTATCATTGTACCTATCCCTTTTAGTCCCTATTAAGCTAAGATACAGAGGTAATTTGGTCCCCAGACCATACCAACCTGAAATCTAAGGTTGAATGAATTCAGAGACAAACCACCAGATGGATTCTAAAATACAAGTAAGGTGAAACGCCCTACAAACAGTAATAATAATAATAATAATAATAATAATAATAATAATAATAATAATATTTAATAGAGCATTACACAAGTCTCAATGCTTTTACATGTAGAGAGAATTCTAAAATAAATAAATTACAATCAAGCTAAATTATCTATAAAAGTTACTTGTTAATAAAATAATTTTCAAAAAGATATGTTTTTAGAGAAGATTTAAAACTAGTAGACTTTCTAATAGTTAGTGGCAACGTGTTCCAGAGTTAATTTAGCAGAGACAACTGTAAATGATCTGTCTCCGTAATTCTTTGTTTTCGACTTTGGAACAAACAGTAGATGTTGGTTTGTAGACCTTAATGAACGTAAGGGATTATATATATGGTGTAAGGAGTTCTGTAAAGTATTCCGGAGCCTGATTATGAAGAGCTTTGTATGTAAATAGTAGAATCTTAAAATCGATTCTGGCCCCGATAGGTAGCCAGTGAAGGCGTTGCAGCACAAGAGTAATATGGTCGTACTTCTTCGTGCCTGTTACCAATCTAGCAGCAACATTTTGGATGCGCTGCAGTTTAGTAATTTCATTATCGGGAAGCCCAACAAGTATACTATTGCAAGAATCTAGCCTTGATGATACGAATGCGTGAACTAGTCTTTCACAATTTTCTCTATCAAGATGTTTCCGGATTCTACCAATGTTTCTGATCGCAAAGAAAGCTGATTTACATACGTTATTTATATGGTTCGTCAACTGAAGGTGTTTGTCCATGGTCACTCCAAGGTTGCGTATACAGCTGGTTTGGGTCGAATGGTGGATCCTATGATGTTAAACTCAGAAATCTCATGATGACTGGAAAAGCGAGATGTGAAATGAATAATTTCAGTTTTATCTGGATTACATGCATGTCTTTAACACATAGATCGAGCTTGGACAAAGCAGCAGGACGTTCTTTTAACGAACTAATTATCGACACATAATTGTGTATCATCGGCATACATCATAACATCAAGGCCATGAGCCAAGATTACATCCTCCAAAGGCGCAAAGAACAGCGAAAACAGAAGAGGGCCAGTGTCTTATCAGGTGACGCAGCATCTAGCAGATAGCAGTAAGATAGGATAGGAACCATTTAAGAACTGTTCCGCACATACCATACCGATGGTGAAGTCTTTCTAACAGCAACGTATGGTCAATGGTGTCGAATGCTGACGAAAGATCTAATAAAACCAGGACCACTTCTTGATTGTTGTCAATTGCGCATAACTAAGATGTCGTTAAAAACGACAGTGCAGTGTCGTGGCAAGCAGGTGGTTTTCAGCAAGGTAATTTGTCGTTTGAGTGGCAACTATATACGCTCCAAGACCTTTGACAGGAATGCAATATTTGTGATAGGGCGGTAATTAGGATACAACTCATGATCGGCCGCTTGTTGCTTAATAGAAGGTCGGATAATTCCTTTCTTTAGGGACGCAGGAAAAACGCCAGAAGTCAGTGATACATTTATAATTTTAGTAATGGGGACGGTTAGAGCATCGACAGATTCCTTAACGACTTGCGTTGGTATGGGATCATTCGCACAAGATTTAGGTTTACAATGCACAAGAAGGGTCTTAATATCACTGTCAGATGCAGTGATAAACTCACCAAATGTACATTGGCAAGAAGGTCGGTTGATGGTAACAGATATATTCATAAACGATAGATAAGAACTTTGTAGATTATCCTTGAGTATCTGGATCTTTAAAGAAAAATAATTGCTGAAATCCTCAGCCAAAGACTGTGAGGAAGTATGTGCTGGCAGAGCAGAGATAGAATCAATCATATGAAATAACTGTTTCTGATCGGAGTTAGCTATAAGATTTTTATAGTGATCGGATTTAGCAGAATTAATAGCAGTCGTGTATGCTTTACAAGTATCAGACAGTACGACGTCGTCCCTCCCCTCCTCGTCTGATTGATTTCACAGGAATAATAGCTTCTCATTACAAATGTCTAAGATAAGTACATATATGTTTAAATTTGTAGATCTAATCGAAGACACGGTTAATATTTTTTTGTCAGGGTAACGTCGATGAAAAAGACAAAGAATCTTTACTTGAAGAGCTTCAGGCGCAGAAAGTAAGTATATTTGAAAAATATAATATTTACTATATTATATAATATAATATTTAATATAATATAATATTTACTATATTATTATATGCATGACAAAATTACTGCATTCTGATTGGTCGAGAAGAGTGCAATTATTTCGTTAATTGCAATATTTGGGCCTTGGCTGACAACGCGAGCGATCAATGGTGATTTGTGATCTGACGAAGTGCATAAACAAGTTTTTACGAAGGGTATGGTTCCCCTTCTGTGTTAAGTCTGTTCCACTATAGTGTACTTACTTTAACATGCATATTTTTGTAGGTCGTTTTTAAAAACTTCTTTGACGAAGAGAAACACCACAATTTAAAAAAAGAAGGTATATATTTTCAATGAGTGCTGAGGAGACATCGGAAAAAATTGCTTTTGAGATTTTGAATTGTAACCTCTTCTATGTTTATTTTAATAAAATAACCACCCCAGGATACACCATGCAATGCATGTAATAGGAATTTCACTGTGGGCTCTTGTCTCCCGGATTTCATCAGAAAATCATACCAACATTATTAGTGCACCAAATGCTTGTTTGATTGCCGTACATGGCTTTCAAGGTTTATTTAATATGTTTTGGTAATGCGAGGGGTTTATGGGGTCCTCTTTTTGTCTAAAACGTCAGTGTATGCCTAAATTATCCAGTTGATTATACTTTCTCGAAGCCGTCTGTCTCTTCTACTCTATCGCAAAACTATAGAAAATCTTCAAACCAATCCCCAACCGAGTTAGCACTCCGTATTAAATTTATTGCAATAATATGATTACAACTGAATATTGTTTTATGGTTAGAAAAATTGCTGTTTGGTGTTCTGAAAAATTCAGTGTTGAATGGCTAGGCAATTTTTTGAGTTCTCCATGCTTGAGTAGCAAATGATATCAAATTGTTCTTGCATAAGACGGTCAATCGAACAATGCAAGAAGTAACTATGACAATGACAATGCTAGATTTTTGAAATATTTCATTTTACTGTCGTCGCAATAGAAGAGTTCTGAAAAAAACTGTTAAGCAATGTTTGTTCGATGAAGTTCGTTGAACAATTCCTTCTTTGCATTTGATTGGGTTTTGACCAACCAATAGGAAGTCAAACTATCAACTCTTCTATTGCCACGACAGTAAATGGTTTATTAATTCATTACTTCCACCTCCAAGAAAACATCAAATTTAGCATATTTAAGGAGAGCATCTCGAAGGTTATATACTTTACAGATATTGATCCAACCAATATCGTCGGACTTGTCGTGATGCTAACGACGCCCCTGCAGTATTTTTGAGAAAATGTCAATTAAAAGATGGGTGTCACTATTTGTACAGCAGTTCATGTCGTGACGTCACAAATTTCAACCCTATTTTGTTATTTTCTAGGTACAAAACTAAACCCTGATCCTAACCCTAACCGTCATCCTAATCCTAACTCTAACCTTATTTCAGTTTAAAGTCGAACAATTCGAGGTGGTATTTTGACGTCATGACATGAACTGTTGTACATATAGTTAATACCATTAAAAAATAGGTGACATAGGAAGAGGAGTGGGAAATATTAGGAAGAGGAAAATTTAAGAGGAAGAGTTAGAGGAAAAATTAAGTTGAAATGGTGATTTTTAAAATAATTTCTGTACAAGAATTTCGCCTCAACTACCTCGTTTAAAAGCTTGCATGAAGCGTGTTTCCTTTTGATTTGTCATTTCACTTCAATTACAAGTGAACTATGAGCTAAAACCCCTCCCTTGAGAAATGTGTATAATGTGCGTGCTTGCTAGGGCTTACTGCATAGTTTAAATATTTTTTATCCAATCTCCCTGGAACAATTACTTTAATACCTAATTGGCTTTGTCTTACTGAAGAACTTTGTTATATTTTTAGGTCATAAACGTTTGTCATTCAGAGCCATGCAAGGCGCAATGTTTATATTCTTGTATCGGTAAGCGCTTTTCTGTTGATATGACTTGTATTTTAATATACATTATTTTAATATATCATGCGTACCTTGTTGATATGATATATATATATATATATAGGCAGTATTAATATAATATAATATATACAATGTGAATAGCGTTTCTATCCATGGGGCGAAAATTTTCACCTCGGCTCAGAAAACCGCGCGACTCATTGTAATGCTGCAGGTATACGGTTTAATATTATAGGAGTTTATCAGTATTATTATTAATCAATTATTATTTCCGTAAAGGGATGAACCAAGACTCAATCAACCTTTCCAAGTTCTTTCTCTGCTCATGGACATTGATTCGCTGCTGATAAAGTGGCGCTGTAAGTATTGGTTGGCGTTGTGTTGATATTGTGAACAACGCCATAATTTTATCCCATAATTTTCGTTTTTTATTTCTAGATAATCATGCCATAATGGTTCAGCGAATGATTGGTTCTAAAAGTGGTACTGGGGGATCATCTGGGTATTATTACCTCATTGCAACTGCGAGGTTTGTAGTTATATTAATATATTCGATAGGTTTTTGTCTATTTTCTCGGTATCTTTTGCTGTTGAGTTGTTGTCTGTCTATCTTCGTCTTTACTATAAAATATTGCCAGAATTTTGAAAAGCAATTCGTAGTTTGGCGTTATCAAATATTCTAGATCCATTCTTTTCCAACTCTGCTATGAGACAGATAAAAAAGTAGAATGCTGCTTACAGCCTTACGAGGCAGTGTTTTGGATATATTGCAAAGCGAAAAAGTGGTGAACTACCGAGATTTTTAGGAACGAAATACTGCGTTTCGAGCTGAGCCCTTCATCAATAAATAGGGCTTAATATATATATACAAGTAGAAAGTAGCCAATCAAGTACACGGGAGATAAACAAACCAATGATTAACGAGATATGGAAATGTTAAAATCATTTGCTATTTTTACAGTGATCAGCACAGACAGCTGCGGAAGGGGAGGGAGAACTTGTCAAGGGTGCAATGACGGGTCCAATACTCAAGGGGACTATGGGATAGTATAGCGTGAAAAGGAATGAAGGTGCATTAGCTAATAATAAAGTTCCTCGCAAACTTAAATAACAAAAAAAACTTGTAGGAAATTAAATAAAAGAAAACCGTCCGTTATATAAGGGCATGGGGAAACAAATGAGACGCTTCTCTTGCCGTTTGCGGTTATAGTTGCCACCTGATATAGGAAGAATGGTACAGACTTTCATATTTGAAACCAACGGCCGCAAGAAAATGTTCCCGCTGGTGCCGTGGTGTTTTGTTTAAGGGAAGGAATCACGGATGTTTTTATTACGGCGAAAATATATCAAAGGGTTATCGGTGAAAATGGCTGACGTCTCAGGATCATTTTGTAAAACGTGAAAATTCCAATTGTTAATATCTTTAACTTTAACTTTAACTTTAAAATTGAAAGGACGAAATGTTAGGAATGGGGTAATTTTGTTGTTTGAAACTTGTTCCAAAGGTGGTTCAAGGGTGTCTAAACTGCTAGAAGGTTAGAGTAAGGTTGGGTTCAAGCTATGCTAACTTAATTGTTGGTTATGTTGAAAAACAGGTCTTTCAACAATATACAGGTCCCTTGCATGATTTCTTCGGTAGATTAGTTTATCTATGACTGTTTAGGAACAACGTCGTGCTCTGCACATGTCCTTTGAGAGCAGTTCATCAACTTTGTTGATGATTTTCATCCTGCTCTGAGACTGAAGTTCACGTGGGGAATCAGCGAGACCTGTATGACGTTCCTTGAGATTTTAATTTCGATTAATGGTGATTCGCTCAAAACATCTGTCTCGTACAAGCCTATACTGACTCCCATATAGTTATCTTCTATATTCTTCTCATCCCAACCACACTAAGGAATCCATCCCTTACTCTCAATTTGTGCGACTCGGTTATGTAGCTAGCGACGATCACGGTTTTAATTGAAACCAAAGAAATGGAAATGACATTCTTTTGAATATATTGACACTCTTTTTGAATATCATGGGTATCCTCTGGTAAGTATATTAAGCGTCTTGGACTTCTAAAACGCAATAAACATTTTCTTCCTCGTCGAGTTAGATTGTTACTGTATAATAGTCTCCCGACTTTTTATTACGCTGACCTGATTTGATGGCAAATATGCAAGTCCTCCAGTACAAGGCTGCTAAAATAATACTGGATCGCCATTATATTCGTCCGCTTCAGAAGGCAGCCTTGCAAGAATGAGGATGGAAACCATTATCGCATCGTAGATTTTTTCACCGTTGTTCTTACGTTTATAAATGTTTGCATAATCTTGCAAATCATGACATAAGTTTTTTATATAACAGAGATATTCACAATTATAACACCCGTAACAAGAACACGAAATTGGGGGTAAATACAAAGTTAGTTACCATGGAATAACAGACTGGAACTTGTTAAATGATGAGATTACAACATCAGATACCTTTAGTCAGGACCTTTCTGAAAATCACTTTTGTGAGATAGCTTCCTGCCTTTAAAATAAAGATTCTACTTTTTACCGAATAGAAATATCAAGTCTCACAGTCCAGTGACAGTGATAAAGTTCTAAAATAAGAATCTTTTTAGTCTTTTTACTATAACACTCAATATTGTTATTGTCTTTAATGTTATAGTTTGTTACCTGTACCAGAACACCTAAGGCTTACTGTTGCACAACAGTTAAATCCTTATATCTTCTGATAACTACTGTATAACAATAAAAATATAAGTCTCACACAAGTTAGTTACCAGAAGATGTAAGGATTACTGTTGTAAAGTAAATGGTTTGAACCTAGGAGTATCATTAGATGTGTGAAGTTGATCGTCCAGGTTGTGGTAAGTTTCGACGGCCTCTTCAGAGTCAAGTAAAGCATGTTTGTCAGCTTTGCCTATATTGTAGCGGGAGTACAACGCCAACAACTACTAGCGCCCGCGCACATGCCGTACATTGTCTAACAGCACACGTGATAACAGGTCACTAACCTAATGCTGATTCGCTACAATATATACGTATGGTTCATTACGTCATCGTTTGTTTGTGTCATAATTAGTGTGAGTGGGTGTTGCGTCATGCGTTAAGCGTGGGTGTATTGTTTGTCGGTAGGTCTATTGTTCGTTGGTGCGTGCGAAGAAGTCTTTTGTATGGAGTCGGTAATTGTTGTTAACTGTTAAAGTGCCTATGCAACGAAAAAATCATTTGTAAAATAACTCTTTTGATTGAAAGAACTCTTGAAACTATAAAGACTAACCATTTACAACTTTTTCATCTCTCACTTCACTCTTGAGATATTAAGATTTGTTTCAATATGTAAATGATCATACTTATGACATCACACTGCATAATAACTTATTGAAAACGCTTATATATCCTTGAGATTATGTAATGAATCACTTGAAATGCAGGTGCATGTACGTGGATGTATGCAATGACATTAAATGTGCAAATCATCAAACGATTCCATGTGATAATGGTAAAGATATACAGAATGTTTCAATAAGTCATTATACATTGTGATGTCATAAGTATGATAATTTACATATTAAACAAATCTTAATATCTCAAGAGTGAAGTGAGATATGAAAAAGTTGTAAATGGTTAGTCTTTATAGTTTCAAGAGTTCTTTCAAACAAAAGAGTTATTTTACAACTGAATTCTATACTAGTCCTATAGTACTAAAACAAGTCCTGTACTACTAAAACAAGTCCTGTACTACTAAAACAAGTCCTGTACTACTAAAACAAGTCCTGTACTACTAAAACAAGTCCTGTACTACTAAAACAAGTCCTGTACTACTAAAACAAGTCCTGTACTACTAAAACAAGTCCTGTACTACTAAAACAAGTCCTGTACTACTAAAACAAGTCCTGTACTACTAAAACAAGTCCTGTACTACTAAAACAAGTCCTGTACTACTAAAACAAGTCCTGTACTACTAAAACAAGTCCTGTACTACTAAAACAAGTCCTGTACTACTAAAACAAGTCCTGTACTACTAAAACAAGTCCTGTACTACTAAAACAAGTCCTGTACTACTAAAACAAGTCCTGTACTACTAAAACAAGTCCTGTACTACTAAAACAAGTCCTGTACTACTAAAACAAGTCCTGTACTACTGAAACAAGTCCTGTACTACTGAAACAAGTCCTGTACTACTGAAACAAGTCCTGTACTACTGAAACAAGTCCTGTACTACTGAAACAAGTCCTGTACTACTGAAACAAGTCCTGTACTACTGAAACAAGTCCTGTACTACTGAAACAAGTCCTGTACTACTGAAACAAGTCCTGTACTACTGAAACAAGTCCTGTACTACTGAAACAAGTCCTGTACTACTGAAACAAGTCCTGTACTACTGAAACAAGTCCTATACTACTGAAACAAGTCCTATACTACTGAAACAAGTCCTATACTACTGAAACAAGTCCTATACTACTGAAACAAGTCCTATACTACTGAAACAAGTCCTATACTACTGAAACAAGTCCTATACTACTGAAACAAGTCCTATACTACTGAAACAAGTCCTATACTACTGAAACAAGTCCTATACTACTGAAACAAGTCCTATACTACTGAAACAAGTCCTATACTATTGAAACAAGTCCTATACTATTGAAACAAGTCCTATACTATTGAAACAAGTCCTATACTATTGAAACAAGTCCTATACTATTGAAACAAGTCCTATACTATTGAAACAAGTCCTATACTATTGAAACAAGTCCTATACTACTGAAACAAGTCCTATACTACTGAAACAAGTCCTATACTACTGAAACAAGTCCTATACTACTGAAACAAGTCCTATACTACTGAAACAAGTCCTATACTACTGAAACAAGTCCTATACTACTGAAACAAGTCCTATACTACTGAAACAAGTCCTATACTACTGAAACAAGTCCTATACTACTGAAACAAGTCCTATACTATTGAAACAAGTCCTATACTATTGAAACAAGTCCTATACTATTGAAACAAGTCCTATACTATTGAAACAAGTCCTATACTATTGAAACAAGTCCTATACTATTGAAACAAGTCCTATACTATTGAAACAAGTCCTATACTATTGAAACAAGTCCTATACTATTGAAACAAGTCCTATACTATTGAAACAAGTCCTATACTATTGAAACAAGTCCTATACTACTGCAACAAGTCCTATACTACTGCAACAAGTCCTATACTACTGCAACAAGTCCTATACTACTGCAACAAGTCCTATACTACTGCAACAAGTCCTATACTACTGCAACAAGTCCTATACTACTGCAACAAGTACGAGCTATGCTGCTATAAGTCTTCATATCAAAGGAGTAAACTTCATACAAAGTTTGTGTCATAAAGGAAACGAACATTACAAAATCTGCAAACATTTATTTTAATAAAAAACTACAGTAGCTTAACCACTGCAGGTTGTGCTCGCATTATCTTGATGACATTGCTGAACAGTTGAAATCCGGCTATTCTTCATTTAACAACTGTACAGCAGTAATACTGAAAGTAGTTGTTATCTCAACCGATTTCCTTTATCTACTGCATAATATAACTGACCCATTATCAGTGTTATTTTTTTATATTTTCAAAGTACACAACAGTTAATATTGCAATATTTTGACATTGTTGTATTAAAGTTGTTTGCATCACATTTCCGGCGTTGCTTTATTTGCGTTACTTATTTGCCTTCACGTGGTTACGTCATTGTTTTTATCGTAGTCATTAAATACTTTACATTAGCGACAACGCAGTAGATATGTGTACGCCCAAGCGTTCCTATTTTTAAACTTGGCAACACACATCCCCATGGCCTTAACGAACGTTTTTCTTTTATTTAATTTCCTACAAGTTTTTTTGTTATTTTAGTTTGCGAGGAACTTTATTATTAGCTCATGCACTTTCATTCCTTTTCAAATTTTTGTTTCTTACCGCTTTACTATATCCCATATAGTCTCCTTGATTATTCAACATGTCCTGTTATTCTATTATTACCAATAATCAGTAAGTGTACAATGGCCTTGAGTTATCAATAATTAGTAATTGTAGGAGCATAAGAATCCCACAAGCATTACGTCTCACGTTGATCTATAAATTTACTAACGCGCCAAGGGAAGTGGTTGCGTGCTTGCTGGGATGGGGAAAATACAGCCGGGGGTTTTTTGTTAATAGGAAGACACTAAAACCGGAGTGTGTGGGTTAGGAAGACACTTAAGGCGGGGGGTTAGGGTTGGTGTTGTGTTGGGGTTGGATTGGTGTTGTGTTGGGGTTGGATTCTAGAACCCTACAATTACCAATTATTGATAATTCAAGGCACACTTATTGATTATTGGTTGGAGGATATGCTGGAGTATTGAACCTGTAATTGCACCCTAGTCCCCCCCATCCCCCCCCCCCTCAGTCTGTTTGCTGATCGACTGTAAAAATAGCAAATTATTTAACATTTCCACATCTCATTAATCATTAGTTTGGTTATCTCCCGTGCATTTGAATGGCTACTTTCTAACAAGTTAAAGACAGAGTTCCTTTATAGTGTAGGCCAGGAGATTTACATAAAACTGTTATAAGCAATTAACATAAATTAACATAACTTAGTCAAAGTTCCAAAGCGTTCAATCCCAATGGTATATAACTTCTAAGCCTTTCAATCCAAAAGGACTCCCCTAACATCCGTTATTTGTACCATTAAATCTTCTGAACCAATATGGCCATGTTCCGAACCAATATGGCGAGATATTATTTTATTTTACGACGTCTTACTCTGATGAAGGGCTCCGCTCCAAACGTCAGTATTTCATTTCTAAAATATCGGCAGTTCATCACCTTTTCACGTTGTTATATATGAGCATGAAGATATTTTGTCAACTTTAGTGGTGCAACGAAAATTGTGAAGACATCCAATGCCAATTTATTTAGGACTCTTAGAATTGCGAGAAATAAAATTTGCGGTTAGCGGCACTGTAACGCAATATTCATATTGTTTACTGCTCTGCCAACAGACTGGTTCGAGCAACCATTAATGTTCGATGTTGTTAAAAATAAAGCCAAGATATTTCGCAGCGGCCATCTTGGAGAGACCACCTGCGCTCTGTAGTTTATGTCAAGCAGCCGTAGTTTTTTATCCAAAATTACAGGAAAACCTTCGAAAACTGATTCACTTTAGTATCGTGAACGATCAGAGTTTGAATGCTGTGAAAAATGAAGCCAAAACATTTCACTGCGGCCATCTTGGAGAGACCACCTACGCTATGTAGTTTCTTGCTAAAGTACACGGAAACCTTCGAAAACTGATTCATTTTGACATCTTAAAAAATCAAAGACATATTCTCTGTCGCCTGTAGTAAAACTATATAGCGTAGTCCCAAGGTGGTCTCTCCAAGCGGTCTTGAGTTACTTCCGGTTTCAATATAGATCAGTTTGGACTTTTAATCTTCGCTTGTAAATAAACTTGCTATGCACTGACCGTTACTTCAACTTCTAAATTATGATGAATTCTAACTAGCTGAATTATTTTAGTGATCGTTACAAGGTTTTTCTTGACTTGTTCAACCTGGCTGCATTTATCATTCCTCGGAAGTACATTCCACCACTTGACTCCAATATGAAAAAATGTTTATCAGTTTTCAACCTTGAAAACACATCAAAGGAACTGGATAGTGATGTGACTGTAACAAAATGTAACGAAGATGGCAAATAAATGACGTAAATTCAATTCCAAAGGCGAATATTTTGTTGAATTAACAGTAACACTACCTAAGCTTAGTACATTTTGTAACATTTTTCATTAATTTTTCGTCTGTAAAGTTCTCACAACCATCGTGTAATATTATGAACCAATAAATTTTTGTAATGTCTATGATTTGACATGTTACTCAAGCTTTGGAATTTACACTGAGTGATACATATACTAACGCTCAGATACATAGACTCATATGGCTCATTATATACTAATATTATACATCAATTGTAAATTGTCCAATCAGAGAGCTAGATTTGTACGCGTGATACCATACTAGCGTGAATTCCCCACTGTGGCGGGGTATATTTTACTGAATACCCCTGTTGTGGCGGGGAATTGGAGCTCAAATACCACGCGCGTAAACCAAAACGAGCCTGTCAACAATGGAGGAACAAGAAGACGTTTCAAGACATTTCGAGACAGTATTCAAAATTGCTTCGGTACTATAATATATTATTCATAGACCCTCAGGGTAATGATTCGTATAATTCCCCTCACTCCGGGTCTATAAATGACAATAATACTGGAGCCTCTCATTAATTGGTGATCAGAAAGTAACTTTATACGTCACGCAATCGTCACATTTATTTCGAAGAATTTAATTGAAATTGACTAAATGCAACGGCTATGCGACGTCTAAAACGGAATAAATGCGTCTAGATCGCGGAGTGTTAAATGAAGTTAGATGCTGTTTCCGTCATGATCAGACGGATGCAACGCATCATGATATGAATTAAATTCCTCAGAATTAAATGCGACGATTCAACGATTTGACGAATTAAATGCGATGTAGAAACCACGCCTATAACCATGTTTTCTTCATTTTCGATTCTTGTCAGAGGCTCAGATATTTTGAAAGCTTGACTTGAGTAGCATGTTAAATCATATATTAATCATTAGTAGAAACTTAGAAGTAGTCTAATGTAAAATTTTCAATCTATTGGTTATGCTACTCGCCATATGGCCGCCACTGTTACACTACATGTTTACCGTTACACTATATTTACCGTTACACTATATTTACCGTTACACTATATTTACCGTTACACTATATTTACCGTTACACTATATTTACCGTTACACTATATTTACCGTTACACTATATTTATACCGTTACACTATATTTATACCGTTACACTATTTTTACTGTTACACTATATTTACCGTTACACTATATTTACCGTTACACTATATGTAAGGTTAGAGCATGGTCACGTGTGCTCTATTGGATATAGATTCCCGATAATTAGATAAAAGGTCACGAGGGGCCTTGACCTTTTATCTAATTCGAGGGACTCTATATGCAATAGAGCACAAGTGACCATGCTCTAACAGTCTTAGAGAATGGCTGCATCCACGAAGTAATTTTCACTATAAAATTGTTTTTTTACCTCGCACATTTACCGGAGACATTGACTTTATTGAATTCATTAGTGGCTTTATTGAATTCATTAGTGACTCTACATAGAGTTCACTGCGTTAAGACAAAAGAAAACAAAAGATCTTTCAGTGAACTCTATATAGAGTTCACTAATATGTCTAATCTTGATGAATTAAAATACTATGGAATATAGAGTAGTGAAATACTCGACGTGGATTGGCTGAGTGGTTGCAGTCATTCTCTAATTACCGTTACACTATATTTACCGTTACACTATATTTATACCGTTACACTATTTTTACTGTTACACTATATATTTACTGAACTTACACTATATTTTTATACCGTTACACTATATTTACCGTTACACTAGTACGTTTAGTGGGGTTCTCCATTCTCGTATGAGCTCGTAAATTATTTCTGAATATATTGCCTTCAATTCACGTAATAAATTTATTATATGAACACTAGCCTACAAGATTGTGGAGATAACAGGCGAATAGTCGGGTTTTTTTTTTACATTTAATGCACATTCATATCACTACTGTTCAAGTAATTCATTGTATTCACTATCATGTATTAAATAAAAAAAGAAAACGATACGAACGTTTGATATCTGAATGTTTGGCTGCAGATTTACGCACTAAGTTTTTATTTGTTAACCTTGTCTTCTCAGAAAACTTGATACTTATATGTTGTAAGGGTGTTGCTCCCACAGTGATGGATCGAGGATGAATATGCAAACAGCATGGTCAGCGGTTGGCTGGTTGTATTAACATCGTAGTACATATTCTCTCATTTCGTATGATGATATACATCATACGATCGGACGTGCGAGTATGATATACATAATATAACTGCTAATCCCAAAACAAGTTAGATCCTGACCCTAATATTTTCAACATTGTCCTATGTCTATGTTTATTCTTGGCAATTTTAGAAAGTATTTAGAGATTTCATTTTCCGGAACATAAGACTGCAATGTGCAAACAAGCATTTGCCCATTCGAGCTGTAATTGGATCTGAATGAAATGACCTCCGGTTATTGATGACAGTGGTTCCATTTTTATTTCTAGCAAGCCCAACCCTGACAGAGTGTGCATCTTGTCTATTTCGACTTTCATGAGTTTCTTACATGAGTTTCTCTTTGGAATACTCTATCAGGGGAAGCTCCATAGTTTTTATCATAATTCAGATAGAAAAGACAAGTGACGTGCTGGCCCAAAGGGAGATTTCCCGGTGGGCCCTTCTAATATGTCGGTGCCTCGGTGGGCCCCTCTTGGTGGTGATTAAAAACTAGTAACTAAGTTCACCAATGACAATTGGCCTCTTGTGGGTTTTGTAAATTTGTAATGTGGATTATGTGGAAAATAATATTCAGGTAGAATTTGATTGCCTCAAATCTGGTATGATAGGTCGTTGACTTGAACTTGAATTCTTAATATAGCTTATAAATAATTTCAGATCCAATTTCAAATCCTTTATAAAAATCAGAAACCACAATTTTTTCGGTGAGTCTCGTACTTCATCTTGCAAGGATATAGTTGACGTGGGGACCGTGGGGTTATGATTGGGATTAAGTTGTATAGATCCGAAAACGAAAAACCTGGCGTCATCGCCGTCATAGTCGACAAACAGGTAGCAGGTGAATATTGGACGAGTTGTATCTCCAAGAAGCACAAAAGAATGAGGCCGCAAAGTCTATGAAATCGATTCCTCATTTTTTAAAATCAAGTGAACAAAGATCAGGTATTTTCATATATATATTTATAGATATCGTAATTGTAAGATTTATTTGAAAAAGCCACGCAAATATTAGTATATTGACAATTTATTAATATAGATATTAATATTGATATCGTTAAATAAGTGAAGTTTATCATGTTTTAATCTTATAGGTGACGAACAGGCCACTGAGGTAAATGAAAGTGTAGGAGAAAATTAGACTGATTCGAGTGAAGTGGTTTTGACAAATGACAGGCCATGACTAGCAGGAAGAAATCGATAAACGTTTGATGTTTTAGTGCGATTATTTTTTTACGCCAATTGTAGTATGGTACTGACAATGAAATACTGACATTTAATTTTGAACTGTTTGCTTTGTACAACATATCACGAAAATCCCTTGCAGCAAAGTGAGCAAAGCAATGTGACAGAACAACATGAGTCTTTAGGTACGTTATCAATGTATCGTTACGTATCAATGTATCATCAAAGTGCTATTAATTTTTTTGAACAAAGAGAACAGTATCATATTTGGCAATTAGCTTTACTAGCTCCATAAAATTTCCATGATTTACAAACTCATCTTTCAACTTATGAGCAGTCTCGTTTCTTCCGCGGAATGGAAATCCTTGCTTCCCAAGATACATAATTATGTTGATAATCATCTCAACAGCATTTCGACCTGACCTATGCAGGATGTTAAAAATACCAGCATCTGATTGACGCGCAAGAAACCCATCAAGTGACCTACTATGGACATTTGACGATTCGACATGTTCTTCAATTCTTTGATACATGTGTTTGAAATCTGCCAGGCTAGTTGCATGAACACCTTTGGGCAGTTAGCGTACACCAAACAAAGACTAGTCATGTAACGACGTCAAGGCAGCCAATGCCTTGACAATTTCTTTCTAGTTGGTAATAATCTATTAAAAGCTCTCGTTGTGTTGTAGGGCACGTCAACAGTTGGTTGTTTTGGATGGAAAACAAAAAAGCTTTCCAACTGACTAAGCAATGGTTTTGAAAACATGCATTCAACCAAAAAGTTCGTGTCTTGAGAATTAAGATGCTATTCTGTGACATGCTTTGCTCAGTTTGCTGCAGAGGATTTTCGTGATCAGTTGGACAAAGCAAACAGTAAGTTAAATCTATTATCTCACTGTCAGTCTGTCAATAGTCAATACCGTGGAACATGTTGACAACTGGGGAATCTTTATTTTGTCTTCTTAGTGACGTTCTGCATCGGTGATGCCTTTGATGGGGCAGCAAATATGAGTGGTGCATACAAGGGTTTAACTTCAAGAATTGCTTAAGTTGCAAATATCCACATCTATACATGGGGTGCTACAGTCACTGCTTGAATTTGGTTTTGACCGATACTACCTCCTCAGCGATGTCTGCCGCGACTATTTTTGGTATTCTTCGGCAAAGGGTTTCTAATTTTTTTAAAGAAAGGAAATCGGTTTGGGGAATTACAATTCTTAACGAACGGGGTAATAGAGGGAAAGTTCTTGGATCAATAGGAACTGCACCTGATGGTTATCGAAGGCGTTGGCATTGTCCAAGATATTTGGCTCTTATGCCTCTTCTCGGCGAATTCTATCTTTGTTGACATGCTGCTTGCGTTTGGAATGATATCCGAAAATGAAAATTTCCAGCCGGCTGTTCGGGCAGATGCAAAGCTTTTGCTTCAGAGCTTTTTGAAGTTTGAGACAATAACGCATCTATAAGATAACAACACCTTTGTCTCTTTATCTTCAAGCTGAAGGCCTAGATTTACTTCAAGCATGGAGAATGGTAAAATCTGCATCAGCAAGGTTGATGAAGATTTCAAGAGATTTTGACAAAGCGGAGAAGAAAGCCAAAGACGTTTGTGAGCAAGTCAACGTTGATCTAGGAGGAGTACTAGGAGTCGAGTGGCTCTTCCTCGCAAGCGTTTGAGAAGACGGCGAACAACGCCTGGAGAACTTAAAAAGGTGGTTACTATTGTAGTAAATTCCGGTTTCGTTTTACGCAGCATGCCTTTGTACAAAATGTTTGCCTGTTTTGATCCCAAGAGATTAGGAAAGAAGAAACTCCTGCAGATGTCTTGAGCGAAGTTTGTTCTGTTCTTAAGGACAAAGTTAAAAAGGAAAACCTAAGCATTCAACTTGAAGAATTTATTCACTCTTATCCACGACTCTTAAAGACGCTGCCCAAAAGTTTGAAAGGGTCTGTCTGCAACTATGAAATTGAAGATGTGGATGAGCAGGAACCAGCAGGAGGGTGAGAAGGAGGTAAATCAACCCGCTCTTTGCAAAGTCGGCAAAGACAAGGCAAAAGCTTGTCGATCTTGTCTGCAATGTGCATTTTGTGTTTTACACAGCTACAGCCTGAATAGCGCTGCATTTTCTGAACATTACGCCGTGTACCAATTTGAAAATATTCAGGCTGAATTTTTTCAAGTTCGCACGCATGTGCAAGTCATGCACGCTGCCCTTTAAACCCATTAACCCGACTTCCATAAAACGCGTCACGAGGTTCCAGATCGGTCACAATGTAAAATGTGTCCAGAAATTGACTCATCTCGTCCGTTTCCCTAAGTTTCCAAAAGTCATGTTCCCAAATCGTCTTAACGTTATAACCCATGTTGTGTAATCGTTTTCCCATTGTATAGTCTCCTCATAAATATCCCCCGATGATCGTTTTTCCCGTCAAACTGTCAAAGCACAATGGACATCCGTGAAACACACAACTGTAAAACTCGTACAGCGTGTTCGTCTTCTCGCAAAACCCATCTCACTATCAACAATCCCCTTCTCTCCACCGTTGACAGCATGTCTAATCACTGAATTTGTGTTTCCAACCATTCAACGGAAGATTTCGAGTAGGGTTTATTCCCACCATGGTACATGTGTTGAGGTACAATACTTATGGTCTCTTTCTTCAAATACTTTGTACGGTAAACAGCCATCACAGAAGCGGCAATAGTGGTGTAACAGAAAGGATCAACTTTTGTTTCACTTAAAAATAAATCTCGAAATTGCATGCAACATTAACGTAAAATTGTAACATCTTGAGCACAGTAGTTGTACATTTCCTTCTGAAAGTCAAAAATATAATTATACTTTTCGTTAAATTGTTATGCCAGGTAATGAGATCATTCCGGGTCTTTTCAGGTTTCGTGTCCGGACTGTAACTCTCAATACCTGGTAACGGTCCTATGTAATTTTGGTGTTAAACTTAAAAGGAAAATCACCCTTTGAGTAAGTTGCTAAATCTAAACCAAACGTCTTGGGAAAATTAGAGAGGGGCATTTGAAGCCCATGAGTTTAAAGAGTCAATAAGACGAATTCTGTAATCTTTTAAAAGAAGATGTATAATTTTTTGGCCTGAATGTATAACGTGCATTTCAGAAGTGGGACGATGTTCAATCAACCATCTCTGAATCAAAACCTTTCACATTATGGGCAATGGCTGAAAAATCTTTACGAGCCATTGAAAATAGAAATAAACAAAACTTATTCAAAGCATCGTACCCTTTGAAAACAAATTCAGTGCCGTCGGCATACTGAGCAACTGCAAAATTCACCACATGTTCCCATGTCGAAAAGTCCGTTTCAAAGTCATAGAAAATAAATTTGTCACTAGACGTCTTAGGTGATTCTGGTTGCATGTAACACAAATGGTCAGACAACACGTCTCTTTACAAATATGACACACGTTCACCACAACGATGAACGACAGAACACGCTTGACATCTAAACGACGTGTCGCATTTTGATGGAATGTCAACCCTTTAGACCTACGAAACGTTTTGTGCATGCTGCTTAAAACATGCAGACGAGCGACAAAACGTAAAGCAATCGGGACGTTGCGCAAGCACGTGTGACATGGATCATGACAAGGATGTGAACGATAATTTGAATAAAAAGACCTACACTTTTCACAATAAAAACGTTGGCCATGGAAAGCGGGGAGTTTCTTCGGAGTAATAACATCATAATGTTCACCGTTTTTATATATAACGATTTTCCTATCTCGCCTGGGGCCCTCATAAATGCTAGAATTTCTAGTGTTAAAATCAATAATAACAATGTGATATACCTTGTCAAGACCCCTTGGAACTTCGATACCTCCCGAAGACCGCAAGGACCAGGCAAGACATTGGCTCTCCTATATATATATAACTCTAAAGCTGATTTTTTGAATGTGTCTAGCTACTTAATTTAATTTGTTTTAATTTCAGATGGTTATCCGCTAGCACATGTCCCTGGTTATTATTTCTAATGGTAACGATTAATAGACTTCTTAAACTAAAAATCTAAAACTTTGAGAGATTTATCAGATCCCATCGGCTGTCTGACGGCGACCACATCAATGATAACTGACTCGTCCAAGGGTTTATTCTCGTGGCTCTGGAGAACTTTCGACACCTCGGCAAGAACTTTGGTCGAGGTCATCTGGATGGATGGTAATAGTCTCGTACTGATGGGGATCTTCAACGCATTGGATCTGACCATCACGCGGATCCGGTCTTCCTGCAATGGTGTCTTTAGGTCGCACCGGTCTCTCACAGTGTCAATGACTTTGGTGAAAAGAGTTCAGTCAAAATATCTTTGACTTCGAAACTCCTTCCCTCTTCGTGGCGGTCCATCGTGTCATGATATATACACTGCACGTGAAGTGGTATCAAATTTTTTCACGTATCGTTCGGTAACCTTTTCCAAATTAAAGTTGACCGTTTGCTCGACCTCCGCGGTTCAGGAATGGTCTCCAAACGTTTCAATGCTTCGCGTTGGTCCAAGTAGCGTAATCCCTGGCCTATAGTTTAGATTTCGTTTGCAGAGCCAAAAACGTTGCCCATGTCAGGACGTCTTTTGCCCATCTCCTTTTCTATTTTTCGCAATATACGACCAGCTTTCTTATCCTTTCTTACAGCCCTGAGCCGCAAGCGTTCCATTTTCGTCGTAATTCTCTTTTGGGGTTTCATTGTAAAACTCTCAAACATGAGAACAGATCTATAATAACCAAAGCTATACACGCGAGTCAGAATAGAGATACAATTAAAAAACTTTCGCAGTATTTTTTATAGGCTTGCCAGAGTACACGTGTCAGTACACGTTTGTCACTACACCACACAGCAAGAGAAGTTTTCAACAGAGACCATTTTTAACGTATTGACTTTATCACACAAGCAATGGACGATACAGTCAAAACCGAAAACGGGTCTCTTTTATAAAAGGTAGATCAGCACTTAACATTTCTCACGATTTTTCTCTTTTTCGGTGAGAAAAACACTTTCCAACTTAAACACTCTATAGAGCAAATACCACCCTCTCGAACAAACACTCAACAAACCATCCAGATTCCAAACTTAAAAATTCTCTAGTAAGTCTAGTTGGTAAAAGACAATATATAAGTACCTACCAAACAGACACCCAACTAAAAAATGTTTATAAAAATCTCTAATTAAGCAAGACAATATACAAGTATCCACCAACAAGATTCCCAACAAAAATGCAACTCTCCAAGCAACCGATATATCCGGCAAAAAAACTAAAATACAGTAGACTAAAACTAAACCGTGCCTAAGGACTAAAAAAGATGTCATCTGCAGTCGATAAGTAAAATCGTTCCTTTGATTTTCTTCCAAACATAACACCATCAACATCAGTGAATATTTTTAAAACATTAACAATTAGCCTGCACTGAGTCTCCACATACCTTTTATAACAGTAAACTTTATATGTCTTACGATGTATTTCATTTGTCATCTTGTGTTCTATACATGCAGTAGTAAAAAAACCATGTTCTGGCGGACATTACGAAGAGACAGTATATAGACTCGCATGTACACACTGGACGCATCTGTCCAGTGTGTACATGGGGTTGTGCCGGTGCTGCCCTGTAAGTACCAAAACACAATTTACTACCCCTTCCCTTTTTTATCTCCATTTGCTTTTTTCTGACAGAAAACCCAACGCCGTCATTGACGACTATTTAAGTTCGAACTTAAAGAAAGAACGCTATGCGTAATTGTCTTTTGTGTCTAATGATAGAAGACGACCAGAAAATGTAGTTGTATTATGACAGTGCTTTGGATGAAGTGTCGGAGGCAAAGATTGTCGAGGCTTTCATGAACAGTATACGAGACGTCAGGTCGTCTGTGAACGGTCTTGAACTATGAACGCTGCATTTTTGCGCAAATAATAGAATAATAAAAGAAATGTAATAAGTATGTGTTTAATGTAATGTAGAATTTGCCGGGTATTTGTCTGCATGTTGACTTACTTTGGAAACGAGTACCCGTTTTAGTAGTCGGTGTACCCGATCGACAGACTTGAGGAATCTGTTAAGAAAAAATATGTACGAGATTACTTATGATTGTCAGACACTGTTATATGAACACATTTTTTAAATATGTATACGAAAGACTCATGTTTTAACTGTCAGTCATATTGTCTTTGAGAGACGAATGTTCAATACGATAGCCTTCACAATTTTCCAACACCAATTAAGTAGAAATGATGATTGAAACTTCTTCGGCATAACATTTTAATATAGTTGATCCTCAATAAGCTTTTGACGGTGAATTTTCCCCTCATCACCAATGTCAGTAGGTATGGAGAGTTTAGACAAACCTCTTTGGAAAGCATGCATAATAAACAACAATGATCGCCCTCGACTTATCTGGCGTTAATTATAATCACAGAAACATGTTCATCATCAACAGGTGGTTCTCCACTTGGCCTGGAAGTGTAAGTTGAACTATACTTCAAAAGGCAGTTTCTTTAAGGCAGTTTAATATCTGTGCAGATTAGTTCCCAGGCCTCTTAGTTCCATAGTAGAAGATTTTGTTTTTGCTATAGCAAGCAACGTTGGCAATTTCAAACTTGGGTTGTATTGATTAATTTTGTAAAAACGTTTTCAACGAAATACCCAAATCTCAAAATGTTCTCATGCACATTAGAATAAACCAATCATTTTGCTTTCGGAACGAAGAGGCCTGGGACCAAGTGTGTTGCTATGGTGACAATATAACTTGATTCATGCTCTTTGGTTTACTGGTATGTTGAATATGCAAAGTTCCAAGTAATTTCAGTGGATATATGGAAATATCTTGATATTATTCACAAATACTCGCTATAGCAGCCTTGAACTCTATGGCTAAGGCGAATTTCTTTCAAAGTGTGGCGGGAGATTAAAACATATTGTCCAAAAGTAGCTCGTGCAGTACAACGTTTGTTCTGGATGGCGGTTTTTTGGATGAAGAATAATTGGCGGAAAATATCACGTATAACCTATGTATTGTGTTTACACCGACAGTTCGGTCAGGCGTTATCTCCGTGAAGATATCACGTATTAAACTAGAAATACGAATCCGCAATAATCTCCTCGCTCGCCTTTTCTACCATGACCCCTCACCCCACCCCTAGAGTTTCTTTTCCCAATCCAGGGCCCAGACCGCGTCTGTCGTTAACAAATTCCGTAGCAACAAAACCACGTAGATTTTGAACGTTATCTCGGTCAATATTTGCTCGATTTCAATTCTGAAAACAGTTTTGGAATTAGCGAGTCTAAATACATAATATATGTGTCTATCATATTACTAGAATGTGAATACCCTTCGTAAAAACGGTTTATGTACTTAGAAATTAGTCGGCGATCAGGCACGATTCGTCGTATATTATTTGGCCCCCCAGGCCCTCTTGTTGGCCCCCCACTCACACAAATTTGACCCCCCACTCCCTTTTCTAGACATTACCATACTTAAATCGTTACAGCAGACATGTCAGGCAATACATTGGGTCGGTCACAATGTGAATGATTTGATTCTTTAACGAAACAATGCTAAGTTCACTTAGTTCAGCTATAAAGTTTGAAGACCTTGAACACAAAATGACCTTTATTTTAATTTACACAAAGTAATGCAGTTAATGCATGGCCCAATGTAGTGCGGGCGCATGTGAAACGTCAAGTGCATTACAACTACACCATTAACTTGAGATAACAGTTGGACACTTCAGTACAAGTGTGTCAAGTACATAATACATTAATTTGGTCAGGTCAGCTTTTTCAGTGAAGATATCACTTAAATGATCTGTTGAACCATTGTGACTGACCAAACACTTTGGTCAAGTACAATCAGATATCACTTATCAAATAATCTGTGTAACTATACGCTTACATTGACCATGGACATTGGACACTTTGGTCATGCGCTATTTGAGTGAAGATGAATGAGAATATAATTTATCAATTGGGCTTAACAATTAGGCTTAACAACTCTGATCAACAGTTTAGTCCAGTATTTATACATGAAGATCTCATCACCATTAAGGCATGGCTCTACTCTAGACTTACCAAATTTTTCTATATCTTCTAGACGTTTAAGAAGTCACTAATAAAACTTTCAGGTGATTTGTTTATCATAGAGTAAGATAGTAATTTGCCGTCTTGTTTCCATGACAACAAGGTCACATGCCTCACTGGCGGCCATGTTTGGTCAACAAATAAAAGTTGTTGAGGCACGCAGAGATATAGAAATTAAACAAATAAACAGCCTAATGTGATGCAAATATTGATATAGAGATCATGTTATTTGGAAAGATTGTATAACTTTAAGATAAATGTAACATTTTAGTGAAAGATTTTTCCTCTTATCACAATTTCTATTATATTTTTGTTCATGCAAAGTGATTCCTATCTTTCAACTTAGCACGATAAACGCGATCAGAGTTTCCATCAAATTAGGGCGCTTGTGTTGTAAATTTCAGTGTCTATATATCTATGTAAGGCAAGACGTTTCTAGGTTTTGATATCTTATTGTCATGGAAACAAAACTGTAAATTACTACCTTCTCCATGATAACTTTGGTAAAACTAAATAAGTCTGACTAACTTTCAAAATCTCTGGAAAATTAATTTCAGTGTTCAATTCAAGAGCCATAGACCTTTTTCATAATGGTTGCCATTTTAAATATTATTTTATTCACAATATCCCAAATAAGTTTATGCACTGAAAATTACTTGCGTTTGCGCATCATATATGCTCCAGTCAACTGCGGAATAAAAACACATAGAACGGTTTCTGCTAATTGTGCATTTATTTGCTCTTTACAATAGTTATAGAGTAGTTGTAGTACTTAATAATGTCTTTGGGTGACTATAAATACTTGGTATAACAGTATTCTAATTCTAATTGTGCATTTATTTATTCTTTACAATATACAGTTGAGTACTTGAGTTCTACATTCCCAACACTCTTATATATTTCCTAAGTCTATCTTTACAACATGTATTTATGCTTATGGAGCGAAAATCCGTAATAATGTGACTAAATATGTGGTATAACGTACGGTATCTTCTAATTGAGCTTTTATTAATTATTTACAATCTACAGTTGCATGAGTTATACATTCACAATACACTAACATATTTCCTAAATATATCTCTACAACACGTATTTATGCATACAGTCTCAAGCAACAATCCTAAAGAAATTTGACGTATTGTATGTCCCCCGATTTTTTCTCACCACTTCCCCCAAACGTTTACGAAAAACGCTATTTATAAGGTCGAATTTTCATATCAGTTTTGTTCAAGGAGTAAAAATTCCGTTTCCATTCAAACAAGTTAGCACCATCAGAATAGCTAGAATGATTATATGTAACGACCATTTAGGTTTTATTGCATTTGTTGTACAACCAACCACCCTTGAAACTATGAGTGCATGAACTATGCAATAATAAAAATAAAGCTGCTACGTTCTCAAAAGAACTGGATATAATATGAAAAGGATAAATAGGAGAACTACATGTGTCGAAAAATACTTAAGAGTACTTACGTATATTCATGGCAATGAATATACGTAAGTTCTCTTACTTAAGTATTTTTCGACACATTGAAGTTCTCATATTTCTCCTTTTCATATTATATCCATGAACTATGCTGTGGTATTGTGACACGTGACAGGTTGAGAAGAGAGATAAAGGTGGGAATATATATAGCTCAAGGAGTGTATTAATATATAAAGAACAGAAATTTTAAAATAAAGAAACATAAAACATTATATATGCATACAATCGTTGTCCCTTCCTTTGTTGAAAACCATCTACCATTTCGATTGACAAGAGAATCACCATGGGCCTGGTTTTATGAAAACGTAGTTAACTTTAACTATAGTTAGCATTAACTATACACCTTTATTCTTAATTAAGTGGTTGAGCTTAACTACGAATTAATTGCCTACGGGTAGTTTAATTGTAGTTAAGAGTTTTATACAACCGGCTCCTGAAGCATAACAGAGGCAACCTCTTATACCCAGGGCATTTTGCCTGGATCGGTGGATTACATGACAACCCAACATTTATGGAATAATAATTGATGTAATCTTTTGTCTTTGTATACTTTGTTGACATAAATAATGAATGAGATGTATTCGACGCTCTGCAGTCTTGCTCGTGTAACGTGTATTCATCATAAAAGCAACTTGTTAGAATAATTCATCATACATCCATGATTATCTCATAGAAATATCCTGTATGAAAAACTATATCAAATGCAGTTTTTGACAATTAACCAAATCCCTTATATTTGTAATTCACGGTAAAATTTAAACGCGAGAAAAAATCTTAACATCCGTATTTGTTATAAGTAATGCCATGACATGAAGAAAGCTGAAAGCTGAGGGAGAATTTGTGGATGGAAGATTTGAAGAGGGAGAATTTGTGGATGGGCGATTTGAGGAGGGAGGATTTGTGGGTGGAGGATTTTAGGAGGGAGGATTTGTGGGTGGAGGATTTTAGGAGGGAGGATTTGTGGGTGGAGAATTTGAGGAGGGAGGATTTGAGTTGAGGCCTATGGCCGTAGGGAATTTCACAAATTCTATCTAGGCTCGAGGCAAACTTAATCACTGATTTTCCGTACATGTCATGGTATTATTTTGTATAGTATTATTATGGTTAGCGAAGAAATATAATTTGTATTGTTTAAAATTTATTGTGAACTGGCAACTGATTAATTAGAGTCTGTAATCCAAGGAACATACTTACTTCTTACCTTACAGAGTTATAGGTGGTGCGTACATTTGGATCAGACTCCTCATTGACATTGTGTGAAGAATGATCTCTCCTCCTAATTTAAAGCATTTGTTACAAATTCAGGAGGTTGGGGTCATTGTTTGGGATGGAAAATACCGTTCCGGATGGCAAAAACCCTTTACGAAAGGAAAAACTGCATCGCCGACCTCCCACCGTGGAGGAAAAATACCCTAGGCGTACCTATGAACTATACGAACCGGTTTTTTCAACGTAATCACGTGAATTCAAGGCCGCGTAACGTTTTACAAAGTGGGGAAGGTAAAAAAATGGAGCTAACATACAATAATACGTCAAACTATCCTAAATACGAGGTATGATTTAAAATCGAATTTTCATCTCGGTTTTCTTCAAGGAGTACCAATTCCCTTTCCAGTGTAACCAAATAACACCTTCAAGATGAATATTATCATTACCATGGAAGTAACGACCATTTAAGTTGGAGTTCCGACAGTCCCTGTACCACCAACAACCCTGGCAATGATGCAGAGCACTGCATGAACCACTTGTCCAAACATCGTTATCTCTATCCTTAGTAGAAAACTTCATTCCATTATGATACGTAAAATAATTACCAGCATCACCTGAAACATGAGTCACAGTGTTGTTAGGTGGGAAAATAGTAATCAATGCATGAGTGGCCCAATATTATCCCTATGTAATCACGTGTTGTTATAAAGAAACATGGTTTTCAATATTTATATACTATGATATTTTCTTTAGATGAAAATTTTTCTAAAGCCTCCTGTATACAAGAGCCGGTGATAAGCTCGCTACTTGAGGAAGTCCTGCGAGAGGCTTCGCTCTACTTCGTTGAAGATGAGATGTCTTCCTGTAGAGATTTGAGAGTCGGGGCGATATAATTTGACTGTTCTGACCGTGTCTCAATAGCTCAGTGGTTAGAGCGCCGATGCGTTGATTCGGAGACCTCGGGTTCGATTCCCGGTTGGGGCAGTCAAATTTTCATATACATATATTTCACCATACTATGATATAAACACGCGGGATGTTGTTGAGAAAAGTGTAACAAAATACGGGCTATATGCGAGTGTCTTACCTTTTTGAGAGTCTTACAACATTCTAATTGTTTATAGTTAACAGTTAATTTGAGCAACAAGGGTATGTAATTTATTCATCGAGGGCGTAGCCCGAGTTGAATTGATTGGATGAGAAACAAATGCTTTTGAGCTGATACAATAGAATAATATGCAAAGTGTGTGGTTTGAATTCAAGGAGGTAAATTTGAATTGTAAAGTGTTTTGCTTCGTTTAGCGCTACACATGGACGATTTATTACCACGCATTATTAGTCTGGTACGGTGGTTTGCTAAGTCTAAGAAGGAAATGGAAGAGATCTTATATGTTGAGGAAAAGCTGTTTTGCTACGAAAATGGTTAGTTTAATGAAGCTGAAGTGATAGACGATATGTGTAATTTAGACGCCAGACAATATGTTGAAAAGTCCGTTTAGAACAACGCATACAAAAATAAGAAAGTGAGAAATGTACTCCTAATAAAGTAAAAATTGTTGAAGTGTTCCTGGTTTTCTATATTCTCAGTTTTGTAAAATACAGATATCGCAATTAGAAGTGTATATAGGGAGGTATATTAGACGGGAATATCAGAGGGGAATATTCCCCACTAACTATATTATAATATTAGTGGGCAATATGTATTCGTTGTTTTGTCCCATTATTATCAGCCATTGTTTTCAGACCCGCACTCCCATGCCACCACCTGCAGCTTTTAAGATAGTTATAATTGACATAGGCTATTGAATGTATTCACCAAAAGAACAAAGGACATCGAGCCATGTGGTTAACACAGTAACTTTCTAAAATAACAAGTGTCTTAATTCAGCTTTCATTAGGAGAATTTGTTCTCGCCAACCGACTTTTTCTATTGTCTTATAAGCACTCACTAATTATCGATCTATTCAATTTTCACAATAGAAATGTCACGAAAAATGTACCAGTGGAAAACCCACTGATCTCGAAAAAAGACTATTTTGTTCAGAAAATGAAGCCGGAAGTCCACCATTAAGAGACCAACTGAATGTTACGCAATTGAATGTACGTTGATATAAATTAGCATTAATTAAAAGGCATCTTCGTTGTTGTTCAAATCAGTTCAAATATGGCGTACGAATAGAAACATGGTGTCAGGTTAGTGCGTTTCTTGTCGAGCGGTCCTGTATATAGTAATCAAGCTAAAAGAACCCTGGATGGTCTTGTAAAATCAAGAATTCGAAAGGATTAAAAGATGGCAACGAGCAACTTCCCTACTCCGGCACCGATGGACATGAACGGTGATCTAGCGCACAACTGGGCTTTCTTTCGAGCTCAGTTCGAAAATTATGAGATCCAACTGGTCTAAGCGAAAAGGATGAAACGGTGAGAGTTGCAACGCTGTTATCGATCATGGGAAAAGAGTGTTTGGCAATAGTATTTTCGTGTGAGCGGTTTGACCAATACATCCATGGGAGGCCAAAGGTCAATGTCACAACCGACCATAAGCCATTAGAGATTATCTTTAAGAAGTCGCTGTTGACTGCACCACGTCCCCTACAACGGATGCTACTAAGATTGCAAAAGCACAGCCTCGCCGTAACCTATAAGAAAGGTACAGAGATGTATATTGCAGATACTCTCTCCAGGGCTGCTTTACCTCAGACACAAGCAGGCGAAGCAACACCGAAAGATCAGATCTTCAACGTTAGCCAGCAGACTGCATTTGAGGAGGAGCTGGAAAGTATTTCTTGAAAGTCACAGAAACTGATTTCTTGAAAGTCACAGACAGCAGATTCCGCCAGATACAGCAGCGAACAATGCAAGATACAGTTCTGCAAATGCTGAAGTCCACTATTCTATCAGGTTGGCCAGATACAAAGAAGGAAGTTCCAGGGATCATCAAGGAGTATTGGGCATATAGGGATGAATTAACAGCTCAGAATGGAGTTCTATTTAAGGGGCCCAAGATTATCATTCCCAAGTCCATGCGCCTCGAGATGTTGGTTCGCATACACTCCAGCCACCTTGGAGCAGAATCATGTCTACGGAAGGCCAGGGATATTCTGTACTGGCCGAATATGAGCAAGGAAATACGGGACATGGTCGGACAGTGTAGCCTGTGTAACGAGTACCAACAATCCCAGCACAAAGAACCACTGATGACGCACGAAATTCCTGAACGCCCCTGTAGTGTTTACGTTTACCTCGAATCAAACACACGCACGTAGTCGTGGTTTTTGAAAAAGTAATTTAATAGTATAGACCATATTGTTATATAAATACACAAGAGTAATTAAAGAGTCATAATCGGATTAGTAAGTTAATTGTTAATTGATAGAAACATTACATCTCTCCTTTTTTCACATAGACATTACGTTGTTGTTCTTTTTGTTTAATCTATTGCTGGTACTTACTGTCTTTAGTCTTAAAAGTCTTAATTAATAAATGTTAAAATTGTTAATTTGGATATCCGAAACGTTCTGGTTTTCTGGATTCTCTCACTGATCTTCTTGGTAATGGTGCATCTTGATCTGTATTATTCAGAGGTGCATTATTCAGAGGTGCTTCAGCATCACGTTCTTCATCATCTTCTGACTCAGTTGAGACAGGGAAGTTGGCGGTCTTCTTGAAAAATGATGAATTGCGCGTTACTGATTTCGATTTGTTTCGGGCAGTGACCATAGAACCTTTAACTGCTACAACTTTGAAAGGTTCTGGATTGAACGGTGTGGTTAACTTGTTCTGTTTGGGTTGACGTAGAAGAACGGTGTCACCAATCTGGATCGTACTTTCTTTTTCTCGTTGGTGTTTATCGTATGATTTCATTGTTAATTTCTTTCTTTTGTCTTGGTTTCTTATTTCTTCGTCGTTCTGGACGTTGTTGGGGTTGGCTTGATGTCTGGAAGTTGTACCTTTAGTTTCCTGTTGTTAAGTGCTTCGCTCGGAGAAATATTAGTCGTGCTGTGCGGAGTAGCGCGATACTGGCGAAAGAATTGGAACATTGCTTGTTTCCAGTTCTGACCTTCTAATCTTCTTAATTTCATGGCGAGTTCAAGTTCATTAACAGTAATCGATCATTGTTATTAACAACAAGACGCCCGCTAGGCTAGGATATCATAGCGGTACATTGATTGATGCAAGACGTGTTTTGTTGAACTCTGACAAATTTTGATAAATTTCATCATGAAAATCCTTGTGAAGACCGAAAATGGTAAGATTACAGCTCTCGAAATCGATCCTAAGGATACAATTATGAATTTAAAGTTCAAAATCCAAGATACGGAAGGATTTCCTCCGATCAACAGCGACTTACCTTCAATGACAAAAACAACTTGAAGATGGCCATACCCTGGAAATCTACAATATCCCAGGAAGAATCTACTCTATGCCTGGATGTTAATTCATGCTAACTTGGTCATACCTAGTACATCATTTGGGAATGAATTGGTAACCTCAGAGAGGGGAAACTTAAAATGGCTCGGCAATTTCGAAGGTCTTTGTGACCTCATTGTTGATTGAAGTTGCCGTGTGCAAAGTGGACATCACCAGGTGGTGGTTCAAAACTTTATGAAAGTGAAGAGTTATCAATTCGTTGGTACTCCACCAAAGGATCGCTGACCCTTAAAGGAGCTAAGGCTGATGAGGTTAAGGCCAAATTATTATCAATCATTGGAAATAGGGAAAAATATGAGCATGAAAAGAAAGTCAATTCAAATCTCGTGCTTCAAGATCAAGATAATTTACATATTGTGGGTAACGACACCACTCCCCTGGGAAAAGAAACTGCCCAGTGTGACGAATCATCATTGACTGATCTTAAGAGTAAAATTGAACAATTTGCAGAAACTATTAGTTTTAAACAAGGAACAGCATTAATGGCTAAAAATTTCACCAACTTTCTTAAAAACTGTAGTTGACCATCTAATCAGTCTAATTCTTCTGATTTTATGACTCATCCAGTACATCGCGCTTGCTCTCCTTTTTCTAGACTTAAAGGCTTTAAAATAGCCCATCTTAATATCGCTAGTTTAATGAAGCATTTTAACAATCTCTTAGTTTATATGCAGGATAAGCCTTTCGATATCCTAACACTGAATGAAACCCGACTTGATGATAGCATATTAGACAGCGAAGTAGAGATATCTGGTTATGATATTGTTAGGCGTGATCGCAACAGAAATGGGGGTGGTGTTGCGATGTATATAAGGAAAAATATCCCATACATTGATCGTATTGACCTTATGCCAAATGCCCTTGAATTTAATTTGCATTGAAATTAAAAAACCTAAAAGCAAAACCGGTGCTTATATCAACGTGGTACAGACCACCTAATTCTAAACCCGAATTGTTCCACAATTTTGAACAATTTCTTCAACTTGCAGATGATGAAAATAAAGAGCTTATCATAAACTGGAGATCTAAACTGTAATCTCTTGGAAAAAGAGAAAAGTCTAAATACTTCTAAAATTACTAGACCTTATGGATATTTTCCAATTACAACAGCTTATAAAAAGCCCTACCAGAATTACTCTAACGACACAAACTTTGATTGATGTCATCATAACTCAGATTAGTGACAGCAAAACGTTGGATGCAGGAGTCATTAACCTTGGTATCAGTGATCACAACTTAGTTTATTTATGCCGTAAGGTTAGCATTCCGAAAGAAGCGCCGAAAATTGTGTCTTTGTAGACAGTTTATAAAATTATAATGCCAACCATTTTAGAGCGGATTTAAGTGAAATTATGAATTATAATGTCACGTCAAATGACCCCAATCTATTGTGGCATGATTGGAAAAACTAAGTTTGTTGAAATTGCAGATAAACATGCACCAATTAGGCAACGTCGTGTAAAAATGCGAGTATAATCCTTGGCTTACTAACGAAATTAAAAAACTGAGCTACCATAGGGATTATCTAAAAAGACAAGCCGTTAGATTGGGGTCTTCATATTATAACGATGCTTATAAAAGGTGTAGAAATGACCTTAACAACTAATTCACTCTACTAAAGAGCAATATTTTAAAACAAAATTAAGCAAAGCTAAAAATAGCAAAGAAAGCTGGCAAGCTATTAATGAATTGTTAAATAAGAAATCCAAGACCACGCAAGTCAAACAATTGAACGCTAATGATCAAATTTTAACTGGAGATAAAAGATATTGCTAATGGATTTAATAAATATTTTTCAACAATTGGCTCTAAATTAGCTGATAATATTAAAGACAGTGATATTGATCCATTGAGCTTTGTGACTCCTGTTGAAAACTCGTTCTATTTCAGAAATGTGACCAGTCTGGAATTAATGAACACTTTAAGCCAGTTAAAAACTAAAAAATCATCAGGTATTGATGGTATCAGTGTGAAAGCTATTAAAAGACGCTGGTGAAAACTATTACTGAGTCGCTATTGCGCATTTATAATCTGTCACTTCAGACAGCAATCTTCCCTGAGGACTGGAAATTAGCTAAAGTTTCGCCAATCTTCAAGGAAGGAGATAAAACTGATTGTGGTAACTATCGACCAATTTCGGTAATCTCTGTTGTCGCTAAACTTTTTTGAGAAATTGGTATGCAAACAGCTAAGATTATTTATGACTGAAAATAATATCCTCGTTGAACAGCAGTCTGGTTTCCGGTTACAACATTCTACCGAAAACTACGTTGCTTAGTTCTACGAATGAATGGCTATACAACATGGATAAAGGTATGATTAGCGGTGTCCTGTTTTTAGATCTCAAAAAGCATTCGATACTGTTAATCATGAGATCCTTATCTCAAAACTTGAATTTTATGGTATAAGAGGGAACACTCTCGAATGGTTTAAGTCCTATATCGGGAACAGAAAACAAATTTGTGTAATAAACGGCAGATCATCCGATACAGGGAAATTGGTTGTGGAGTACCACAAGGATCTAACCTTGGTCCCATCCTTTTTCTCCTGTATATAAATGATTTACCGAATTGTTTGGAAAAAACTGAGGCGACTTTATTCGCAGATGATACGAATCTCACTTGTAAAGGTAATAATTCCTATGAGATACAAAATAAACTTAATAATGATCTCGATAATGTTCACCAGTGGCTTATGGCAAATAAACTCACACTCAATAAAACTAAAACCGAATTTATGATTATTGGCTCCAAATATCATCTGGCCTCAATTAACGAAAGCCCTGAAATAAGCATAGGGGGTGATAAAATCAAACAAGTCCCCCATAAGAAATCACTTGGTGTAACTCTTGATGAACAGCTGAAGTGGGGAAAACACAATGAAGTACAATGTAAAGAAAATTTCGAAAAACATTGCTTTACTTCGAAGGGCAAAATCTTTTGTTCCCCAAAAAAATTCTAATAAATATGTATAATGCTTTAGTGTTGCCTCACTTCACATATTGCTCAACTGTCTGGAACGATGGTTGTATTACTCATATTAATAAACTTTCAAAACTACAAAGGAGAGCGGCGCGTGTTATAACTGGTGATACTTACAATGTTCGTTCCACTGAAATTTTTAGAAAAACTTTGGTTGGATGTCAATTCACGAGATTCTAGGAAATCGTCAAACTTTGATGACATTTAGAGGCATTGACATCGAAATTACCAAATTATCTTGTTGACTTATTTAATACTTGTGATAATGAAAATTACAATTTACGAAGTAATGGCACTAAACTTACTTTGGCAAAACCAAATACTAATTACCTTAAAAGAAGTTACTCATATAGGGCTGCAATTTCGTGGAACGAACTGTCCAATGAAGTAACTGACAATTATCAAAGTCTATCTATCTCGTCATTCAAACGACGACTTAAGAATCTTTCATAATTGAATAGCTGACGACTTGTAATATAATTGTGTATATTGACTTACATTTGTATTTTTATTTTAGTATTGTTTATTGATATATTTGTATAGTTAGGTTTATGATGTATTTATTTTTAACTATAATAGCACGGCCCTTTGAAAAACAGTTTTACTGAATAGGCTACCGTGTATAAAGAAATTTAATTAAAGATTAAAGATTACATGAGCAGCTCGGATCGCCTTCTGGATTGTTCTCATGAAGCGTTCAGCTTCACCATTTGCTCTGGGCCAGCATGGAGTGATCTTGCGATGTTTGAATCCTAGGTGATTTGCAAACTTTGTGAACTCTTCTCCATTGAAGGGTGGACCATTATCAGACTTGAGGATGTCTGGAACACCTTGTCTGGCAAATATGGCATCCAATTTTGGTACTGGTTATGACTTCGATTTCTGGGTATCGACTATATTCATCGATAGCGACCAGTAAGTATTCGCCTGTTGGAAAAGGTCCAACAAAATCAACTGCTACCTGGCTCCATGGTGTTTCTGGTAGTGGAGTAGGTTTCATCGGTTCTAGTGGTGGTGATGATCCTTGAGTAGTGACTTGACAGGGCAAACATGTCTTAATCTTGGCTTCGACCATTTTGTCGATATCGGGGAACCAGACCTTTTCTCTCAGGAGGCGTTTTGTTTTGACGATACCTTGGTGTCCAAGATGTGCCAAATCGATGGCTTGTGATCTGAGGGACTGAGGAAGAACAAGGCGGTTTCCTCGTAGGATGATGTCGTCACAGGGGTGTCAGCTCATGAAATCAGCTGGGTTGTCGTGTCCTGGTCTGTAGATTAACTGACAATCGTATGACATGAGGCGTATAGTTTCCATCTGTCCATTCGTGGTGTGGCAGGTTTTTGGGTCTTGAAAATCCCAAGTAGAGCTGGGTTTGTGATCGGTGACTACTGTGAAGGTTGAACCATATACGTACAAATGGAAGTGTTCGACTCCCCAAACAACGGCTAACATTTCACGTTCTGTCTGTGAATAGCGGCTTTCGACATCGGATAAAGCTCGACTGGCATAGCAGATGACGTTTCCATCTTGGGTAAGGATACCACCGAGGCCTACGGGGCTTGCATCGACAATTATTTTCGTCGGCTTAGATTGATTGTAGTATGACATGACGTTATCTCCAGTGAGTGCCGCTTTTAGCTTAGCAAATGACACTTCCTCTTCTGTCTCCCATTGCCACTCGGAGTCTTGTCGTGTAAGAAGACGGAGTGGGGCAGTGATTGTCGCATAGTCTGGTATGAATCGGGAGACGTATTGTGCCATACCGAGCAAGGATTTCACTTCGCTTGCGTTTTGCGGAGGTCGGGCATTCTTGATCGCTTCGATCTTCTTGGGATCAGCTTTGATACCTTGAGCGCTGAAGGTGTGACCATAGAAGGATACCTGCGGTTGAGAGAATGTACATTTGTCTTTGTTGAGACGAACATTTTGGGCAGTCAGGCGTTTAAGGACAGCTCGCAGGTTAGCGTCATGCTGTTTTTGATCTTTGCCGTGGAAAGTGATGACAATGATGTCATCAGATATATTCTTGCAGCCGTCGAGTCCGGTGAGGATCTCTGCAATGGCATTTTGGAAGATCTCGGAAGCTGAATTGATACCAAACATTAGGCGCTTGTATCGGCGTAGACCCAGGTGTGTGCTGAAGGTCGTGATGTAGCGACTTTCTAGTGCTAGCTCTAACTGATGGTATCCTGAGGTGAGATCTAGGGTGCTGAAAACAGTTGCTCCGTTTAGGTCAACGATAAGTTCATCCAAGGTTGGCATTAGATGTTTTTCTCGACTTATCGCCTTGTTGGCCTCTCTCATGTCGACACATATTCTGATTTCACCTGATTTCTTTGGTACCATGACAATGGGGCTTACCCATGGCGTTGGTCCTTCGATGCATTCGATGATATCTAATCGTTCGAGTCTCTCCAGCTCTTTCTCTACGTCTTTCCTCACATGGAAAGGAATGCGGCGTTGAGGTTGTTGCTTTGGAGTGACAGTTTCGTGGATATGGAGGTGAATTTCTTTCCCTTTGACTTTCCCAATGCCGTCAAAGAGGTCGGGGAATTCGCGATCCACTATTTGAGCGTATTGGTTTGTGACGTTGGAATTGACGTTTAGTTGTAGGAGGTTGAGTTGTTCAGCCGTGGCACAGCTGAGCAGATTACCGTTTTTGCCTTTGGTGACGTGGAAGATGGCGTCGACACTCAGCGAGTGACGGCTAACTGTTGTGGATATAGTTCCTAGTAATGGTAAGGGTATTTTGGAACCATAGGGGTAAATTTTGGAGTTAGGTGCTTGAAGTTTACCAGTAGCACAGTTACTGCTACAAAGGTGGTTGTAGGTGTGCTCGTCGATGAGATTAGCAGAGGCACCTGAATCAATTAAAACAGTAATTGGATGGCCATTGATGTTTACTTGGCATGATGGTGAGTGTCGCGATTGTTGTTGAGAAACATTGGTTCCTGTTTGACTGGGAGTATTAGCAAAGACATACTCTGGTTCTTCCTCAGGGATGTTGCTGGTTACCTGTTTGACGGAATGGTTCGGGGGTGGTCTACTAGATCGACATACTTTGGCGAAATGTCCAGTTTTCCCACAGGAGCGACAAGTTTTATCTTTGGCTGGACATGTGTTTGTATGTGGAAATGAACCACCACAGTTTCGACAACTGGTGTTGTTTGGAGGGCGTTTAGCTGTGTAACCGGAGCGCTTGTTATTTGGTTTGTTATTGTGTGGCTTGTCACGTGGATATATACCATGCGCAGTGAACTCTGTTGATTGCATTTCGCGAGCCTGTTTTTCACTAATTTCGTTCGCGCGACCGGCTTCGAGAAGGGCTTCGAGGGTAAGGTTATCTCTGAGAGCGCGTAATCGAAGCTTTTGGGATGTAGAACCAAATACAATTTGCGATCGGAGCTCTTTGTCAACATCTGTAAAACCGCAGTGCTTTGCGAGTTGCCTGAGGCGAGTGTGGTATGTTGTAAGCGTTTCACCGTCTCGTTGCTTTGCCTGACGAAATTGATATTCTTCGTAGACAGTGTTGCGTTTTGGGACGAAATACGCATTTAGACAGTCGGCTGCCTTTTTGTAATCTTTTTCTGCGCCTGTTTCTGAAAGGGTTTCAAAAATGTCGTCGACGTCCGGTCCGGCGTAGTGAAGAAGAAGAGCGCGCTTTTGTGTGGCGTCGGTTATGTTCATGCCGACTAGAAGTGAGCCACTTTGTCCATCTAGGACCAACGTTCGAATCGGAGTGAACGTCGAATTGTGCGAAAACGGGCAACGATGTTGGCGAGCTTGTAGCCATTTGTTATGTTCGTGGGGGCCACAGACAACAATAAATGTTTGTTTGATAAATGTTGAAATATTTGAATTGAAACAAATAATACTTGCTTGAGACTGCGCGCACCTTGTGCGTTGTATGTAGGTTGACCAATGTTCACCAATTATCGATACGTTACGTATAATATATAGATGTAATATTTCTGACCTTGACTTTGCGTCGATTCTGTGCGCTGATGACTCGCTTGTTTTTCTGTCTCCTTGCCTTGGAAGGGACTCAAACCGATAATCGTCTAATGATCGTCGTGAAGCAGGTTTATGCCGTAGATAAACGTAGCTCCGATTGGGTTTGCGTGAGATGGTCGCTTTAGTTGAAAATCCTCGTCGCCAGATGTAGTGTTTACGTTTACCTCGAATCAAACACACGTATTGCAAAAAGTAATTTAATAGTATAGACCATATTGTTATATAAATACACAAGAGTAATTAAAGAGTCATAATCGGATTAGTAAGTTAATTGTTAATTGATAGAAACATTACAGCCCCTGGAGCCGAGTGGCAATGGACATCTTCACTCTAGAAGGTCAAGATCACCACCTAATCATGCACCGTGGCGTTGACTTCTATTCTGGTTTCTGGGAAGTTGACGTCCTGCCAGATATGACACCAGCCATAGTCATAGAACGAAGCAAGGTGCACTTCAGTCGTTATATGGTGTACCAGATGTAGTGATCAGTGACAATGGTGGGCATTTCTGTAGTGAGGAATTTTCAACCTTTGCCCGTACCTGGGAGTTTGAACACCACCACTTTACCGTATCACAGCCAAGCCAATAGAAAAGTGGAGTCTGCAGTAAAAATTTCCAAGAATATCATAAAGAAAGCGAAGAGTGGTCATGATATCTGGAAGGCCATCCTTGACTGGCGAAACACTCCTACAGAGGGTATGGACAGTAGCCCTGTGCAACGTTTGATGTCTCGTCGAACACGCACACTCATACCAACAGCAAACCGTCTATTAAAACCCCAAGTGGTAGATATGAAGTCTCAGAGAAAATCAAATTGAGGCGCCAGAAATCAAAATACTACTATGATAGAGGGTCAAGGGAGTTGCTAGAATTGGAGATTGGTCAACCAGTGAGAGTAAAACCATTACCATCACAGAGAGACAAGAAATGGAAATTGCGTACCTGTCTACAACAAGTGGCTCCTCGGTCCTATACTTGTTGATGTTGAAGGGCGTAAATACCGGCGTAATAGAAATTAAAGTTCATCAGAAAAACCCAGGAACAAGAACCTAGTACTGAATAAGATTACCTACCATATTACCAGACACACCAGAGTGTACCAGATACATCGCAATAACTAACAACCAAACCAATAACCCCTCAGCCACCTGTAATCTCGGAAGAAAATGCGACAAACGAGCCAAGGCGACAAACAAGGACTTGGGCTATCAGACGACCGGAGCGTTTTAGAGACTTTATAGTTTAAGAATGTTTAAAATTAGATGTAATTTTGGAGACTTTAAAGGGACACTCCGGCCCAAATACAAATGCAGTTCATATGAAAGATCTTACTGACTTTAGTTTATTTCCAAAGTTTCAGCATTCCTGAAGTTGAAAATTTGTGGATTTTGACGCCATATTGGTTTTGAAAATATGACGTCATTGAGTGATTCTTTATCGTCAGTGGAGTTGTTTTGATGGCGATCACATAGTGATAGTTATTGTGAATGGTCTTTGGACGAAAATTAGTCGAAATAAACTATTTAGTTCATCATGCAGGAAAGTAGAGGAGCTTCTTAGGCATAACACGAGACACGTCACTCAGTGACGTCATATTTGAGAAACAAAATGGCGTCGAAATTGGACAAACTCTCCAACTTCAACTAGCCACATCTTCTTAACTAAATTGATAGGAATGCTGAAACTTTGGAAATAATCTAAAGTCAGTAAGATCTTTCATATGAACTACATTTGTATTTGGGCCGGAGTGTCCCTTTAAGAAATCTTGAAATTTAGCCAAAAAGAAATAATTCAGAACCTAGTATTTTATTTTTTATTTTAAACTTACATTTTATACTTTGATTTATGAAAGGGAAGATGTTACGCAATTGAATGTACGTAGGTATAAATTAACATTAATTAAAAGGCATCTTCGTTGTTGTTCAAATATGGCGTACGAATAGAAACACTGAGGATCCTATGAGATTTTTTGTTGGCCTTGTGTGCTCTTACCATTGACAAAACTACCTACAGATTTACTGCGTAATGGCCGCCGTTGGCTCTAATTATCCAGTCATGAGAGAAGTCTAATACGAAACGTCAAATTAGGTTCAAGATTTTATGCATTTAATGTTAACAATGCAACTATATTGGCCAGGCACTAAACCTATTTAGCAAGGGTCAGAGCTTATAACGATCACTCGTAAATTTACATTATGCAAATATGCAAGCTTCAAAATCAGTTCATCAGATCAATAGAAAGTCCTATTTATGAGATCAGTGAGAAAACCGTCTTTACGCAGGCACTGACTTGTTTAGCATAGTTTCTATCAGAGTATAAGACACTTTAGCTAGCACTAAGTATTTGAAAAAACGTCATTCATGTTCCTATCACAGCACGGAGACACTCATGTGTTAAATAGAAACACGGCTTTTAGCCAATCAAAACACATTTTTTCAAAATGTTATTTTATAACTTTAAATGTAAAGATAGTAACTAATACAATAAACATTTTTTAGCAATGTTTTTTATTGTATTAGTTACTATCTTTTGTTACCTCTGTTCTGTGACCAGGTCAATTGTACTATGACGTTGCTAGCACTAACTTTATCTGAATAAATAGCGTCGTATTCATATCTACCTCTATTACTTTGATTGTAAATTACAGTGTCACTAACGATTCTAAAAGTTCATGTCTTTTAGAGTATCTCAGTGAAAAATATAACTGAAAGCCCATAGTAAACTACATGGAACGTATAGACCTTATGGAACGTATAGACCTTCAGTTGCAGAAAATGTTTAGTAGATGTATTGTAGGCTGGCGCTCTAGTGCTAGCCTGCGCCGCCCTTAGCCTAAACACTCCCGATTTTCCTTCCTCCTGCGATTGAGCTGCAAAATAAGATCCTGCGGAGGAGGCAGGCAGCACTAAAAAAGGGTCATTACTTCGAGCAAATCTAGATTTTTTAGTGCTCTCCCAACATCCCTTCCAGCTTCCATAGCTCGATAGAGCACAGCAAACTATGAACCATTTATTTTATGACAGAATAAGAAACAAAATAACGAAAAACAAGCTTTATGTCGTTGATCAAAGATGATCTTCTCTTCATTACTGAAGCCGAAAATGTTGAACGTTTCTGATTGGTCGTTTGAAATCCTCATTTTCTATCGAGAAATGGAGTGCGCACAATCTATTAAAGCGACGTAATATTATGTTATAATTAATGTTACTCACCCTGATATTTTTCAACAGTTAACGTGTAATTTGCACTTTCATCGTCGACTTTGAATGTCGAGTACTTGGCATATCTCTTTTCCCCTTCAAAATCTTCCAGGTCGACTCTTAATTTCTTGGCTTTGTTTTTTGTGAGTCGATTGATCTTGTCCAGTCCCAGCCAAAATTCACCAGACATATTTCCAAAGCCATATTTGTAGTCTTCCCATCCACGATAGAAATCCACACTTCCATCTTGTCGTCTCTGGAACACAGTCCATCCTCCCCCGTCTGTTGTCATATCACAGCTGACGTTAAAACTTCCATCAGGATCATCAGGATCAATTGAGTAGACGCCATCAGGATCAATTGAATAGACGCCATCTTGGGTTTTTCCCATTTTGTCCAACCAGTCTGCACAACTTCGTATGACTATAAATATTCGATTTGTAGTTAGTGGTAATTAATACTATAATCTCAAATGTTTAATCTCAAGAATATCGTTTATCATATAGTTATGTTTTATGGCGTTATTTTTCCTAATAAGGCGAAGAGAACTGGTCAAATGGAGAAGCGGCATACACACTAAATTCCGTATTGTACACTTCTACACCAGCAATTACCAGAAATTAACGACAAAATGGCCGCCGCTTAAAAAATGGCATCTCATTTTAAAGTGAGTTATATAGAGCGAAAATATGAAAATGAAGATTCTGCTTATTGAGTAGCTCGTCTACCGTTTACCGACCTCTTAATATCTGCAACAACGATTTTCAAATTAATCAATTTCTGGTTTGATTAGATCAGTCAAATCTACGATTCTCCAAATTGTGTTGAAAACAGCCAACAAATAAAATAGGCTACGTGTCATTGAGTTGTTGTCGGATTTTGTTTGGTATTTTCAAAAGCGTTTGGTGAAATGTTCGAAAGTCGATGGAAGAATATAATATCTTACATGTTAAAATTTGAATATTGAGTAATTCGGCTAAAGTTATATTCCAACATTTAAATTATCACCAAACTTGTAATGACAACAGGACAATGGGCATTTTAAAATTTCCGTAATTAATGGAGACACAAGTATTGACGAAAGTTATCTCTAGAAATCGTCATTTGGCGTATCGTAGATTTAACTGATCTAATCAAACCGTTGACTGAATAATTTGAAAATCGTTGTTACATATATTAAGAGGGTGGCAAACAGTGGACGAGCTACTCAATAAACAGAATCTTCATTTTAATATTTCCCCTCTATATGTAACTCACTGTAAGATGGGACAATATTATATAAGGACCATACGGCGGCCATTTTGTCGTTAATTTCCGGTAATGTTAATTCCTGTTTAGAAGAGGTAAAATCACTGTCTGCCTTGTATGGAAAATTCAAAGTAAAATGACGGATGTGAACTGTCTATTTTATTTGAACAGTCATGTAACGGTCGGGCATTTTACTCATTTCTCTTATTTTTTCTCGCCGTTTCAGGGCTTGGAAAAATACATCTGAAAATCGTAAATATACCCGACCGTATTATCGGTAAAACCATTTACTTTTATATTATATATACAGAACTTGTGACTATGCTCTATAGGCAACGGCCTCCGTAGCTCAGAGGTCAGAGCACTGCATTATATATAGCATCGCAGGTTCCAACCAGAAGGCCTTGATGTTGCGTTTTCGCAACTGATCCCGGTTTGGTCTTAAAATATATATATTCTAACACTCGATATTTTCATGCATTCACTTTAAATCCTTAGAACAACTAATAATATCTAAAATATTTTCTGAAAGTTCCCTTCATAATATCATATCCAGTTTCTCGGAGAACATAACCGTTAAAATGTTTAGAGTTATTACAGATTATCAGTATTTAAGCTACCTGTGCAGTTGGAAGCTTCATCAAATCCATCTTTACACTTGCAAGTATATGAACCAGCAATATTTACACACTCGGCATTTGTGTTGCAGGGATTGGAATTACACTCGTTAATGTCTTAAAATTTAACAGGAATTTTATTAAAAATAAGGCTAATATCTAAAATATTTTCTGAAACTTCTCCCATAATATCATACCTAATTTTTTGGACTAGATCTTTTTTATATTTTTATAGTAACTATTGACTAGGAGTATTTAAGTTACCCTTGCAGTTGGAGTTCGGCTATCATCATTGAATACACCCATTCTTACACTCGCAAGTATATGAACCAATGCCATCTTTACACTCGGCATTTTCATCAGTACAAGGATTGCAACTACACTCCAGGGCCCGGTTGCATAGGACTGTTGCGATTCATTTATTGATGTTGCACAAAGAAACTTATCGTTTTCGAAAGTGTACAATTTGTGAGATCATACACGGTTTCACGTTGCATAAAGTTATTACAGGTAATACACAAGTGAAAATTCTCACGTAAACCTACGGGACCTCGGTATGTCTCGTAGATTCACTACTTTCACTTATGTCAGCTAGTAAAGGCTTTAGGCAACGTGGACCCCTAAACGATCCCGCAACTCGTACACTTTCGAAAACTATAAGTTTCTTTATGCAACACCTATAGATGGACAGGACACTTAAGTGGAGGTTTTATGCAACCGGGCCCAGGCTCTTTAATGTCTTTTAACAAGAATTTTATTAAAAATAAGGATATTATAAAACATTTTAATGTTTCTGAAAGTTTCTTCATAATACCATATCCAGTTTTTCGGAGAACGTAGCATTTTACATCTCTAAAGTTATTAAATCAATATTTAAGTTACCTTAGCAACCGGACACGTCAGATAACAGGGACCTAATTGTCGTAAGAATCGTAGCGCAGCGCAGACTTCATGGTAGATGAACTCCTTTGAATTTATAGGAAGAACAAAGAGTTTAATTGACCATGAAGTGCTTACTGCGCTTGCGTATGTTGCTGCGTTACGATTCTTACGACAAGTGTAAACTAGGCTATAATATCTACGACGGCAACCTAGGACGGCGACGTCATTCAAACATAAGAATCTTTATGCGAAACAATGAGAATGAATAATTTGTATTCCCAAAAGTAATCTCAACGCCGTCCTCGTTCTGTTTACAACGCCACTGAGAGCATTTTTACGTCTTTAGGACGACGGTAACTGGCAGAGAGATGAGAGCAGTTCCTTAAGACTGACTTAAACACAAACACTATAATCGTTTTAGAAAATTGAAGCGTTTTGGAGATCATAAAACAAACTTTGAGTGTTAAATACGCTAATCAATCGACCGTGGTTTCATTCAAATACTAAAATGTATATTGCTTTCACTGCCGTCGCCGTCCTAGGTTGCCGTAATAGATCTTAAGGTCCTTAACGTGCAGTACTGGGACAGATACGTGACAGATACTTACAGATATTTGACATATCTGTCAGTTTGGTGTCTTAAAATTTAACATGAATTTTATTAAAAAGAAGGATAATATCTAAAATGTTTTCTGAATGTTCCCTAATCTCCCTTCATAATATCATATCCAATTTCTCTGAGAACTTAGTATGAGTTTCCATTTTTATAGTTATTATAAAGTAATTATACCTGTGCAGTTGGAAATGTTACCAGTAAATCCACTCTTACATTCACAAGTATACGAACCAATGCCATCTTTACACTCCGCATTTTCACTGCAGGGATTGGAACTACACTCGTCAATGTCTTAAAATTTAACATGAATTTTATTAAAAATAAGGATAATATTTAAAATGTTTCTGAAAGTTCTTGATAAAATCATATCAATTTTTTTTTAGAACTTAGCAGTTGGAATTGTTAAAGATTACCAATATTTAGTTACCTGTGCAGGAAATACCATCACTAGTAAATCCATCGTTACACTTGCAAATATATGAACCAATACCATTTACACACTTGGCATTTGTATGGCAGGGATTGGAAATACACTCGTCAATGTCTTAAAATTTAACATGAATTTTATTAAAAAGAAGGATAATATCTAAAATATTTTCTGATAGTTCTCTCATCGCCCTTCATAATATCATATCCAATTTCTCGGAGAACTTAGCATGAGTTTCCATTTTTATAGTTATTATAAATTAATTACCTGTGCAGTTGGAAGTGTCATTACCAGTAAATCCACTCTTACATTCGCAAGTATACGAAGCAATGCCATCTTTACACTCCGCATTTTCACCAGTGCAGGGATTGGAACTACACTCGTCAATGTCTTAAAATTTAACATGAATTTTATTAAAAAGAAGGATAATTTTTCTAAAATCGTTTCTGAAAGTCCCTGATAAAGACATCAAATTTTTCCGAGAACTTAGCAGTTGAAATAGTTAAAGATATTTAGTAGACGATACAAGCTCAATCCCAAGAAAAAGTCCTGGACAGGAATCAAACCAGTAACCTTTTGATTGCCGGTTAGAGCCATGGCCGAGACTCAGGTTACAACTACTGGTTCGTATAATATGTGAGTACAGGTATGTACTGTTTATAATTAGTATAATAAGTATATATATATATATATATATATATATATATATCTATACACGTGTCTGTAGATTGTACTATTACGCTCCTTCACTTCGGTGTTGTTGAGCACTCTGTGAAGTTGGTGTAGGTGTCCTTTAGCGATAATGCAACGCCCACTACCCTTGTGGTAGTTTGAGCACTCTGGCCCTATACCGCTTCACGCTCTCTGGAGTGCGCATGACCGCTGTTTGTCCCACAAGCGGTTGTCACCGGCAATCGTTTGTGTATAATTGGTTCTCATGCACATATATAGATCGTACCTATATATATATATATATATATATATATATATATATATATATATATATATATATATATATATATATAATATATATATATATATATATATATATATATATATATATATATATATATATATATATATATATATATATGTTATATAAACATGTTATTAGTTATTAGGCATTTAGATCTGATGAGTGCAACATCATGTGCACGAAACTGAACAGTAATTAAAATGCTTAAGTGAAAACCTTCGTATCCTTTACTTTTACCTTATAACGCTCTGGACTAGTTTCATTGAGCACTCTCTCTCTCTCTCTCTCTCTCTATATATATATATATATATATATAGCAAAGTGAAAAGGTGGTAAACTGCCAAGAATTTAGTGACGAGATACTGACGTTTCGAGCGGAGCCCTTCATCAAGTAAGACGAGATGAAATAAAATAAATAGGGCTTATATATATGCCAAAAGGGTGTCACAGGTAGAAAGTAGCCAATCAAATGCACGGGAAATAAACTAACTAATAATTAATGAGATGGGAAAAGTTAAATCATTTGCTATTGTTAACACTCGATCAATAAGCAGACTGAGGGGGTGGGAGAAATGACAGGTCCAATATTCAAGGGGATTAGGCGATAATAATAAAAACAAAGACTTGAAAAGGAATGAAAGTGCATAAGCTAATAATAAAAAGTTCCAAGCAAACTAAAATAACAAAAAACTTTTAGGAAATTAAATAAAAGAAAAACGTTCGTTAAGACCAAGAGGATGTGTGTGCCAAGTTTAAAAATGAGACGCTTCTCTTGCCGCTTGCGGTTATCGTTGCCACCGGAGATGCAGGGAAGGATGGCACAGACTTTCATGTCTGAAACCAAATGGTTGGAGCTGTTGAAATGGCGGGCTACAGGTTTGTCACCATCATTGATCCTCACGGAACGAAGATGTTCAGCAAACCTGTCTGAAAGACGTCGCCCAGTTTCACCGATGTAGATTTTAGGGCATTTCCATTCCCAGCGGGAACATTTTCTTGCGGCCGTTCCCGCTGTAACACATGCCCTTTTCTCAATCCCACTACAGTTATTACTGCCCCCAAATTCGACCACACAATCCGTCATGCTTTTTCATGCACGTCCACCAACATAATTTATTCCATTTCATGCGATAAATGCCCTAAAATCTACATCGGTGAAACTGGGCGACGTCTTTCAGACAGGTTTGCTGAACATCTTCGTCCGTGAGGATCAATGATGGTGACAAACCTGTAGCCCGCCATTTCAACAGCTCCAACCATTTGGTTTCAGACATGAAAGTCTGTGCCATCCTTCCCATCTCCGGTGGCAACGATAACCGCAAGCGGCAAGAGAAGCGTCTCATTTTTAAACTTGGCACACACATCCTCTTGGTCTTAACGAACGTTTTTCTTTTATTTAATTTCCTAAAAGTTTTTTGTTATTTTAGTTTGCTTGGAACTTTTTATTATTAGCTTATGCACTTTCATTCCTTTTCAAGTCTTTGTTTCTATTATTATCGCCTAATCCCCTTGAATATTGGACCTGTCATTTCTCCCACCCCCTCAGTCTGCTTATTGATCGAGTGTTAAAAATAGCAAATGATTTAACTTTTCCCATCTCATTAATTATTAGTTAGTTTATTTCCCGTGCATTTGATTGGCTACTTTCTACCTGTGACACCCTTTTTGCATATATATAAGCCCTATTTATTTTATTTCATCTCGTCTTACTCTGATGAAGGGCTCCGCTCGAAACGTCAGTATCTCGTCACTAAATTCTTGGCAGTTTACCACCTTTTCACTTTGCTATATATTCAAAACACTGTCTACGCAGCACTCTACTTTTTGCGTTCGGCGAAGGAGAACGCATTCTAATATTGCATGTTATGGGTTACCTGTGCTTTACAGCTAAAAGAAATCAAGATAAAATCTTTCCCCTTTTTGAATAAATTACCGTTTTGGAATTTGGAATAAATTATGGCATTAGTACTAGCTAAGTGGATACGAAGTTGCCTGTAGAAGTGTTCAGGATTAGGCATGCCAGCAGAATGATGCTAGAAATTTTCTATAGCATGGAGGATCAAATAAATAGAATGTAGAATATATATAAACCACGTATAAAGGCGATCATATGGCCTTTTAATAAGTAACATATGGTAATCATATGATATGGCGCGTTTATATTATAATATCAAAATTCAATCTGATCATTTGAACACCATACATCTATAATTCGAACAACATTTACTCGAAACGTGCAAGCCTCGCGAAGTTATACATTTTCCATTCAAGCGACACTTTGCCAAATCGAACTTCACGATTGTAATATTTGCTGAGTTATCTAGCGGTCGAACGGTCATATTTCAAATCGAACTAACGAACGGGAATGCGGGATGTCACCGTTGTCAAAAACATTGAGGTTTATATAGTGTCTCCTTGAAATCCTTGAATTAAGACGCTGTCGTTTGTTGCCGTGTTCCACTCGATCTGAACAATCTAAATCACGCGCGCGTATCAAGGCGATCATTGGCCCAATCCATTTTGGCCTTCTCATTTAAAATAACATACGATATAACGGTAATCATATATGGCGCGTTTATAATGTCAAAATTGAACACCATACATCTAATTCGAACAACATTTACTCGAAACGAGCAAGCCTCGCGAAGTTATAAATTTTCCATTCAAGCGAAACTTTTGCCAAATCGAACTTCACGATTGTAATATTTCTGAATTGAACGATTTACAGGTATCTGGCGGTCAACTTTCAAATCGAACAAACGAACGGGAAATATGTTATCAATTTCCACTGTCGCGTAGTATTATCAAAAACATTGAAGTTACAGTGTCTCCTTCAATTAAGACGCTGTTATATATTTATTAGCTTTATTTATTTTCATAATTTGTTACAGCATAATTACCAATCTTCATTCGCCATTTACTGGTCCACGGCACATGCGTCGAACGCAATTACACAATCTTTGATTACTCCTAGTTATATATATATATATATATACACTGATGAAGCGAATGTGGGAGCTTGGAGTAGACAGACGATACATGGTGGACATGTACACCAGTTAATACTTCGCTCTCCATCTGTGTGAGTCTCGGTGCTCAATAGTTAGAGCGTCTCATCGGCAATCAGAAGATTACAGGTTCGATTCTTGTCCGGGAATGAGAAACGTTTTCTGAGGATTGAGCTTGACGCCATGTATCGGGTCTATAACTACTCCCACATTTACTTCACCAATGTATATGGCAACACATGAATTTTATTAAAAATAAGGATAATATCTAAAATGATTTCTGAAAGTTCCTTCATAATATTATATCCAATTTATACAAATTTTCCGTTTTTCTATGTGGAGTTTGGGTGAATGAACAATCGCTCGAACCCGAAGAACGAGCGTAATTCCACCGATTTCGAGTTCTCCCAAACTATACGAGGTTTCTTTAACTGTATGGAACACGAAGAATACTGTTGTATTGACTACAGTATCAGATTCAAAACCACAATCTGAATTACATTTTTGGTTAATAAAACAGTCTGCCAAAATTTGTTTCGTGAAATTATATTTCATAACCATCTTCTAACATCAATTAGCTAATTTAAATTGATATATGACATGTGGACGTGATCGCTGGCGCAATGCGAGCTTTTTTATGAGCCGATACCGGATAACATATATTATTGATATCCTAAGCCATTTCAACTTTTCATACCGTTCTCACATCGTTGTCCAGTAAAACCTGAAAGACATGAACATTTCTTGATATTCTTGATGCAACTTCCGCCATTTTTGCATGGTAAGTTGCATGTGCAGTTAAACGGCTAGATCAAGTAAACAAAATAATAATTAGCCCACGAGTTATGACATTGGTTAAGTCACATTTTGCTCTGGTTGAAATTATTTGCCTCTGGCAACGCTTTATATTCTGTGTGGGAGTTCGTTCGGAATCAATAGCAAGCATCTATACTTCATAGGGACCGAAACCGAGACGCGTCTGGTAATCGGGCCTATACTGTCAGGGCACCGCCTTTTAGCTGCAAATTGTGATGTCAATGATGGCATTTAAGTATTGTTGATTTGCTGATGTTTTTAAGTGGAATTTTACTTTTCCTTATTCCCACGTTCAGATAACTATTTTGGGATTTAAAATGATTCATATCACTTAACAAACTAACTTAAGCCACGACTGAGTGTTCGAGGTAAACGTTGTTTAAGTTTACATGCTTAGTTTTCAACCATGACTTTATGTCTGTTTGTATTCATGATTTCTTCATGTTAAAATCATCGCGAAATGGATTGAATCACGTTATAAAGCAACTTCGTTGTTGTTAATCTTTCCTAAAACGTTAGGTTTCGTGGCTTAACTGTATTTTTCGTGTCGACAAATTGTTGATTATTGCATCATCCCGTTAGGCTTTGTGGTGTGCTTATTTTCATGCTACTCTGCTTTGGTCGCTATTGCTCGAGTGTTTGTTCAAACAATCCAAAGAAATATAGTAGATTTGTGATAAGATTCATAAGGAATGTTTCTGGCAAATATCTTGATCATGGTTACAATCGCACACGCCGATCGCGGTAGACCTACAAGCGATTTCGGTGTTGCGGGCGAATATAGCCGAGTTCTTTCTTTTCGATAGCTTTGCTTTTGGTCGAGTTGTTCTCTGACTCTGTTGGTAGATTTTGAAAGTAACTAACTTAATCAACACTGTGGCTGACAACTGTTTTGATCGTGAATACGCTCACTATGCTTACAACTGCACACGCTGATCGCGGTATAAGACGGCTTTTCTATAAAGTAAAAGTAAAAGACGATCTCAAATGCGACTATAATGAATGCCAAGTTAGTTATGAATGCCAAAAGTATGTATACTTGGACTTTCAGAATTGAAATCGAGTAACTCATTGACCGAGATATAAACGTTCAAAAATCTACGACGAAGCGGCATTCGTATTGCCGATTAATTCCTGAGTATATAAACAGATTTTACGAAGGGTATGCACGTTCGCGCGTAATATAATATACACGTATGTTATGTATTTGGAGTTGGTAATCCCAAATCTGTTGTTAGAATTGAAATCGGTTAAATATTGACCAAGATAACGTTCAAAATCTATCACGAAACACCTTTTCCGATTTGTGATCAACAAATATACATGGCGTGCGAGGGGTTATAAAACTCACGCTCGTAGCCGTGATGTAGTTTTGGCGGGAAAATTCCTTACTGTATATATCTCTTTTTCGCCAAATTTGTCAGTTGTCAGAAGTTTCCGGTTAAACCTGTTCAGCTAAACTGGGCCCAGTTGTCTCTTCACTGGAGTTTAACTGTTGTTTGGGCATTTGAATTGTAGTAAACTAAATATGATCCTGATTGACAAGAGGTCCCTCTGAATTGCATAACATCCCAGACAGCCAATCAGCGTGCGTCTGCATACAGACGCGGGTGTTTACTGTATTTCAGGTACACGCATCTCGTAGTTGTCATTTCACTTACTCTGTTTGGATGCCTCAGTAGAAGGTAATCATAAGTTTTGTTTTTTTCCAAGTTCTCAGCGGGTTCCTCCGATGCACGAGCGTGAAGTAACTCACAATTTTCCTTCCCGTCGTTCCGAGGTATTTTTCGGAAATTTGCAGCTCTACAACATGCGCTTTTATAGCAGTGAGCTCCACAATCAAATTCTGACAAAGCGGTGAGATGTTTATAAACTGTGGTGTTCAAACGATGTCCTAAAACAGAAAGAAGTGATGAGAATCAAATGCTCTAAAACGTTTGTGCAAGCACCGCGGAGCGTTTTTTAATGTTCCGGAAATTTTTGAATTTAGCTCGATCTTCTAAAATGGCTGGAAACTTCCAAACATAAGAATAGTAACTTATTATCAATAAGCTAGATATTATAGAAGCTAAATGAAAGTAAACCAAAATGAACGAAGGTCAAATTGTGGAATGTAAAAAGAGCGCACCCTGCGCTATTTTCGCGTAACAGAGATCTGCCTCGGACCTCGGTTAATGTTCCGAAGTTACGTTTACAAAGACGACATTGCTACATCAATGAGTCGCACTTGAAGTATGCGATATCTGATGGAAACGAAGGTTATCTTGGTAGAATAGTCACAGGACATTCCCAGGGAAATTACTCGTTGCTGAAATCGTGTTTAGAGCAACCAACAATTATTGTACAGCAAATAAGAACAACGACATATTGCCAGGGAGTACACTAGAATTGGATTAGATAACATGCAGCGGGATAAGAAATCGCCATGCACCATTAATCGTGTGCACAGCTAGCCCTCGCGATGTGGTTCTCGCTCTTTGCAAATATTGCACTATAACAGAATATAGATCATATATATTGAAATTTTTATTTCAATTTCAATTTTAATTCATTTTTATATTTTAGGAGATTGGCGGATTAAGAACCTAGTTACAGCCTGAAATTTGCCATTTAGACACCCATTTTTATAAGAACCAATTCAGCCTGAAATTTGGAAAAGGTTTTTATTTGGTAGGCATGTAATAGTTATGAAATGAGAAATAAGACTGAAGGCTTGGCAGTGATTTATACAGTTCCAGATAAAAGTGTTTAAGACTGCAAAATTTACATCACACCTATGTTATACATCTGTATTTAAAATTTCATTACCTGCACCACTCTTTGAAAAAATAAGAACCTATTTAAGAACCTAAACAGGCTTATTTTGTCTTATGCATCAAATATGTAAGAACCTATTCACCCTGACCTGGAAAATAGTAGGTTCTTATATACGCGGGATTTTACTGTATTGTACGCCGAATTTTCATGCTACAGTTATATGTATCTGATATACAGTGAAAATATAAATTTAGTGAATATTTATTTAAAGTGTCCCTAACCTCAAAATGTTTTATTATCTTATTTGGAAGAACTTTTAAAATAATAAAGTAACTTCTTTTGAAGATTCTCGTTTCTTCGCTAATTCTTTTTGAGATATATCAGTTTGTTTGATATGCAAATGTCCGGAATTTACGTCACACATGCATAATGAGATATCAGAGAATGTTATATATCTTTGCCTTCATCAAATAAAAACACTAAAGTGTGAATAACATGTGTGCATGTTTCTCCCACAACACCAAACTTCTCGATTTTAAAGGATTTCGTTCGAGAATGAAGAGATACACACATTTCTCCAATAAGTCATTATGCATGTGTGACGTAAATTCCGTACATTTGCATATCAAACAAACTGATATATCTCCAAAAGAAAGCGAAGAAACGAAAATCTTCAAAAGAAGTTACTTTATCATTTTAAAAGTTCTTCCAAATAAAAGGTTTATTAAAAATTTCTCCGTTTATACTTTTTAGTATTACTTAACATTTGGAATCCTTTTCTGATCTGTTTAGGCTTTGTCGAGGATTAGCAAAATATTATTTAAGTAAGCTCGTATCATTCAATTATACAAAACGGAAAAGATTTCATGGTAACTAAAGCAAACCGAATGTTAATTCTAAGCTACTTGACTACTCAAATTAAAATAACAAATTTAAATTATATTTAAATTTAATCATTTCTTTAGCCAATGTAAGCATTTCATTCAACAGCTGTTGTAGGAATAAACTGTTCAACCACAGAATAATGCAATGTTTTGCTATTTGGGATATATTTAACATGCATCTCAATTTCATCTAAATATAATGCCTGCGCTTGACAAGTTAGTTAAAACATTTCATTGTTGATTTTTAAAATTGTAAATATTAGAAATTGAAACTCGTCCTTTCATTTCAAAATATCTTAACTTTTATAGTGACTGGTATTTTTTCCATCAGCGAGTTCATCTTTAATTTCAGTGTTTTTCAGTAAACTGCCATTAACTTTACTGGAACTTGTCGATATTTTGATGAGAGCCAAGAGAGTTTTGCCTTAAAAGACATTATATGCATCTTTATTTTCATAAACTCTCATTCTCGTTTGACTGAGAGCAAGGAGAGTCGATCGAAACAACTGTCAAAAAATCTCTTGGTAGCAACTTACATATAAAGTCTCATTCTTCCATGAGCTAGCAATGGGAACCGAAACAACTCTCATTATACAAACTCTCATCTTCGTTTGACCATGCGGAACAAGAAGAGTCGAAATATAGCTCTCATACAAACTCTTGTTCACCAATGTTCATCGAATTTTTCATTGTTTGATTAATGATCAGGAGCGATTAATATAGTGGAAACATGCAACAACTCTCATACAACATATTGTTAACCAATATTGTCTCATCTACTTTCATATTCTCGTTTGACTTTTTGAACAAAAAATGTCAGAGCAATTCTACCATCTGTCAATGACTTTTATTTTCGTTTGATGAGGATTTATATGTCAAAGTTACAACTTCTTTAAGTAGTTTGCTGCGAAGGTAGAGTGCACAAATACCAATAGAAAATAGTGTGCAAGAGGTGTGACGTTTTCAGCGAAGACCCTTTCGTTTCACTCTCTGATGAAAGGTGCATATAGTTGAAACAATAGACCTCCTATTATAGCCTATATTCACTATTTCGGTATAGTACACCAACCTTTTTAGAATTTTTAATTCGTAAGATAATAATTTGAAAGTCGTATATGATTTACCCAGTTTAAATTTCCGCGTACAAGGGAAATGGGATTGTCAATTGGCGATGGCATGAGAAACTTAAAAAACATTTTCAAGACTTGACCATCAAATTAGTCGATAGTCAAGCTCAAGTCCGGAACAAGTATCGAACTGTAACCTTCTAATTGCCAGTGAGACGTTATAACCATTGAGCTATAGCAAGAGACTGAGATGGACAGCAAAGATTAGAATGATGAAGAAATGCACATTCAGTGTATGGGTCGCGGTTCAATTCCAGCCGGAAGGCCTTGAAGTTGCATTTTTAGTAACTGGTCCTAAAAGTAATTGGTCTTAAAATATATATAGTATAATTTATAATTTATAATTTTAAAATTAAAAATTAATTAAATTAATTAATAAAAATTTAATTAATTAAATTAATTAATTAATTAATTAATTAATTTATTTATTTATTAATTAATTTAATTAATTAAATTTTATTTTTATTTTATAATTTATAATTTTTTATAATTTATAATTTATAATTGGTCTTTGTATATATTTAGTAATTGGTCTTAAAATATATATATTACAACACTCGAAATTTTGCTTCCCCATAAATATTTTTAAAAGGTCAAGCCTTGTCCGAGACTCATTGAGGATTTGAGCTTGACGATCATGTATCGCAAGCTCCCACATTCACTATACGCAATAAACAGTTGCCAGCCGGAAGGCGTTGATATTGCAATTTTAAATGTATATACTCGAAATTTTCCTACACCATAAATCCTTATATATATATATATATATAACAATGAAAGTATAGTTTTAAACTAACCTGCTACTTCTTTATGGTAACAAAACGTTATTCTTGAATAGGCCGCCCGAGCATCACGGAATTCAGCTAACAACATCCAAAGGAAAAGAAGCTTCAATTGACCTCTTGTACAACTTGAAGACTGTTTTACAAAAAAAGATCGGAATTTCTGCTTCTTTAAAGGTGTCATCTTAACCAGAAAATCCATGGTTTACTCAGTCCCTTCAATTTAAAGGAACGAACCGACGTAATGTTTTCTTCCTCTGAACAGTGACGCGGAATTAACCAGATGTTTATGTTAATATAGTTAAAATAGAACCCAATTGCTCCGAAGATGTCTTAACAAAAATCAGCTGGAAGACTGTTTTCAAAATCATTAAAGTGCTGTTCATTATTTATTTAACAAGTTACTTTGTTTCTAAATCGTTGAAAGTTTGTGCTTGTAGCGTTGTTAAATGAAATAAATTCTTCAGTTTTCAAGTGTTCGATATGCATTTAGAATACATTGTGAAAAAAGTTCTAAAAAATCTTTGCCCTAAAGGCCATACCGTGAATCACCTTGAGCCCGCAATCTTAGTATAATAATAGCGGTTTTTGTACTTAACATTACTTGAGATCGCTTGATGCATGTGAAGTAATGGCGGGTGGTTTCAAATTTCCAAACAACTTGCATCAAAAAATAAATAAATAAATAATTTACTGAGAAGGTGCAGTATTCTCAACTACTTCTCAAAAAGATAAATCTTGTCTACGCTCCTACAACAACAAAATCAGGAAAGTAATCACTACAGTTCACTACAGTACAGTAGCACTGAAAAAGGCATGTCACACGAAACTGAATCTTTTCCCAAGCCAAATACGGAATAGATCAATCTCAAACTCATTAATAATTCATGAGCCGAAAACAAAGGAAATCAGCACCGAGACGGTGGTTTGGATATCAGAGGAAGAAATTACATAAATTAAGCCGACTTTCACCTCGATTTTCTCTTAAAATACTGATTTGTTTGAGATGTAATATAATATCAGGATATCCGAACACCTCGAAGTTTGTTAAAAAACCTCGGCTTCGCCTCGGTTTTCAACAAACGTCTCGGTGTTTGGATATCCTGATGAAACACTCTTCCTCGTGTTTCATATATTACTTCTCGTTTCCTAGGCATACAGTACCTGATTAAATATTGCGTTGATGAAATGTAGGAGTAAATCGTCTTTACCGAAGACTGGAAGCTAAGGTGGCAGCCGACGCCCGGTCACAGTTTTGAAAGAACTATATATGACTGGCAGTCAGTAATCTTAACATTCTAACGTAAACCCTAATCATAACCCAAATGCTAACCCTAACCATAACCATTAAAAAATAAAACAAAAAGTAATGAAAGAAAAAAATTAAAAGAAAAGTCACAAAAAAAATGATGTGCGTTGCGGGATTCGAACCTGTCAGTTTCAGCATTGCAACAGGGGAAACTAGCCACTACACTACGACAGCTCGGACAACAATAAGCAAAATAAAAATATATTTAAAGTCGTAAGCGACCGGTCATCTTAGTACACTATTATAAACTGCCGGTCATATAGTTTTTCCAAAACCGTGACAGGCTGCTGGTTATATAGTCACTAAATAATTGCACTGATCAAGGCAAAAGCTTTCAATACATTAGTATTTTTTTTAAATAGTATTATTATTAGCCATATCTGATATCTTACCCAAAATGTCAAATGGTTATTATAAAATTAGACTTCCACAGCACAAGATATGTTTCCAGTCAGTATTAAAACGAAGAGCATACTGTCCGAAAATGGAAACATATCTTGTGCTGTGTAGCATATTCTTCGCATAGTGAATCATCATGCTCCAGCGGAATACTAGTCAAAAATCCGCTGACAATATTAGGCGACCGCAGGCTCAAGGTGATTCACGGTATGGCCTTTAGTGCTTTCCATAAAGGAACGAACATTTCAGCCAAAAAGTGGTCTTCAATGCTCGCGGCTAAATATCACGTGACTTGTTATTTGCAAGTAATGTGTGGGGAAGGCTAAAAGGGATGACTCAAAAGGACCTTTCTGTTTTTTTCTGTTTTTTATTTTTCGTTAGGTTATGGATAGCTACGGTTAGGGCTAGGTTTAAGTTTAGGATCAAGGTTAGGATCAAGGTTAGGGTTAGGGTTAGGATTAGGATTGAGATTAGGGTTAGGATTAGTAGATCTAAAAAATGTGAAGGTCCTTTTGAGTCATCCCTTTTAGCCTTCACCGTAATTGTGTAGTGAGAAAACTACAAAACACGGTGGCAGATATTGCGTTGCTGGCGCTCCAACAACACCTAATCTATAGTTATAGTTGCCTAATCGTTTGACATTTTTTAAAAATACGCTGTCTGAAACTCTCTAAAGCAATCTGTTTATCAAATACCTTGACGTTATCAATATACTTTCGAGCTAAATATGGAGCTAAATTCGTCGATTTTGAGGCTAAAAAATAACGTCTTAAAACATTTTTTTAGAAAATAACAAATATGAAAGTGTGTTCTAAAAATGGCTAACAACGAAAAACAACGGAAACATAATTTGTAAGGTCTCCATACAAAATATTTTTTCGTAAAGAAAGTAGATTCTCATGAAGGTTGTATTTGTTCCACATATAAGAGGTCACGGGATGTTTATGTGAAGACGAGCCAGCAGTCTTGGTACAGCTAGCCCTAGTAAGAAGGCTGAATTTCACCTCACATTTACTCAGTATAGGCGAGTGTTTTTTTACGCTTTTCTTAACTCGATCAACATCCCAAGTGTTTGGATCACCATCCAAACACGCAAACCATTAGGTATTTCTTTTATAAAAAAACAATAATCCACTATTTTTTTTTTTAAATCCCGTGTTTGGATGGCCTGATCCAAACACATCAGAGTTTGCGTAGTATAGCCTTCCTATTTTATTGGTCCTATTTTATTAAATGTATACATTAATGACAATAGTCTCAGTTTTACAGCACTCATCGCGATTATCTCTGAATATTAAGAAATCGGAATGTATGCTATTTGGGACGAGTCAACGAATGCATCATGACCAAAATGCGGCTTCATTTAATTTGAGTGTGGAAAACTCTGCACTGAAAAGATCTTATTCGTATAAATATCTTGGTGTCTTCCTCGACCCATCGCTGTCATGGTCACCTTATATTGAGTATCTCACCAAGAAGATCAGTTCCAGATTACATATGCTGAAGAAGATTCGACCAATGTTGTCCCAGGAAACTGCTCTTCTGCTATATAACACTATGATAATTCCAGTATATGATCACTGTGATATCGTATGGCACGGACTTGGATAAGATCTTTCTGAGGGCCTTGAAAGACTTCACAGGAGAGCGGCAAAAATTATAACAAACCACTACTTTGACGGTGAGATCCAACGCAAGACACTTGGACTGTCTACCCTACATGCTAGAAGAGAAATGCATATATGCACAAATCACAATGGTGCACAAATCACTTATAAATGCTGATGATTTTCCCGATTATTTACGACATTATTTTTCTATGAATAATAGTATTCATGATCATAATACTATAGGTCTAGTGATAGAATATATTTACCATTAATTAAACTAGAATGTATGAAACGTTTTCTTTTAAGTATTATGGTCCAAAGACTTATAACGACCTTCCAACTTACGTGAGGAGAGCAGTTTCAATCTTTTATATTAATTTTTAACTTATTTGTATTAATTTAACTATATGTAGGGCCCCCGAGGATAGCAGCTTTTAAAAACTGATGGGACAACCATACTGAAATATGTGCAAATTATTATTATTATTATTATTATTAGCAAGTCCCCGCCTAAAGTGTCATTCTAACCCCCCGGAATATTCCCTATCCCGATCCGTTTCCCATCCACTCCCCTATCTACCTGTGTTTTAAAAAGGCAAGATAATAATTGCGCGCGCAACAATTTTTGTAAAACAATTTTTGACCAACCCGTTTCGAAATCGATCGTCATCTTTTAGTATAGGTCTACCTCGATCAGCGTGTGCAGTTGTAAGCATAGTGAGTGTATTCACTATCAATTCACGATTCAGTTCAAAACTAGAGTCAGAGAACAACTCAACGAAAAGCAAAGCTGTCGCAAAGAAAGAACTCGACTATTGACCCGCAACATGCCTGACGGGAAATATTATTGCGCAATTTTACAACTATTTGTGGAACCCCAAAAATACTAATAATACGAATACGAATAATGAAGCCGAAACCTAGACTCGCGCTGCCACAATAGCCCGAGTAATTATCACTTGCCGAATTGTCTAGATTTTGAACGTAATGACGTCATTGGTTGTGTAAATGAAATCAATTTCCGTCTATATTTCAGGAAAGAATGACAAAACTTGACTGAAAAGTTGTGCACCCCAATTCTAAAATTGCTGTTAAGTTTCGTCATTGTCCAAGTGACATTTCCTAAAATATAAACGAAAATTAATTTCACTTACACAACTAATGACGTCACAAGTTTACATTTCAAATGCTTCTATCCAGAAAGCTGAATTTTGAGATATATTGTGATTAGAAGTGAAATATCTAGACAACGAAAGTTTGCTTCCGAAGTTGAGATGCGTCGGTGTGAAGTAAAGCTATCCTACAAATCCCGCCTAAGTTTGTTTGTCAAGAATCCCATGGGCCAGAGTAGGTATGAACTGTTGCGAAATCTATACCTGTTCTGAAAGCCCAATAAACCGGCTGTTACCAATGCTTTTGAATTTTCCGAACAAGGCACATCATGATAATATAAATTAGCATTAATTTAACGCACCAACGTAAATTAAGGGTACAACCTCCCTGGATGTCGGATGAAATTAGAAAAACTATGAAATATCGTGATCCAACTAAGCGTAAAGCAGTAAAATCTAAACTCGAACATGACTGGTTATCTTATAGAAGTCTTAGAAACAAAGTTACAAGATTAATTGAACTTGCAAAAGAATAACTACTTTAACGAAATGCGTACTGAAAATGCTGACTCCAGCAAGCTATGGGCTACTATCAAAAAGTTAATCCCGAGGAAGAATAAGGTGGCACTACAGGAAATTAAATTCAACGATATCACCTATAGCGATAATCTGGGAATAGCTATAATGGCCTCAACAAATTTATTACATCGGTTGTTACGCGAATAAGCAACTTTTCTCATCAATCCCTCAAATCAACATTTTGTAATATTACACCATCCATGCCTCGTTCTCAAATTGCAGATTTTGAGTTTATGGATATCCCAGAGTGAATTTTGTGCGAAAAGAATTGGCCTCCCTACGTATTAAGAAAGCATCTGGCATGAAGGACATCCACTCACGTATGCTGAAAGATGGTGCGAACGTTTTAGCATCTCCTCTGACGCACATATTTAATTTATCTCTTCAAACAAGTCAAACACCAATTAGTATCTTATCTTAATACCAAGTATATTACAAAACCAGACTTATTTCACTGCGATTGCTCCCTGTGTCCTATTGGTTCGAATGTCGTGATCTATGTTTTCTCTTCAAAGCTATTAATGGTTTCTATAATTTATCGTTTGATAACTATGTCACTATTGTAACCGGACGTACTAGGAACTCTGCCAGCGCTGCCGTATACTTCTCTTTTTAGAGATTCTTTTTACAATCGTGTTGTACCTGTATGGAACAATTTGCCACTTGTAATTAGGCAGTCATCGACCTTTGCCTTATTTAAAGTAAAATTGTATGCATTTTACTACAACAAATTGGATACTAATTTCGATACGGATAGAGTACGAACATGGAAGACTGTGTGTCCTCGCTGTAGATCAGTGAATATTTTATGTTGTTAGAATCCTATTTTATTAGCATTTTTGTACTTTTGTAATTGTTATTCTTAGTGGGTCAGCCTCGCTGGGACCTATAGTGTCCGTCCGCTGGCCCCGCATCAAGTTTATCTTGTCTACTGTATCGTATTGTTGTATAGATTGTATGTATTATGCCATGTAATTGGTAAACTTGATTAAAGTTTCTAATAATAATAATCTGGAAATCTGCATTAGTTACTCCACTACACAAAAAAGGATCGTTGTCTGACCCTGATAATTTTAGGCCGATTTCTGTCCTTCCTGTCGTTATGAAATATTTGAACGTGCAGTTCATAAACAGCTTTACAAATATCTTATTGACAACAGTTTGCTCTCATCGGTCCAATCGGGTTTTAGACCTGGACACTCTACCTCAACTGCACTTCTACATGTCTCAGATTTTATCCTAAGGAATATTGATGAGGAGAAACTTGTTGGAGCTATATTTCTTGATCTCAGCAAAGCGTTCGATATGATAAATCACACCTTTTTGAAGCGTAAACTTGATGATATTGGTGTCAGAGGGTTGGCACTTAGCTGGTAAAATTCTATAGAACTCTCCAGGGGCGGATCTAGGAATTTTGTCACCTTAGGCATAAGTGACGATATAACTATGGGGGTGCGGGGCATGCCCTCCCGAAAATTTTTTGAATCTTGGGTCTCTGAAATGGCATTTCCTGCAATTTGAGAGCACTTTTAAGCAAAATCTAAAGATCTTAAATCACGTTTTTGTATAGCATGTCCCATAATTTTTAAGAAACATTTTGTCCAAATGAAAATTTTTATTAAGTATTAAATGCCTCCATTTGAAAAACAAATAAAATAACAATATAATTGGCCATTTTTCTCTATGTCAGAGATCATCAGCATGCCTAGGAAGCATCAAAACATGATGTGTTTGATGAGTCCAACATGGACGGCCTGGCACATTGACTGGGCCTGGCCTAATTGAAAAGTATACCCTTACAAAAAAATTCAATAGGAATTGCTATAGGAATTGCTATTAGATTTTTGGCCAATTCCTATAGGAAATGCAATTTTCCTATAGAAATTCCTATAGGATTTTAAGGGTATACTTTTCAATTAGGCCAGGCCCAGTCAATGTGCCAGGCCGTCCATGATAAGGGTACCCCTTCAGGGGGGTTTAAAATCATAGTTTTCCATCTCCTAGGTTACCCAAAGCCGTCTGGTTTTACCTGCCTGTCACTTGGTTAGAAGAGGCTGTAAAAGCCGCAGACCATTTGGGATATTTCATGGATGTGAAGTAGCTCAGTTCTTCACACCATCCCAGCAGGGCTCAAGATTTGAATTTTTTACCAGTATCCAAGTGGATACTAGCACCTTAAAATCTGGTATCCCTCCTTGAAATTTAGTATCCCAGATTTGGATAGTAGGTATTCCGATTAGCAGTAGCCAAAAAAGGTGAAATATAAGTGCCGGACAGGTGCTGATATTACCAGTAATGATCAAGGAAAAAAATAAGTGCACAACAGGATTTATGAAACGGTATAACAATGATCTCCAGAAATATGTATTTTAGTAGCAATTATAGAATCCCATCCACTTTTGAAACTGCATTTAAAGGCCGAAATACAAACCAGGATGCTCTAAAATGTCTTAATATAATGTCGAAGGTTTATAATATAATAATATTGTGTGTACTGGTTGATGGGTTTTAAAATACAACGAAGCAATTGTATTTGATGAACCACTGTAACTATCCATAATTTGACCCTTTTACTAACGGTCAACAGATACAACTCTACAATTTAGCATATGTGGAGAATTAATCTTGTGCCCTGATCCATTCCGCATGCACGTGACAAACAACAGAAAAAATACACGGAATAAGAAACAAAGCGCCAAAACAGAGCTACAGTATTTTGTCTAACATTTCGCCAAAATGTACAGACTTCGGAGTTTGGATCGGAAATTCAAATTTTATATAGTATCCCATCGGGATACTAAGCCTATGATATCCAATTTCCAAAATTAAAATATGGTATCCCGTGGATATCGGGATACTGCAAATCTTGAGCCTAACACTTTCTGGACCCCTCCCCATGGGATCCTCACCTTATCCTACTTTAATCTACTCTAATTAACTATCCAGTTAAACAAACCTACATATCCAATAAATTAAATGTAGCAACCATCAAGTGTTTGGAAACTTTACAATGTCTGCTAGTGCTGTGCACAATATACATTATAAATTTATATAAGTAATAATAATAAAACATATTATGAGCATTATACAATAGTCTCAATGCGCTCTTACGTTGTAATACAACAATATACAATATACTCATATAATCTTGATTTTGATTGGCTAAAAACCTACAGACAATTCTTGATGTCTTCTCAGAAGTAATTGTCTTTATGCGACTTTACTTCCTAAACTCCCTAAAGGCTTCTACATTTACACACGATATCAAGAATTATCCAGATCTCTGTCAATGTTATCTGCCTCAGCCTTTGGCTTCAGCAGAAAACATTGACCTTGGTCTGGATAATTTTTGACATCATGCTCAGCCTCATCCAATAATTGTCTATTACTACTAAATATAATTATACTAGTTTATTATTATCAAAACTACAGTACTACATATATTATATTACCAATAAAACCATGATAAACAGATTTCGCATAGGTAATCTCTGTTCTTATGCAGTGCAGTATAAATGTAGACTAACAGTATTGTGAAATACTATAAATCAAGGGAAATCATTTATAATTGTAGATAAGAATTGTAGTAAGAATTATTTTTATAAAGATAAACAGTGGAGAATATAAGTTTAAAAGGTGCAGCGCCAGTAGTTAACAGAACAAGAGTCCAACGCCAACAGGATATAATTGTATAACACTTTAATACACAGTTAACAAGGACGACCGAAATACAAGATGGCCGAACAACAGGTCGAGCCCACACAGAGGCCGCTGACCAACAATAACAACCAATAGTGGCGTGACTACCTTTCTTTCTACTCTCCTGTTCCCAGTAACGATTACGAGGGGAATATATGAAAGCATAACATAACTAAACAGTACTGTTTTGTTTTTTTTACTCTAACGAATGTTGTCGCACTAGGACGTCAGTTCAATTTAAAGGTTAGTATTATAGTCATCTAGATACGATGGATGGCGACGAATACGAGACGATCTTCTCAAATGTTCATCGTCTTTGGGTGAGTGTTCCTGTTGCATTTCACTCTCAGGAACGGTATATGACTGGGTCACTTCATCTTGCGTGTGGTCTGCAACGGGTTCACATATTGTGCGACTGTCTGTATCAGGCGGTACTGCTATTTCGTCTGGGATGGCCACGGGTTGATAGGGCGGCGACTGGACTGGTATGGTCAACCGATCTTCTTCATCATCGGAAGGGGTGTGGGCGTGGTGACTCCTTGGATTTGTAGCCATCATGGAGGGTACCATGTAACACTCGTTGTGCTTAACTCTGTATGAGGTATTTCGCAACTGGGATCCGCAAAACTTTTTGATGTTACACCAGGATCCCTCAATAGATATGACCATATACCGGTCTCGAGCGCATGATTTGTTGCGATCGGCATGCATGCAGGTATACCAAATCCCCGACTGCTAAGACTGGAGGTTGGACTGTTTTGCCAGAAGGAACCTTGGATTTTTCACTGTGAGGGTGGTTGTCCATGCGATTCTCGTACTGCTTGATAATTAACTCGCGATCGGTAATAGGTAGTTGATTGTTGGAAAATTGGTCTCTTTGTGTCCACATTTCTCTTGCCGATAATCCGCGATTACGGATACGCGAGTTTAAGGTGGCGGTGGCCGCTGCGAGCGTTAGTAAGGAAACGTGGCCTTTCAAGGGGTCTTGCCGAAGGAGCTCGATCTCCAGTTCCTGCACAGCTTTTTCAGCTATGGGATTCTTGTTGGTGTTCTTTATTCTGCCAATCTCTAATGTGATTCGGTGTTGTCGTAGCAGCTCGTCGTCAGTGAGTGACTTGAACCCGGGAGCTGGGTCGGTTCGGATCACGGCAGGAGGTCCGTCCAAAGGACGTAGCTCTATGCACAATCGAACTAGTGCATCGCGGAGTGTCTGATGACGCTCGTCTTCGATGAGGGTCGTTGTGGTGAATGATGTAACGCATTCCCTTAAGACCAGAATAAGCTGACGGTTGCGTTTGATCACGTCGGCGGCATAAGAGACTCCGATTGCTTCTGGAGGAGAGGTGGTGGACTGCTCTACTACGGTATGGGGTATCTTGCGTAAAGAAGCGCAACGGTGACAACCGACGGAAACATGGTCAATGGCCGTGTCCATATCGAGGGCAAAGAGATAGCGGCGTGTTACCATCTTCAACTGGTGGGAGGTAGGGTGGTTGAGTTGGATATGAAGGGATGTTAAGAGACCGTCTAATACCTGACGAGGGACGACTATGCACTCTCGGGCGGGTGACAGTGGTACATCGCGTTTAACTACGAGGAGTCCATCTTTGGCAATCGTTACTGCATTCAGGTATCTCTTGACGTCTTTAATGTTGGTGGTTTTCTTGGACGGGCGTGTCCCTTGTCTTAGGTGTGCATGAGTTCGGCGTAAGTCGGCACATTCGGATTGGATAGACAACCATGCGGCTCTGCTTGTGAAGGGCAGATGGGCTCTTCCAGATAGGATTTCTTCAGCTGATGTGAGACGAATTACCGACGACTGGATCCTCTTGATGAAATTACATATTTGGCATGCCATATCGTCACAATCTGGGGCGTTGCGGCTGGCGAAATCGGATGGGAGTATAGCTGCGCCTGCAACGTGCTGTACCGAAACTTGGTAGCGACTTACGGTAGACAAGAATGTGGAAACCCGGGGACTTGCAGAAAATTCCCCACGACATAGCTTCTCGTTATAAGCTTGTACACATGGCTTGCTGTCAGTGAGGATGCATGCCTTTCTGGTGGATTGGATGATGTAAGGGCTGAAGTGCTTCGTCGCTGTGGCGATGGCTAGAGCTTCCACTTCGCAGGGTAACCATGTAGATTGGTGTCCTCGTAACTTCGCGCTGAAGAATCCTGCGAGGTGGAGTTTGTCGGAGCGGGTTACATATAATGTTGCTCCAATTCCAGGCTTTTTGACGGCTCCGTCCGTGACAATCCAGAGTAGGTCGTTAGGCCTGGGCAGAGTGATGGTGCGGTTCATCGACAGGGCGCTCTTTGCTGTGTTGAATGCGTCATGTAGCTCGTCAGTCCAGGTGATAACTTCTTGAGAGGAACGACCTGCGATAGCGTCATCAAGCGGGGCTATTATAGAAGAACAGCCAGGAATTACGCGGGACAGTACCTTGTATGCGCCAATAAATGATTTCATGCCGCATACCGTGTTTGGCGGAGCGCATGATGTTAATGTGGAGATCCGGTGGGGGGTTGCTTGAAGGGTGCCCTGAGACCAAGTCCAGCCTAGGATGGTTGTAGACTTCGGGTTGATCGTTGTCTTGGACGCTGATAGGCGTAGATTGTTCTTGTGGAGGGCCGAAAGGATCATGGTCCAATTCTTTAACAGCTCCTCTGGGGAATTACCTCCGCAGTAAAGGTCATCGGCAAGCTTGGCGACCACGCCTTCCGTAAGGAGGTCACCCAGTACGCGACACATCAGCTCTTCTAGGGCAGTTTCAGAACCTGGCATTCCCATGGCTGAGCGCACGTACACGCGCGTTCCACGGAACGGGGTGGCGACTCCACAATACTTCATCGATTCGCGGGCGAGGGGAATCTGGTAAAATGCGCTAGTGAGGTCTGTCGCGATTATGTGCTTCCATTGACTTATCTGTCTCAGGGTTGAGTCCACGTCCGGCATCAAAGATGGTTGTGGTTTGCTATAACGCCCGACGTCGGCGAAGGCTGTTACAAGGCGAGATCCTCCACTTGCTTTCTTTACAAGAAAGGAGGGGTTGAGGTATTCCACTGAGATTCCGACATCTTCTGGTCGTTTGAAGACACCAACATCTTCGAGCTCGTCAAATTTCTGTTGGAGCTCAACGAGTTTGCTTCTTGCATATTGAGGTAGACGACCTTTACGTTGGGGAGGCTCGACGGGTCCCATGTTGACCATGGCTTGGAAGGGACCAGAGGCGCCATTGTAGCTCTCTATTTGGGGGTTGAAGACGCTGTCGAATTGGTCTAATACACTGCGGAACTTCGCGGAGATGTCGGGAGGTAGAAGGCCTGCAGGGTCGAAATTTACACTGCTGGAGTGATTGCGAGACTGGGACGATGGGTACTGTATATCTGCCTGTGGGGTGTGGGTGCTTCGGGTGATTGGTTGTGCTCTTGTGGCGAGTAGACTGGACATACCTGGCAAATATGCTCGTTGCGTTTCACAACGTGTGGCTGATTAGAGAGATTAGGGATGCGGATTCTTCCGGCGACACTGGAAATGATGCTGGGCGGTGGCCAAAGCTGGGATACTTTAGTATGCCGAGCACTTGGGGCATCCGTTCGTGGTTCGAGTGCGTATTCAGAATCAGTGGGGATGTCGCATGGTAGTTCTACCTCTAGGAATTCTCCTGGCCAGACGGTGGTGGATGTCGGAGGAGCACGTAGTACTACGGCACGACGAACTGCTTTGTCCGCTGGTTGCTGACCAGTGGAACCGTATTGGTATGACGATCCATCTCCGAAGATCACCTGGCGTCGAGCTGGTCTAACGGCTACGTCGTTGAACTCCATAAAAGGAGTACCAGCGAGAATTTCCACGTCGAGGTTTTCGACGACAAGTCCTTCGAAGTGAAGTTGCTGCTTGTCCCGAGTGAATTTTATCCGCGTTTCACCCATTATCTTTAGGGGGGAATGTCCATCAGCTTGACGAGCAGATTGTGAGCTCGCTTTCACTTCTGCGCCAAGTCTCTTGACGCATGATAAACGGATCATGTTGCACGTTGCGCCACTGTCGATCGTAATCCGAGTGGTGTGGTGGTGGTAAAAGGTATCAATGTAGGGCGATTGAAGTACCTTAACGAGGCGAGTGGTAAGCTGGTCGGGTTCGGAGTAGGTGTTAGTATCGGTGGGGCTTGTATCGTCGCTTTCGTCGTCACTCTCAAGAATTGCGGCGATTTGTCTTGCTCTGGCCATGTACTTTTGGTCCTTCTCAGGGAGATACTTGCATTCACTGAGAAAGTGTTGGTCTGCACGGCCCGCCTGTTTACACAGGGGGCATGACTTTTCACGTGGGCCGGATCTTCGCGTTTGCTTTGCGGGGGGTCTTTGCGATGTCTTGTTCCAGCTGTTTGATTTATTGAATGGAGATGCTTCGGCACGCATTATTTTTGCATCGTCACTAGAAGCAATTTCATCTAACAATGAGGTCATTGCCTGAGAGATTTCAGGCTTGATGGAGGCCAGCGTGCGTGATCGGAGCTCTGTTCCATAACGTTGTTTCACGAGCTTCGGAAGGGTAGGGTTGATGAGGCGGAGCCAGGTAAGAACGATCACGTTTTCGAGTGTGGGGGACAGTTCTTCGTCTTCTGTTATTGGTTCGTTATGATGGGTGAGACCGCCGTTGCTTTTGAGGAGACTATCGTCTACGAACGCCATGAGTCTTTGGTATAAGTCTTCGGGGCGCTCGTTGGCTTCCAATTTGATCTCGTCGAAGTCAACAAAATGGGCGCCAGTGGCCTGGAACCCAAAGTGTAATCGAATGGCGTTCCATATGAACTCAATGGATGTGCTGGACTTGACGATGGAGTTTCGGGAAATAATGGGGCAATAATTTGCAATCTGCCCAAGCATAAGTTCCAGCAAATTTGTTTTCTGCGCGGCTGAGCGTCGTCGAGCTTCGGGAATGTCCTCGTCATCGTTGGCAAAACCTCTCAGCGGTTCTGCTTTCGTTTTCTTATTCCACGAGGCCCCTTCCACAAGGAATGGGGCGAAATTTGGGTCAAGTGAGAGAGTATACACTAAGTTTTGTCTCCAATTATCGAAGGAGTTTATTGTCTCGGTTTTGGTCAGGCACCACTGTTTCGGTGCACGGATCGACGATGTCATTGTACTAACCTGGGAGGCTGACTGAGCCGGTTTGCTCAGCTTGGGTTCGATAATCGCGCTGCCACCACGCCAGTAGTTAACAGAACAAGAGTCCAACGCCAACAGGATATAATTGTATAACACTTTAATACACAGTTAACAAGGACGACCGAAATACAAGATGGCCGAACAACAGGTCGAGCCCACACAGAGGCCGCTGACCAACAATAACAACCAATAGTGGCGCAGATAATAACATCAAGACCATATTTATGAATAACCTGTGGAACATTCAATTTCCTGATGAATAAATTAACAACGCTTTACACCCGCAGTTTATGTTAACAAATCAATATAAATACACAACTTATTACTAAACATAAACAGAAAACAGAGACAATCTGCGAGATGAAATATATTATATATTTATCAACTAAAATGATACACAATTAATATCCAGCAGTCGGCAGTCCAGCACTGGTAAGATTTGTCGGTTTATAATAAAAACTTTGAAATTTAGGAGCATTAATCGGCAAACTATAAAGCTTACCTTGGAGCGAGCCTTGGGTTCTTGTCACTTTTCGCGTAAAGAGGAACATAGCTCTCGATCGGCGCTAAAATTCTTCTAAGCTAAGCAAGGCAAATGAGGCAAAGCAAGGCAAATGAGGCAAAGCAAGGCAAATGAGCTAGGAGCAACTTCGTAGCTTCGGCAAGTAAGGCAAACCAGACTTCGTAGCTTCGGCAAGTAAGGCAAAATGGCGCAGAGATAAGGCAAACCAATCAGCGCTCAATACAGATAAGGCAAAATTCACTCACAAAATTTCCGAATGGTCGAAGGATCCCGACAGTGTGACCAGATATTTTGCAAAGCAATTACTAAATAAGCATGCAAAAAATTACCAAAATGTAGAAAAAATTACTAAATTTCTGCTGTCAACCAAAGTGGTCTGAAAATCAGTAAAACAGCGATGAATGGCTAAATAATAGCTCTATAGTATATTAGTATAAATTGACAAGTTTATATCACAAATCCTCAATTTTGATTGGCTATCGCAGGAGTTACTATCCGCTGATATAAACCTCTGGGGGAAAAGTCGCCTGATTTCGAAAGAATATTTACTTTTTTTCCATGAAAAATGCGAAATAAAAGTTATTTCTTGGGTTAGAAAGTTGTAAATTTATACTAAAACAATTAGACAACTCGCCCTTGTTTTCTACCCTATTTCAACCCGAAAAATAGCTCTCGTTGACTATCTGCTCATAGAAAACGCGGGCTCGTTGTCTAATTGTTAAATTTATTATTTATACTCTCGACTCAACAAATATTCTTAACCAGAATCCTTTGCGATGCATTAACATAATGAGCCCGCAATCAGCACAGGTCAGTGGTGATCAGCAACTGTTCTCATTGAATTTTTGAATAACAGGTTGTGTTATTATGGCGTATTTGGTTGATGACCAAAATATTACTAACTTTAAGAGAAATTACTAAAAAAATTACCAAAAATTTTCAATTACCAAAAAAGTCCGAAAAATCGCGAAATATTACCAAAAGTAATTAAAATTACCAAATCTGGTCACACTGGATCCCGAAGCTGCAGGTAGCCTGCAGTGCAGGCGTTTTGGGTTTGGGGCTCAAAAAAGAGCCTGGGGACGAGGTTGGAGACGAAAAACTGCAATAAATTATAGAAATTGATTTCGCTCATCGTTGTTTGTGAGCAAATGCTAATCTCATTTTCTGAATTATATTATTATTTACGCCTTTCTCTTCCCTACATCGCGTAAAAATTATCGTCATTTGAGTTTATCACCTTAGGCGGCTGCCTTATTTGCCTAACGTTAAATCCGCCCCTGCTCTCTTCAGGTGTACCACAGGGTTCTGTTTTAGGACCATTGCTATTCATAATATTTATTAATGACCTCCCTTGTAGCATTCAACAACAACTCTGTAAAATTGTTTTATATGCAGACGACACAGCTATCATCTAGGCACATCTAGGCCATCATTGTTTTTATCTTCAAAATTGCTTGATTCATTGGACTCTTTTAAATATCTAGGATTGGTATTTGATTCTTCAGTTAGTTGGCAAGATCACATCGATTATATTAGTGCTAAAATATCTCGGAGACTAAATCTACTACGAATTAGAACGATCATTAACACTTTATAAATAATTAGGTTGGGTTCCGGTTAATGTCAGATGGGCATTTCATAAATGTAAAATGGTTTATGAATGTTTAAATGGATTTTGCCCATCATATCTTAATAATATATTTTTACGTAACTCTGATATACATCATTATAACACTAGAAACAAACAAAACTTACATCAGTTAAAATCTCTTCTAAATCTGGTTATAGATCCTTTGCTTTCTCTGCTGCTAAATTATTCAATGGTTTACCAACCGAGGTTAAAAATTCTAACTCGGTTACTAGTTTTACAAATAACTACTGGCGACATATCTTAAATTAGTTATATTAGTTTTTTTATTATTTATATATCCTTTGTAAATTAATTTGGCCCTTTCTCGATATATGAGCAACCGAAATAGGCGCTTAATTTATTCTATGTTATACACCCTAATTATCCTTAATACAGAATCAGACAGCTTTAGAATGTATTTAGACTACTTTAGACTACCTTAGCTTGCCGTAGACTGCCTTAGACTGCCTTAGACTGCTTTAGACTGCTTTAGACTACCTTAGACTACCTTAGACTGCATTAGACTGCCTTAGACTACCTTAGACTACCTTAGACTACCTTAGACTACCTTAGACTGCCTTAGCTTGCCTTAGACTGCCTTAGACTGCCTTAGACTGCTTTAGACTGCCTTAGACTGCCTTAGACTACCTTAGACTGCCTTAGACTACCTTAGACTGCTTTAGACTTCCTTAGACTGCTTTAGACTACCTTAGACTGCCTTAGACTGCTTTAGACTACCTTAGACTGCCTTAGACTACCTTAGACTGCCTTACACTGCCTTAGCTTTCCTTAGACTGCCTTAGACTGCCTTAGCTTGCCTTAGACTGCTTTAGACTGCCTTAGACTGCCTTAGACTGCTTTAGACTGCCTTAGACTGCCTTAGACTGCTTTAGACTACCTTAGACTACCTTAGACTGCTTTAGACTTCCTTAGACTGCTTTAGACTACCTTAGACTGCCTTACACTGCCTTAGCTTTCCTTAGACTGCCTTACACTGCCTTAGCTTGCCTTAGACTGCTTTAGACTGCCTTAGACTGCCTTAGACTGCTTTAGACTGCCTTAGACTGCCTTAGACTGCCTTAGACTGCCTTAGACTGCTTTAGACTACCTTAGACTACCTTAGACTGCTTTAGACTTCCTTAGACTGCTTTAGACTACCTTAGACTGCCTTAGACTGCTTTAGACTACCTTAGACTGCCTTAGACTGCCTTAGACTGCTTTAGACTACCTTAGACTGCCTTAGCTTTCCTTAGACTGCTTTAGACTGCCTTATACTGCTTTAGACTGCCTTAGACTGCCTTAGACTGCCTTAGCCTGCTTTAGACTGCCTTAGACTGCCTTAGACTACCTTAGACTGCCTTAGACTACCTTAGACTGCTTTAGACTGCCTTAGACTGCCTTAGACTACCTTAGACTGCTTTAGACTGCCTTATACTGCTTTAGACTGCCTTAGACTGCCTTAGACTGCCTTAGACTGCCTTAGACTGCCTTAGACTGCTTTAGACTGCCTTAGACTGCCTTAGACTACAGTACCTTAGACTGCCTTAGACTACCTTAGACTGCTTTAGACTGCCTTAGACTGCCTTAGACTGCTTTAGACTACCTTAGACTGCCTTAGACTGCTTTAGACTGCCTTAGACTGCCTTAGACTGCCTTAGACTGCCTTAGACTGCTTTAGACTGCCTTAGACTGCTTTAGACTACCTTAGACTGCCTTAGACTGCTTTAGACTGCCTTAGCTTGCCTTAGACTGCCTTAGCTTTCCTTAGACTGCCTTAGACTGCCTTAGACTACATTAGACTACCTTATTAGACTGCCTTAGACTGCCTTAGCTTGTCTTAGACTGCTTTAGACTGCCTTAGCTTGCCTTAGACTGCTTTAGACTGCCTTAGACTGCCTTATACTACTTTAGACTGCCTTAGACTGCCTTATACTGCTTTAGACTGCCTTAGACTGCTTTAGATTACCTTAGACTGCCTTAGACTACCTTAGACTGCTTTAGCTTGCCTTAGACTTCCTTAGACTTCCTTAGACTGCCTTAGACTGCCTTAGCTTTCCTTAGACTACTTTAGACTGCTTTAGACTCCCTTAGACTGCCCTAGACTACCTTAGACTGCCTTATAGACTGCTTTAGACTGCCTTAGCTTGCCTTAGACTGCCTTAGACTGCCTTAGACTGCCTTAGATTGCCTTAGCTTTCATTAGACTGCCTTAGACTACCTTAGACTGCTTTAGACTGCCTTAGACTGATTTAGACTGCCTTAGACTACTTTAGACTACCTTAGACTGCCTTAGACTGCTTTAGACTGCTTTAGACTGCCTTAGACTGCTTTATACTACTTTAGACTCATTAGACTGCCTTAGACTGCCTTAGACTGCTTTAGACTACCTTAGACTACCTTAGACTACCTTAGACTGTTTTAGACTGCCTTAGACTGCCTTGGACTGCTTAGCCTACCCTTACACTTCCATAGCGTGCCTTTAGACTGCCTTAGCCTGTGTTAGAGTTCTTTATCATATCTATACATACAGTCTTAAACTGCTTTAATAACAAATCGGTGTTGGGTCACATGCCGGCCTGTAGGCTATACCATCCCCTAGGATAGGTAAAGTTGTTGGAAGGTCAAACTAATTTGGAGGGTCGGTGTCCCTGAAGGGATACCTCGGGCAAGGGAATCATACCAACCCAGTAGGGAGTTGCCAGGGCCTGGCAGTGGGATGAGACGCCAAGGTCTGGCAGTTCAGTAAGTCACCCAGGCCTAGCAGTCCAATGTGGCCATATTGTTAAGTTAGAACCCTGTGGTGATTCCCTGCGCAGCGAGACTGGTCGATTTGCATGTTGTGCGTTGCTTGAAATCCAGATACGGGACCCCTTACTTCAGGTGACCTGCCTCAATGCCGTTGGTTCCTCATACGCAATGTCCTCCGAATGTCTGCCCCCTAGAAGTGTCATATACGCTACACCTCTTGTAGTAATATTATTTATTGCATAAATCCAATTATACTGCTTCGGCTGCATAAAACTAAGAGTTCCGGCAGAACTGGGCAATTAAACTTTATAATCTTGCCTTCTTGACAAAAAGACTAAAAACTAATGACAATTTGAATACGAATGCATTTTGAATGATTGTTTTTCATCACTTTTTAACCATACAGTATACATATAGAAATAAGTAAGTTTAACAGTTGCATGGGTAGATGTTTTGATCTTATTTTATGTTATATGAGATATATTAATAAATTAGTATTAATTATTGGATGAGTGTAAGCAAAATATCTTAATTTGTCAGTGGCGAGCTACATGCAGTTATTTGGCGATGCCGACAACAGAGGCAAATAACTGGTCGGGACTCCGGGAGACAGTACTGACAAATCATGATATGATAGACAAATTCAATAATTGATTTATCATTCAATAATAAAAAGGTTGAACTGTTTATAGTTATAAAATTTATCTTTAATCTATCTTTATCTACAAAGTGTTTAAATTACAATTTCAAAAGTACGTAATTATGATGGGAAAATTATTTTAAACAGCTGTTGCTAGTGCGCATATATGATGCTTAGAAAATTATTTGGAGAAAAAGGCAAATTTTTCAATTGCGCATGCTTGGAAAATTATTTGCAGTCAGTTATTTGCAGGTAAACTAAGTAACCAATCAAAATTCAGGGTAGAAACGAAGTGAATGATAAATTTATGAAAACGAAGTGATGATAAACGAAGTGAATGATAACTTTTTTAATGTATCTTTATGGACAAAGTGCTTGAATTACAACTTCAAAAGCTATTTTACTTTTTTAATTCAGTTTGTAACTAATTAGTACAAATAATGAAATGCAACTCATGGCATCATTCGATAAATAGTTTCAATAAAACTACTTGAATTTATAACAGTACATGTCTTTCTTAAAGGGGAACTGTACCCAAAAAAGAAATTACTTTTGTATAAAAGGCCTTTAAGTATAATGTTTAGAAAAGTTAATAGTTTTACGACATCTGATCTCGTACTCCAGAAATAACGTTTTCATTCTTGTATTCTAAGTAAGGAACAAAAGATAAGCACTTAAATGACGTCAGAATTGAAAAGAAAATCACCACTGTACATCAATCTTGAGCCGCCGAACAAACTCGAAAATGGCGGCGTCCAGAAGCATAAAATACGAGAATGAAAACGTTATTTCTCGAGTACAAGAGCAGATACCGTAAAACTATTAACATTTCTAAACATTATACTTAAAGGCCTTTTATTTAAAAGTAATTTATTTTTTGGATACAGTTCCCCTTTAAGAAAGACATGTACTGTTATAAATTCAAGTAGTTTTATTGAAACTATTTATCGAATGATGCCATGAGTTGCATTTCATTATTTGTACTAATTTGTTACAAACTGAATTAAAAAAGTAAAATAGCTTTTGAAGTTGTAATTCAAGCACTTTGTTCATAAAGATACATTAAAAAAGTTATCATTCACTTTGTTTATCATCACTTCGTTTTCATAAATTTATCATTCACTTCGTTTCTACCCTGAATTTTGATTGGTTACTTAGTTTACCTGCAAATAACTGACTGCAAATAATTTTCCAAGCATGCGCAATTGAAAAATTTGCCTTTTTCTCCAAATAATTTTCTAAGCATCATATATGCGCACTAGCAACAGCTGTTTCAAATAATTTTCCCATCATAATTACGTACTTTTGAAATTGTAATTTAAACACTTTGTAGATAAAGATAGATTAAAGATAAATTTTATAACTATAAACAGTTCAACCTTTTTATTATTGAATGATAAATCAATTATTGAATTTGTCTATCATATCATGATTTGTCAGTACTGTCTCCCGGAGTCCCGACCAGTTATTTGCCTCTGTTGTCGGCATCGCCAAATAACTGCATGTAGCTCGCCACTGACAAATTAAGATATTTTGCTTACACTCATCCAATAATTAATACTTATTTATTAATATATCTCATATAACATAAAATAAGATCAAAACATCTACCCATGCAACTGTTAAACTTACTTATTTCTATATGTATACTGTATAGTTAAAAAGTGATGAAAAACAATCATTCAAAATGCATTCATATTCAAATTGTCATTAGTTTTTAGTCTTTTTATCAAGAAGGCAAGATTATAAAGTTTAATTGCCCAGTTCTGCCGGAACTCTTAGTTTTATGCAGCCGAAGCAGTATAATTGGATTTATGCAATAAATAATATTACTACAAGAGGTGTAGCGTATATGACACTTCTAGGGGGCAGACATTTGGAGGACATTGCGTATGAGGAACCAATGGCATTGAGGCAGGTCAACTGAAGAAAGGGGGTCCCGTATCTGGATTTCAAGCAACGCACAACAACATGCAAATCGACCAGTCTCGCTGCGCAGGGAATCACCACAGGGTTCTAGCTTAACAATATGGCCACATTGGACTGCTAGGCCTGGGTAACTTACTGGACTGCCAGACCTTGGCGTCTCATCCCACTGCCAGGCCCTGGCAACTCCCTACTGGGTTGGTATGATTCCCTTGCCCGAGGTATCCCTTCAGGGACACCGACCCTCCAAATTAGTTTGACCTTCCAACAACTTTACCTATCCTAGGGGATGGTATAGCCTACAGGCCGGCATGTGACCCAACACCGATTTGTTATTAAAGCAGTTTAAGACTGTATGTATAGATATGATAAAGAACTCTAACACAGGCTAAGGCAGTCTAAAGGCACGCTATGGAAGTGTAAGGGTAGGCTAAGCAGTCCAAGGCAGTCTAAGGCAGTCTAAAACAGTCTAAGATAGTCTAAGGCAGTCTAAGGAGTCTAAAGTAGTCTAAAGCAGTCTAAGGCAGTCTAAGGTAGTCTAAGGTAGTCTAAGGTAGTCTAAGGCAGTCTAAATCAGTCTAAGGCAGTCTAAAGCAGTCTAAGGCAGTCTAAGGCAGTCTAAGGAAAGCTAAGGCAATCTAAGGCAGTCTAAGGCAGTCTAAGGCAAGCTAAGGCAGTCTAAAGCAGTCTATAAGGCAGTTTAAGGTAGTCTAAGGTAGTCTAAAGCAGTCTAAAGCAGTCCAAGGCAGTCTAAGGTAGTCTAAGGTAGTCTAGGGCAGTCTAAGGGAGTCTAAAGCAGTCTAAAGTAGTCTAAGGAAAGCTAAGGCAGTCTACAGAAAAAGTCTATAGGCGCCTATAGGCAATGTTCGAATTGCCTATAGAAGCCTATAGGCACCTATAGGCGTCTATAGGCTAATAGGTTTCATCATAGGTCGCCTATAGAAAATGTTCGAATTGCCTATAGAAGCCTATAGGTTCTCTATAGGATCTTATAGGTTGCCTATAGACATGCCTATAGGCAAGCCTATAGACTTTTTTGTTAGGGTAAGGCAGTCTAAGGCAGTCTAAGGAAGTCCAAGGCAAGCTAAAGCAGTCTAAGGTAGTCTAAGGCAGTCTAAGGTAGTCTAAAGCAGTCTAAGGCAGTCTAAAGCAGTATAAGGCAGTCTAAGGCAGTCTAAAGTAGTATAAGGCAGTCTAAGGCAGTCTAAAGCAGTCTAAGGCAAGCTAAGGCAGTCTAAAGCAGTCTAAGACAAGCTAAGGCAGTCTAAGGCAGTCTAAGGTAGTCTAATGTAGTCTAAGGCAGTCTAAAGCAGTCTAAGGCAGTCTAAGGTAGTCTAAGGTAGTCTAAGGTAGTCTAAGGCAGTCTAAGGAAAGCTAAGGCAGTCTAAGGCAGTCTAAGGCAGTCTAAAGCAGTTTAAAGTAGTCTAAGGAAAGCTAAGGCAGTCTAAGGCAGTCTAAAGCAGTCTAACGCAAGCTAAAGCAGTCTAAGGTAGTCTAAGGCAGTCTAAAGAAGTCTAAGGTAGTCTAAGGCAGTCTAAAGCAGTATAAGGCAGTCTAAGGCAGTCTAAGGCAGTCTAAAGTAGTCTAAGGCAAGCTAAGTCAGTCTAAGGCAGTCCAAGGCAGTCTAAGGCAGTCTAAGGAAAGCTAAGGCAGTCTAAGGCAAGCTAAGGCAGTCTAAAGCAGTCTAAGGTAGTCTAAGGCAGTCTAAGGAATGCTAAGGCAGTCTAAGGCAGTCTAAGGCAGTCTAAGGCAGTCTAAGGCAGTCTAAAGCAGTCTAACGCAAGCTAAAGCAGTCTAAGGTAGTCTAAGGTAGTCTAAGGCAGTCTAAAGAAGTCTAAGGTAGTCTAAAGCAGTCTAAGGCAGTCTAAAGCAGTATAAGGCAGTCTAAATCAGTCTAAGGCATTCTAAAGTAGTCTAAGGCAAGCTAAGGATGTCTAAGGTAGTCTAAGGTAGTCTAAGGCAGTCTAAGGCAGTCTAAAGTAGTCTAAGGTAGTCTAAAGCAGTCTAAGGCAGTCTAAGGCAGTCTAATGCAGTCTATGGCAGTCTAAAGCAGTCTAAGGCAGTCTAAAGCAGTCTAAGGTAGTCTAAGGTAGTCTAAGGTAGTCTAAGGCAGTCTAAGGCAGTCTAAAGCAGTCTAAGGTAGTCTAAGGTAGTCTAAAGCAGTCTAAGGCAAGCTAAGGCAGTCTAAGGCAAGCTAAGGCAGTCTAAAGCAATCTAAGGCAGTCTAAGGTAGTCTAAAGCAGTCTAAGGCAGTCTAAAGCAGTCTAAGGCAGTCTAAGGCAGTCTAAGGTAGTCTAAGGTAGTCTAAGGTAGTCTAAAGCAGTCTAAGGCAGTCTAATGCAGTCTAATGCAGTCTAAGGTAGTCTATAAGGTAGTCTAAAGCAGTCTAAGGCAGTCTAAGGCAGGTAAGGCAGTCTAAGGCAGTCTAAGGTAGTCTAAAGCAGTCTAAAGCAGTCTAAGGTAGTCTAAGGCAGTCTACGGCAAGCTAAGGTAGTCTAAAGTAGTCTAAATACATTCTAAAGCTGTCTGATTCTGTATTAAGGATAATTAGGGTGTATAACATAGAATAAATTAAGCGCCTATTTCGGTTGCTCATATATCGAGAAAGGGCCATTAAGAGTATTGTGTTTGTGGTGAATAAATAGCTTGCGTATATATATTTAAAAGTATGAGCTCCCGTGCGGGTGGACCGGTGCGGGTGGGATCTCTGTGAGACTCTGCTCAAGGTAACCCTTATACCGTAACCTCTCGTTGAGGGGGTAGGGGGAGCAGAGAAGGGATTCATTTTTTCTCACTGACCATTTTTACTTTGTTGAACTGTTATTACATTGATTATTTTCAATTCAACATTTAATAAACTGCTTTTCCTTTGACGCTTTTTCTTCGATTATTTTCAATTTACCTGTTATTACTGCTTAAATAACTGACTAACAACCGCTTTTTCGGTAGATTTGGACTACACAAATGATAAATTACTAACCGGTCTAAAGTTTTCGAAACTACATCAAGCCTCAAGGCCAACTTTTTTTCAGGAGAGGCCGCAAGAAGAGCGACTTTCCATATATCCGGACGTGTCCTTCATGTAATGACATGTTGATCATTTTCATAATAACAGGTGTTATTAAATGCATTTGACGAGTTTTTCAGAATGGTGGGCAAATGTTTCTAAATTGACTTCAGGTGAACGGTATTCTACAGATGGTAGATCTACTGCGATGTTATCAAGGTAAGTCAACTGTATTAGCTCATAGCTATTCCTTTTTTCCAAGAACAGTCAGAGTCTGGAACTTACTTCCCTCTGAAGTAGTGACATCTGCAACCTTAAATAGCTTTAAGCAGTCAGCCTTGCCTGCTATTAGATCACTAAAAGTGCCAAGTCACTTATACGCAGGCTTTAAACCGCGACCGACCCGCCCAGTATTAGAGTAATCTACTTGGGTGTAATTTATTCTAAGTTCTTTATTAATTCAATCTTTCGTCAGAAGTATAGTTGGCGCGAATCGTCATGTGGAGGCAAAGGGTTCTCCTGCATGTCGTACATTACAAAGTTTGAAGACACAACTATAAAGAGTTTTCTTGACTCGCCCGAACATTGATCAATGAGCTCGGAATAGTATAATTTGTGCCTAGCATTGTTCAATTCAGCAGAATATTTGTTACAAATGCTGCGATAAACATCTCTATCCATTTGGCATTTTGATTTCAACATTTTTTTCTGTAATTTTCTTCGGAAAATATTTGAAATTAGGATCTCTGACATAGGATTTCCTGACTTCTGAGAGTAATTTCCAGCAAGTTTAAACGGATCTAAACCGGCAAGAAATCGCCAGAGCAAATTATTGGGGGAGCGCCCCTCCCCAATTATCAGTCTAGAAATTAAAATATCCAATATGTGATCAACATGTTGTATAAGGCCAAATGTTTCCAACAAATCAATAAATTTCTTGGCGTCGCCGTCTGATGAATCATCAAGATGAAAGTTGAAATCCGGCTCCAGTGATTAGCAATACTTCAGAACACAACAATGCTCTCAAGGAAGTAGAAAATTCTTCAAGGAAAACACTTGGAAAAACAGGATGAGCCTGAGAATAGGGAGGACGATAAACAGATAGTACGATTGGTCACAATGAAATTCCATTCAGAAAATTCAAATGACCGTTTTTCCCCGCCATCAATTAAAAAAAATTTAAAATTGTTATTGAACATGACACCAGTACTATCGCCTATTATGTCGGATTGTCCATTGGAAAGCTTTTTGAAAAGAGTAGCCAGGCGAAGATAGTGCAGGACTAACAGTGTCTATATATTTGAACCAAGTCTCAGTTTATATATCTGACACACACGTCGATATTATTACCCACAACATGATCAACGATGTTCGCAATCTTGTTTTTTACGGATCTTGCGTTAACTTTGGCAAAACGTAATAGTTTCAGATGGGAAGAAGGACCAGTCTGCATTTAGCGTGTGATGATTCGGATGCGATTTTTTTCGACGTTTGAACGAGTACGGTTGGTGATTCTCACTGGGATATGATTCAGATTGTGATCCTTGGGTTTATAATGACCGGGACATATTAGAACGATCATTTCCAATTAGCATATCAATCTCGTCCATTGACGCATTATGCGACGAACAAGTTCTAGATGTGTTAACCCTGCCAGTCCGATTGTTCGCCATTTGTTCCCGAAAATGTTTACTATTTATGATAATGTTTACTATTTATATAGCGCAAATTAGCATATGTATATGATCAAATGCGCTTTACAACATCGATAATTTATTCTATTATATTCAGTACCTAGTAACCTTAACTATTTATTTTTACAGTTTTTGTCATCATTAGTTTTCCTAACTATTTATCCTAACGCACCCTGTCAACTTTCAAAAAAATCTCGATGGTGTTTCCGTTCTGAATTTCGTCGTTGGATCGCCTCCGAAAATCCCTACTGCACGGCCTCATTTTCTTTGACGCGGACTTACCAAACTGTTGTCGCTGTTGATTGGTCACTCTGTTGTTAAAGTGCCTATACAGCCTTTTCAGTTTTTAGTTTTTAAAACAGAGTTTTTAAAAACTAGTTGATAAGTCTTTTACAGTTTTTGAATTGGTCCATTCGTTTCCAAGATATTTCTCTTTTTGTGATATGCTAATGAGGTAGATAATGACGTCATTTAAGTCAAACAACATTCTGTCAAATCCAAAAGTCCTGTATATCTTCAAAAGCTGAAATTACTTGAAACTTCCCATGTTCATACATACCACTAAACCAAAGAGCATAAATCAAGTTATATTGTCACCATAGTAACAGATTTGTTCCCAGGCCTCGTAGTTCCATAGTAGAATATTTTGTTTTTCGCTATAGCAAGCAACGTTGGCAATTTCAAACTTGGGTCCTGTATTGATAAATTTTGTGAAAACGTTCTCCGAAATTCCCCAATCTCAAAATGTTCTGCACATTAGAGAAAACAAATTATTTTGCTTTCGGAACGAAGAGGCCTGGGAACTAATGTGTTATTATGGTGACATTCTAACTTGATTCGTGCTCTTTGTTTTAGTGGTATCTATCTAACATGTTAAGTTCCACGTAATTTCAGTGGATACTTTTGAAGATATACAGGACTTTTGGATTTGACAGAATGTTGTTTGACTTAAACGACGTCATCATCTACTCATTAGCATATCACAAAAAGAGAAATATCTTGGAAACGAATGGACCAATTCAAAAACTGTAAAGGAACTTATTAACTGGTTTTTCGTCTTCTGTTTAACAAACTAATTAAAACTGAAAATCCTGCATAGGCACTTTAACCATAACCTCCGCCTATCAGGGGTGGCGCTAGGGAATGGTCGTGGCTAGATGGTACACTCGCAGTTGAGGTGACGTGAGGTACTAGGTCTGAGTCGTCTTCTGGACGATCTTTTTTAGTATCCGCGAGAGGTTGGACGAAATGAGAGATTGTTACGATCGGACATCGATCCTGTATGATGAAATACATCATGGAACTGTTAACCCCAAAACAACTTAGATCCTAACCCTACGCCCGCGGCAAAATTTTCCCCACCAGCCACTCCCCTATTCGAGTATATCTAGATGTATAGACTAGTGAGAGATACTAAGCTTGTGGGATAGTAATTTACTGTTATACGCATGTGCGACTCTTACGATCGCCTCTAAATTATTATTAACCATTATCCTTAATTTAGAGTGATTTGAGAATTAAGGATAATGGTTAATTTAAGGGAATTTCGTACCCAGGGCATTTTGCCTCCAACGGCAGAAGCTAAGGTCGGCGAATATGCCCTGGGATCGGCTCATACAGCAAACGAGAAGTGATAGCTTTCGCTAAATTGGATATATGCTTCTTCATACCTTTTGTAAGAGATAACCATAGATGTATGGTGGATTATTAAGCTTGTTAGCTGCTTTTGTGCCGACGAATGCTGACATGAACAACTCTGAAGAGCATTGAATATTTCTCAATTATTCAGGTCAACAAAGTAGACAAAGGAAATGGAACAAAGACCACAAAAATTATCATATCTAAACATATCAAAAATATCATGCCGTTTTTGATGAGAAATATTGAATATCAGAACAGCCAATTTAATACCGTTCGTTCCCCGACGGGATTCACTTTTATACAGCAGTTCATGTCGTGATGTCAAAATACCACCTCGATTCAAGCTAGGACCCTTCATCAGACCTAATTGTTCGACTTTAAAACATGAAATAAGCATGTAAATGCAAATAACCAAATAGCTAGTCTGCCAAATAGCATGTGCAAATATTAAATAATGTTGAAATTGTGACGTCACGACATGAACTGGCTGTACAAGTACAACCGGAGAATTGTAGCCCCCCCCCTGAGTTTCATCAACGCTAAAAGGGATGACTCAAAAGGACCTTCACATTTTTTAGAACTACTAATCCTAACCCTAATCTCAATCCTAACCCTAACCCTAACCTTGATCCTAACCTTAAACCTAGCCCTAACCGTAGCTATCCATAACCTAATGAAAAATAAAAAACAGAAAAAAGAGAAAGGTCCTTTTGAGTCATCCCTTGTAGTTATGCTAACACGTGTCACTAGCCTAAAGTTCAGGTTCAGGACTCAGGAGGATCAAATCTCAGGTTCAAGTGCTGTTTTGTTTTTAGTTCGTCGTAATTTTAGTTTGGAAGTCGAATGTAACTGTTTCTGTCGCTTTGTTTAACAAAAAGTGTATCGTCGTCTTCCTTGCTGTTCTTTTAGTTTGGGCCGTTTCGCTTAAAGTTAAACGTTTACTGACACGTCTTGCTTTCTTAGTGGTTGTGATTTGCTCGTTTAATAACAGCTCGATATCTCATTTGAAGATCACAAAGGTATATATATATATATATATATACATATATATAGTAGTTTTACAACAATCTGTTATTTTCAGCATGGTCAATGTAATAAGGATACGGATGTCAAACAGACTTTAGAAGCTATAGCCTATATACCTATCCGACTTTACTCATAATATTTATAAAAGTCGCACCATTAATAGTTTGTAATAGAGGAATGTCGGTGTGTACTCGATGTTATCGGTTTACTGTATCTTGTTATCTTAGGACGTTGCCTTACGCGTGTGAACCGTTTGGTTTTGATACTGCTATATATCTTTATGGAGAATACGGAAAGCGAGGAACCCGAAGAACGAAATGTTGGTAAGATTGTCTTTAACTGTTTGTTTAAAATTAGCTCAAAACGTTGTTAACAAATGTCATAACAACATGTCGAGCGTTGTAATGGTCGACCATTGTACGAGGTTATACCCTAAGTCATTACTTTCCTCTCATATAAGACGAAGAAAGACGTAGAGTGTGTTAGTTTTAATAACGTTTAAGTCTAATTCAGTATAATTGTGAAATATGTTCGTGTAATTTAATTTTCCCTTTTAGTTCTATCTTCAAGGTCATCGTATACAGTAATGTGGCTTTAAGAAAAGCTAAAGTTTAATAGTACCTCAATCTTTTATGTGACTGAGAAATCCGTCTATTAGCACAGCTCAGCCTCAACCAATGCTCGTGCTTATATATACTTCAATCTTCATGTAGCTTATTGCAATTTTCCTTCAAATTCCTTTACTGCATTTCGATTTTTAATGACTATAATTTACCTTTGTGCTGTTAAAACATTTTCATTTAAACTCCAAACCTGTTGCATTACCATTGGAGTATATTAAATTTGAAATTCAAATTTTTAATGATTGCTTTCCCACCATAATAGATAATATATCCATGGGGTGTCTATTGTTAATCTTATGTAAATGCTCTGCCACTACCTCAAGGCAATCTTGAGTTGTAGACATGCAAATACCTTCATTCTGATAAGACAAATACTTCATTCATGGTGCCAACATCCAAGTTGTGACTATTATAGTATAGCTGTTACAGTTTCTTACCACTTAAACATGATTTTTGCTTATAAACCACTTGAATTAAGAAAACTTGGGAGACTTCATTCCTAAGGGTAAGTATTTTTGGCATAATAGTCAATACTAGTGATTAGCATTCACTATTCAGTTCATTGTCATGACACATTTCTATTCTGAAGGATCGAGAGTGTTTTTCCTTGAAACAAATGTAAATCAGTACATATTGTTATGTAGTGAATGTATTGGCCATCTCAATTGTAATCGTATTTGTTGAAATAATACATGTAAGTCTAACTAAACCTTTTCCCTGTCTTCAGTCAACCATGTATAATACTGTATTGTTGTGTGATGAAAGTTAACTTGGCAATATAACTAGCCACATTCAAATGCAGCACTACATAAACTTATTAATGTTTCTCTGGATACTGTACATCTAGGTTAGTAGGTTACACATGTGAATTATCATAAAATGCCATCTAGCATATAACTATTTGTGATATTACACCATGTTTTAATTGCCACCAACCTAGCTGACCTCTGGAAAGTTACTTCTAGTAACCTTGAGTGAAAAATAAAAGACCAAGATTTTATAGTATCTTTGGATTAGTTTAAGTCTATATAAGGTAAAGTTCATTGAGTATATTACTATAATCTGTTTTGCATGTATACTGTAGGTATTGTTATGTAGAATATCATGTGGAATATATGTGTATTAATAAAACAAAGAACATTAGCACCATTTTAAATAAACTCCACTACATCTGACTATATGCAATCTGAAACCATTTCGTTAGACACTTGTTAAATATTGTTTTCTGTGTAGAACTTGAAATGTCCATAGATTTACAAGAATTAATGAAGGGGCCCATACTTGATAGGCCCATACTTTTTTATTACAAATCATTTATATAATATATGATTTTTGTGATCAAGTAAGTTAACAAGTAGACTTATAATTAATAATAATACAAGTAATATTTGGCATTTCACTCAATTAAACTAGGCCTTGAAGTTGCATTTTTCGCAACTGGTCCGTTTGGTCTTAAAATGTACAGTATTCCAACATAATGAAAAGACAAACGTTCTCTGACCAAATATTTAATTTAATTTGAGCTTTCGGCTGCCAGACTGCAGCCTTCAACAGGATAATAAAAATGAAATATAAAACCATATATACATACAAATATTAAGGGATGCCTATAACCTAGTAATTTTCGAAATTTTCCTTCACCATAAATCCTTAGAACTTTTTGTAATCTGCCGGTCATGATTGTCAGAAGAAATCTAATTCTGGCAGTCAAACGGCAAATCTTGCTGGTCATTCATTTTGCTGTTCAGTTTGTTTCTTGGAACTGGAACGTTTGAAAATTCTTCATTCATTTTTCCTTTCGAATCACTACAACATTATAAAGAGACTGTGGTGCTAGCTGCAGCTGATTTCATTATACTCGTACTGTAGAATTTCACAGGTTAAACAAAAAACAGAGTGTAAAAAATATTTGACTGGTCACGATGATCATTGAAAACAAAAATTTGATGATCAAAGGTCAAATATCGGCGGTACTGATGTACAGGTTTTAAATTAGTGTATACCGGTATGCAGAATGTGCAAATTGTGTATACAGTAGCTGCTGAAATAGTGATGCCATTGTTAAATTGTTTTTAAATTTTTAAATCATTGTTAAATTGTTTCCAAGAAAATCAGGGAAAATTCTGTTTGAAAGTATTTCCACAGATTTCGAAAATCTTTTGCATTTGGTGTACTAGAAGTTAATCTAATGTCATGCCTACATGGAAAACTGCAAAGGGCTTGAGAAAAAGTTGTTCCTATAAGTACCAAACATTGCCATCTTCAAATATTTTATGGAGATTTGACGTTCCCACATTGTACTCAAAATATTTACAATAATTTCATCATGAGAATCTGATATATGGCTAGTTTTAGTTTTTAAAGTAACTTTAAGAATATATATATTGTTGTAAGAGCATTGAGACTATTGTATAATGCTCCTAATACGTCTTCATTATTATTATTATTATTATTTATTAGTTAGTTTTTGAGAGAGAAGTTATGACAACAGTGCTGTAGCAAGCTCAAAAGGATTGGTGGCTGATCAAGGATTCCAATCCTAACCTTTGTTCACTCACATGGCATGGCAGTGATTATCATTGTTAGGAAAACAACATTACTAGTTGTGGTATACATTTACAGAGAAGAAAGCTGGGACCATCTAGGGGGCGGGCCAAAGGGCATGCATATTGTATACCCAGAAAATATTAATTTTTTGAAGCTCTACAGTAGAATCACATTTTCACCGATTTCTGCAAGGAATTTTCAGAAAAATTAATTTTCAATATTACTGTAATGAGTGAACATTTTTGAACCAAAATAGGTTATGTAATACAGCTAAAAACACATAATGGGATTTTCAAATATATGTATATTAAAATTTGACTGCCCCCGAGGTCTCCAAATCAACGCATCGGCGCTCTAACCACTGAGCTATTGAGACACGGTGATGTGTTGATTCGGAGACCTCGGGTTCGATTCCTGGTTGGGCAGTCAAATTTTCATATATATATATATATATATTTGACCATTAATAAATCCTCTCCATCTAAAGAAAATAAAGGAATTTATAGGAAATCCTAAAAGACTAGCCATTTTTATCAGTTATAGAAGATTGTTTAGTTAAAATATATACTCCTAAAGACACATGTATATACATCATAGCACAAAATGATAATAGTTCATCAAAGATTTCAAATTGACAATGTAAATGGTAGTATGTCTCTACTGTGTTACTGAATTTTAGGGCAATTTCAGATGGACGTTTTGGTTTTTTTGTGAATTTTTCTTCTGCATGATTCTCCTCAAGACTGAGGTGTATAATATTATTATCTTCAGAACGATGTTAACAATGTTTCTGTGAATTTTTAAATTATTGTAAGCATTTTTCAATTCTTATTTCAAGAATTATAGGGGAGGCTCCAGACCCCCGCTGGTTGCTACGACCCTGGACAAACTGGTTGCAATACATTGAGCACACTACCATACAGGTATATACTGTACAGTATGTGCTGTTGAAAGTACTAAAGTCATTGTAAGATTTAAAAAAATACTGTGCTGCCTAGGAAGGTTGCTGTTATTGTAAAGCCCTTTGATTAAAAATAATAAGTTCAATCACTTACTTTAACATTTTAAAGTATAATTACATGTATACTGTATACCTGTATTGCTCCAGCCCTCTAATATGAACTATGTGGTTGCCAGTTAATTCACAGATTCATTATAAGATATTAATTTTAACCTTTAAATCTATACATGCATGTATATGCACTTTGCCTTCTTATATTAGTGACTTGATTACAATCAAGTCTAAGTCTACCAATAGTCTCAGATCAAATGACAGTCTTTATTTAGAGCGTCCTAAAGGAAAAATACTATCGACACTTGGTGCAAGATCTTTTTGTGCCGCTGCACTAGAATTATTGTGGAACAGTTTGCCAGCTGAAATATGTGATATTAAATTACTTAGTGTTTTTAAACATAGAGTTAAAACTAATCTTTTTCGAAGATCTTTTAAGAATTTTCTACTCTAGTTAGGTTGCTTCTAGAGGTATATTTGTCATTAATGATTGTTATTAGGTTAATCTTTCATTTTGCGGTATTGATCATGTACTGTAAATAGTGAGCTTGGGGACCAAAAACCAGAACCAGCTGACAATTTCAAATAATATAAAACGAAACATATTCCTAAAAGTAAAGACATCCTGAGAACTCAAAATATGAGTCAATAACAAGACAAGCTTGTTATTATTGAGACTAAAAGTGATATCACTTTTTCAATAATCTCGTCTTGTTATTGACTCATATCTTGAGTTCTCAGGATGTCTTTATTATATACTGTAGATGGGAGTGTTTTACTAAGAAATATGCAGTGACATACTTTCCATATCCTCACCAGTGAAGATATCGATCATGTGATTAAATATATGAATTTTATCTTCTCGTGGTAAAAACAATATTTTACTCATTCGCAATATTTTACTCATTCACTACGCTCATTCGTAAAATATTGTTTTCTCCACTCAATGATAATATTAATATCTTTGCACCGCCATGTAATACCTTTATTTATTTTTTGAAATATGTTTCATTTTATGTAAATAGTGCTATAGAAGTTTTTATATGTTATTAAATATTATTAAATTAAATGGTTTGAACCCAGGAGCATCATTAGATGTGTGAAGTTGGCGGTCATCTTCAGAGTCAAGTAAAGCATGTTTGTCAGGTTTGCCTATATAGACATATTCATAGACTTTTTGTTGTTAAAGTTGACGGAAATGACGTCAAATCGGGCATCTGTAAAGAGGTTTTCATGTAGACAGATTCCCGATTTGACGTCATTTCCATCAACTTTAACAGCAAAAAATATATGAAGATCACATTTTCAGCTGACAAGATATATTACAATTTATCTCGGGATAATCCATAGATTACAAATATGTTAAATTCCGACAGAATTTTTCCTTGCTCCATACGAGGCTTCTGTTCAATAAAAACCTACGCAGTCTGTGTAGTCGTAACTGTGTTTAATAATATGTCTTCCTCGATTCGTAGTTTCGCCGTCAAAGAAAACGCGTCTTTCTGTCGTACGTAGTTTCAGCTGGAAACGAACTAAAAAAACAAAAATGGAAGAGGTGACCAAAGAGCCTAATTTAGACGTGTCTTGCGAAGTGGATGACGGGAAACGTTTTGAAAAAGGAGAGGGGTCGTGTGATGTTGACGAGGATGAAGTGTCAGACCTTGATCAAACAGGGCCTATCTCAAAGAAACGTAAAAGATTTGGAATGTGGAAAACTATGAAAAAAATTTTTACTAAAAAAGGTAGTAAAGGATCGAAATCTTTTACGGATGGTGAACCAACCAGTCCTACCTTACTACCTCACAGGAGCATATCAGATCCCAATCTCGCGATTAGAATTGACCAACCGGAATTAGCTCCATTAGAGCAAGTTAATGATTCATCCATGGATACAGAAGCTCCAACCTCTGCTCCAAAAAGAGCTTCAAGTGTAAGTAAAACAGTTTGTTCTACTAGATAGCTAGGTATTTTTCGTTTGTATATGGTGTGCATGCTGAAGTAATCTGGCTTCAATCAAGGTTCAACCAGAATTACGAAAGGGGACTTACGAATTACGAAATGAGACTTAAGAAGGTGCACAGCAGGTCATAAATTATGAAAGGAAAAACTGATATTAATATTTAAGAAATACATGTAGAAAACATTTTCCGAAGTTAATGAGAGAACGAGAAATCACAATGGGAATTCCACTGCGATTTTGAGGGTAATTTCTATTCCACGAGTGTAAATTCTTAATTTTAATATTAATAACTTTGCCATGCACATTACAAACATAAATACAGACATTAACACAATAGGCTGGCAACAGCTAGTGCCAATTACTGCGGCCGCAAAGCAAGTACGATTTAAAAATTAAATTTAAATTAAATTTAAATTAAATTAAATTTTAATTAAATTTAAATTAAATTACATTTTTTAAATTCTATAACTGTATTTCTTTTATAAAATAACATTTTGAAAATAAGTGAAACATAGCAATAAGGTTCATTCATTAATCTTTACTCATGTAAAAATCACTCAATGTGACTGAAATTGTGAGAGTAAAGCAATTCGGCGACAAGAAAATTGAAGAATTTTGTAAGAATGTTGTTTTAAATTATTAGAATTTGATATTTGTTAACATAAACACAAGAATGTCTGAAAAATTTATGTGTTTCTATACAGTTTTAGTAGAAATTGACAGGTGACTATAGTCTATAGAGTTTCTCGTGCCTTTATTGGTCGAGATGAACGTATCTTGTTTTAGTAAATTTCGATCATCACCTATCGCCAATCCGTAATTCTGATTGGTTAATCAAATCGAGGTGATTATCGGTGAATATTCACCGAGCCGCGAAGAGGCGAGATCTACAGTATAACGATAATCACCAAGACTGAGGTGACTAATTGTTTTAGTATTATTTCAGGCCTGAACTGAATATTCAATTGAGAAGTTTTAAACAGACAGTTTGAACTGTGTTATAATTTGTAAATGCAAAGCTCGGTGTTTTCTTCACGCTTGACAGCTTTCAGAAACACACTAACAATCAAAACGGATGTACATATAACGGACAAAACGGAATACAAATAAATTATACAATAAACAACTTCCTTACCCTTAGACAGTTCTATCTTGAGAGAAATATGATATGTACAATATCTTTAATCTTTATGCTAAGTTTTTGATCCTTTTTGGGTTTTTTAGTTATAATATAAATATAGTCGCCATTTTGAAAACAATTCGTTATATTTTAGAAACCATACATCAAAATGCGGGGACTACTTCATGTATACCGATTTTTGTGTCGCGACATAACATTTTGGTTAGGATTATAGTTGTGTTGGGGACAGGCTTACATGAAGTAACCAGCTTAGGCATACATGAAGTACCTGCCCAAAATGCTGATTCCGGGACACAAAAAAAAACTTTTTCAAGTATGATTTCTAGTGATGTGATTATTGTGATAGTCACTGCACTACGCGAATCATCCTTCGTACATAGAAAAAAAATTCAATCTGTGACAGTAACTTATTCAGTGAGGCTAATAAAACACTCAGTTCCTACATGTACCTCAAGGAGCTATAGTCAGTGAAGGGAAAATAGCTATAAGGATGAGCCGATAATCGGAAATTAATCGGTAGAAGCCGATAATCGACAACTTTCAGGCTGATCGGTTATCGGCCGATCACATCAACATATATCAGCTGTCCGATAAATACTATTCAGGGTTTTATACTTGTGAATTTCATTTTCTTTTTTTAAGAAAAATGCTAAGTTGTAGTGATTCCACAAAGAAACTGTCAAATTTAATTAATTTGATAAGGTGCATCATGTTTATTTAACTCGTCATATTTCTTGTTTGGTGAAACATTTTTTTGTTTCTGACTTTCGTCAATCGTATTCATTTTTCATATTTCAATTCCGTCTTGTTGATAACTGATTGTTAAAGGGCATATGAACTAGAGGTGAGCCGATCATCGGCAAAACATCGGCAGAGCCGATTATCGGCTAGTTTTTCTCACAATCGGCCATCGGCCGATTGTGTTTCACCATCGGCCGATTGTCTTTCGCCATCGGATCAGCTGTCTCGTGACTCTCGTCTTCGTATTTCTGCTCTCTCGTCCTCGCACTACTATTTATAATCTTTTTTAATATCGGTTTTTCAGTATTTTAATGAAAGAAAATTGAAATCTACAGTATTATCGGTATTTTGTTTTCTATCGCGATTTATTATTAGCCGCGACTTTTGTTGCAAGAAACTTCTTTTACGGAAATTAACAGAAACCGAAGAACGATACTTTGTTTCGATCTCCCTGTGGAATAACATGTTTTGCGAAGCCCTATATTTGTTTTGAATTTGAAACTATTTTCCGGCAAAATTTGTGCCGACATATTGTCATGACTCATTTTGAAGACGGCTAATCACTAATGCATTTACAATTACCAAGGCGCACATTTTACGTGCTAGACTGTCGCAGTCTTTTGAAATTATTTCACCCACGATGAGTCAGAAACTTGAGATGAATAAAACGACAAAACGGGAGCATTGAGCATCAGGTTAGCAAACATCGGTTTTGCCGATTAATCGGCCGATGGTGGGAAAATATCGGCTCTTAACAATCGGTATCGGCAATCGACTTTTTTTTAACATCGGCTCACCTCTAATATGAACCGTAAATTGAGATGACTTTTTTATTGATTTATTTGAAAGAACGCATTAATCTTATCTCGTTCTCGAGTTATTCAAGGTTGCATAATATGACCTATGACGTCACTAGTTGTACCCACCATTATGGCTAATTTGAAAATGAAGCATATCTTCAAAACTATTGAATGAAATTGCTTGAAATTTGCATAAGTATACAGTTCACTAAATTGAATATCCCCATGTCAACTATATCATTGCCACAGTGACAGATTAGTTCCCAGATTCCTTTCTTTCTGAACCAAAAAATTATATTTTCTAGCATGCGCTGCAAAGATTATGATTTGAAGTTTTTCTGTTTTCTTGGCAATGCTATTGAAAATATACTTCACTAGTCCACAGTCAAAAATTGTTTTATAAATGACAGAAAATAAAGAAGTTTTTTAAAGGATGAACGGAGCCTGATAACTAATCTGTTACTATGGCAACGATAAAGTAGACATGGGGATATTCAATTTAGTGAACTGTATACTTATGGAAAGTTTCAAGCAATTTTATTCAATAGTTTTGAAGATATGCCTTATTTTCAGATTGGTCATAACGGTGGGTACACCTTGTGACGTCATAGGTCATATTATGCAATCTTGAATAACTCGAGAACGAGATAAGATATGAAAGAACTGTAAAAAGCCATTCTTTATCATTTTATGCGTTCTTTCAAATAAATCAATAAAAAGTCATCTCAATTTACGGTTCATATGCCCTTTAATGATCACATTATCTTTGCCAAAAAATATACAATGTTATGTTTTGCTATTGTTTTGCGGCAAATTATCTGTAACATCAGGTCATAAATCGTATCGGTAAATTTGATTTATCTTGATCGGCTCATCCCTAAAAATAACCGTACAAACATTTTACAAGACAGATGCTGATACATAGTCCCCAAGTTTTACTCCAAACAGCATGGTTCTTTATCGTTATAAATTATATAGATTGAGTACTTTGAGCTGAACAAAAGTTTACAAGCAAAAACCAGTTCTGTCTTGATCTTTCAATATAGTTTCTCGTTTATTTTAACTCAGTCTTTAATTCATTCTTCTACATGAACTGTATCGCTTTTTGTTCAGCACATTGTGGTCGCTACTTCAAGAGCATGTGGCATAGCATGTTAATTTATTCTGTTGAGTCTTGATAAGTACAGTGTAAAATCCAACATAGAAAATCCAACTAACTAGTCCCATTCAATTACTAGTCCCATTCAATTTAGTAATGGACTAGTAATTGAATGGGACTAGAAAAAGCGGACAAACAAACCAAATTTGACTCACAAATGATTGCAAATGAGCTATTTCTTTTGTTATGGCCGCAAGAATTATGCGTAAAAGAGGACAAACATCGGTACTGACGTCATCTCGACGGAGCGCTATTGAATAGGACTAGTAATGGAATGGGACTAGTAATGGACTAGTAATTGAATGGGACTAGTAATTGAATGGGACTAGTAATGTACTAGTAATTGAATGGGACTAGTAATTGAATGGGACTAGTAATGGACTAGTAATTGAATGGGACTAGTAATTGAATGGGACTAGTAATTGAATGGGACTAGTAATTGAATAGGACTAGTAATTGAGTGGGACTAATAATTGAATGGGACTAGTAATTGAATGGGACTAGTAATTGAATGGACTAGTAATTGAGTGGGACTAGTAATTGAATGGGACTAGTAATTGAATGGGACTAGTAATTGAATGGGACTAGTAATTGAATGGGACTAATAATTGAGTGGGACTAATAATTGAGTGGGACTAATAATTGAGTGGGACTAGTAATTGAATGGGACTAGTAATTGAATGGGACTAGTAATTGAGTGGGACTAGTAATTGAGTGGGACTAATAATTGAATGGGACTAGTAATTGAGTGGGACTAGTAATTGAATGGGACTAGTAATTGAGTGGGACTAGTAATTGAGTGGGACTAGTAATTGAGTGGGACTAGTAATTGAATGGGACTAGTAATTGAGTGGGACTAGTAATTGAGTGGGACTAGTAATTGAGTGGGACTAGTAATTGAATGGGACTAGTAATTGAGTGGGACTAGTAATTGAATGGGACTAGTAATTGAATGGGACTAGTAATTGAATGGGACTAGTAATTGAATGGGACTAATAATTGAGTGGGACTAATAATTGAGTGGGACTAATAATTGAGTGGGACTAGTAATTGAATGGGACTAGTAATTGAATGGGACTAGTAATTGAGTGGGACTAGTAATTGAGTGGGACTAATAATTGAATGGGACTAGTAATTGAGTGGGACTAGTAATTGAGTGGGACTAATAATTGAATGGGACTAGTAATTGAATGGGACTAGTAATGGACTAGTAATTGAATGGGACTAGTAATTGAATGGGACTAGTAATTGAATGGGACTAGTAATTGAATAGGACTAGTAATTGAGTGGGACTAATAATTGAATGGGACTAGTAATTGAATGGGACTAGTAATTGAATGGACTAGTAATTGAGGGGGACTAGTAATTGAATGGGACTAGTAATTGAATGGGACTAGTAATTGAATGGGACTAATAATTGAGTGGGACTAATAATTGAGTGGGACTAATAATTGAGTGGGACTAGTAATTGAATGGGACTAGTAATTGAATGGGACTAGTAATTGAGTGGGACTAGTAATTGAGTGGGACTAATAATTGAATGGGACTAGTAATTGAGTGGGACTAGTAATTGAATGGGACTAGTAATTGAGTGGGACTAGTAATTGAGTGGGACTAGTAATTGAGTGGGACTAGTAATTGAATGGGACTAGTAATTGAGTGGGACTAGTAATTGAGTGGGACTAGTAATTGAGTGGGACTAGTAATTGAATGGGACTAGTAATTGAGTGGGACTAGTAATTGAATGGGACTAGTAATTGAATGGGACTAGTAATTGAATGGGACTAGTAATTGAATGGGACTAATAATTGAGTGGGACTAATAATTGAGTGGGACTAATAATTGAATGGGACTAGTAATTGAATGGGACTAGTAATTGAATGGGACTAGTAATTGAATGGGACTAGTAATTGAATGGGACTAATAATTGAGTGGGACTAATAATTGAGTGGGACTAATAATTGAGTGGGACTAGTAATTGAATGGGACTAGTAATTGAATGGGACTAGTAATTGAGTGGGACTAGTAATTGAGTGGGACTAATAATTGAATGGGACTAGTAATTGAGTGGGACTAGTAATTGAATGGGACTAGTAATTGAGTGGGACTAGTAATTGAGTGGGACTAGTAATTGAGTGGGACTAGTAATTGAATGGGACTAGTAATTGAGTGGGACTAGTAATTGAGTGGGACTAGTAATTGAGTGGGACTAGTAATTGAATGGGACTAGTAATTGAGTGGGACTAGTAATTGAATGGGACTAGTAATTGAATGGGACTAGTAATTGAATGGGACTAGTAATTGAATGGGACTAATAATTGAGTGGGACTAATAATTGAGTGGGACTAATAATTGAATGGGACTAGTAATTGAATGGGACTAGTAATTGAATGGGACTAGTAATTGAGTGGGACTAGTAATTGAGTGGGACTAATAATTGAATGGGACTAGCAATTGAGTGGGACTAGTAATTGAGTGGGACTAATAATTGAATGGGACTAGTAATTGAATGGGACTAGTAATTGAGTGGGACTAATAATTGAATGGGACTAGTAATTGAATGGGACTAGCAATTGAATGGGACTAGTAATTGAGTGGGACTAGTAATTGAATGGGACTAATAATTGAGTGGGACTAGTAATTGAGTGGGACTAGTAATTGAATGGGACTAGTAATTGAATGGGACTAATAATTGAATGGGACTAATAATTGAGTGGGACTAGTAATTGAGTGGGACTAATAATTGAGTGGGACTAATAATTGAGTGGGACTAATAATTGAGTGGGACTAATAATTGAGTGGGACTAATAATTGAGTGGGACTAATAATTGAGTGGGACTAGTAATTGAGTGGGACTAGTAATTGAGTGGGACTAGTAATTGAGTGGGACTAGTAATTGAGTGGGACTAGTAATTGAGTGGGACTAATAATTGAGTGGGACTAGTAATTGAGTGGGACTAGTAATTGAGTGGGACTAGTAATTGAGTGGGACTAGTAATTGAGTGGGACTAGTAATTGAGTGGGACTAGTAATCGAATGGGACTAATAATCGAGTGGGACTAGTAATTGAATGGGACTAATAATTGAGTGGGACTAATAATTGAATGGGACTAATAATTGAGTGGGACTAATAATTGAGTGGGACTAATAATTGAGTGGGACTAATAATTGAGTGGGACTAATAATTGAGTGGGACTAATAATTGAATGGGACTAATAATTGAATGGGACTAATAATTGAGTGGGACTAATAATTGAGTGGGACTAATAATTGAGTGGGACTAGTAATTGAATGGGACTAGTGATTGAGTGGGACTAGTAATTGAGTGGGACTAGTAATTGAGTGGGACTAATAATTGAGTGGGACTAGTAATTGAATGGGACTAGTAATTGAGTGGGACTAGTAATTGAGTGGGACTAGTAATTGAGTGGGACTAGTAATTGAGTGGGACTAGTAATTGAATGGGACTAGTAATTGAGTGGGACTAGTAATTGAATGGGGACTAGTAATTGAGTGGGACTAGTAATTGAGTGGGACTAGTAATTGAATGGGACTAGTAATTGAATGGGACTAGTAATTGAGTGGGACTAGTAATTGAATGGGACTAGTAATTGAATGGGACTAGTAATTGAATGGGACTAGTAATTGAATGGGACTAGTAATTGAATGGGACTAGTAATTGAATGGGACTAGTAATTGAGTGGGACTAGTAATTGAGTGGGACTAGTAATTGAATGGGACTAGTAATTGAGTGGGACTAGTAATTGAATGGGACTAGTAATTGAATGGGACTAGTAATTGAATGGGACTAGTAATTGAGTGGGACTAGTAATTGAGTGGGACTAGTAATTGAGTGGGACTAGTAATTGAATGGGACTAGTAATTGAATGGGACTAGTAATTGAATGGGACTAGTAATTGAGTGGGACTAGTAATTGAGTGGGACTAGTAATTGAGTGGGACTAGTGATTGAATGGGACTAGTTATTGAATGGAACTAATAATTGAGTGGGACTAGTAATTGAGTGGGACTAGTAATTGAGTGGGACTAGTAATTGAGTGGGACTAGTAATTGAGTGGGACTAGTAATTGAGTGGGACTAGTAATTGAGTGGGACTAGTAATTGAATGGGACTAGTAATTGAATGGGACTAGTAATTGAATGGGACTAGTAATTGAATGGGACTAGTAATTGAATGGGACTAGCAATTGAGTGGGACTAATAATTGAGTGGGACTAATAATTGAGTGGGACTAATAATTGAGTGGGACTAGTAATTGAATGGGACTAGTAATTGAGTGGGACTAGTAATTGAGTGGGACTAGTAATTGAGTGGGACTAGTAATTGAATGGGACTAGTAATTGAATGGGACTAGTAATTGAATGGGACTAGTAATTGAATGGGACTAGTAATTGAATGGGACTAGTAATTGAGTGGGACTAATAATTGAGTGGGACTAATAATTGAGTGGGACTAGTAATTGAGTGTGACTAGTAATTGAATGGGACTAGTAATTGAGTGGGACTAGTAATTGAGTGGGACTAGTAATTGAGTGGGACTAGTAATTGAGTGGGACTAGTAATTGAATGGGACTAGTAATTGAATGGGACTAGTAATTGAATGGGACTAGTAATTGAGTGGGACTAATAATTGAGTGGGACTAATAATTGAGTGGGACTAATAATTGAATGGGACTAATAATTGAGTGGGACTAATAATTGAGTGGGACTAGTAATTGAGTGGGACTAGTAATTGAATGGGACTAGTAATTGAATGGGACTAATAATTGAGTGGGACTAGTAATTGAGTGGGACTAGTAATTGAATGGGACTAATTGAATGGGACTAGTAATTGAATGGGACAAGTAATTGAATGGGACTAGTAATTGAGTGGGACTAGTAATTGAGTGGGACTAGTAATTGAGTTGGACTAGTAATTGAATGGGACTAGTAATTGAGTGGGACTAGTAATTGAGTGGGACTAGTAATTGAGTGGGACTAGTAATTGAGTGGGACTAGTAATTGAGTGGGACTAGTAATTGAATGGGACTAGTAATTGAATGGGACTAGTAATTGAATGGGACTAGTAATTGAGTGGGACTAGTAATTGAATGGGACTAGTAATTGAATGGGACTAGTAATTGAATGGGACTAGTAATTGAGTGGGACTAGTAATTGAGTGGGACTAGTGATTGAGTGGGACTAGTAATTGAGTGGGACTAGTAATTGAGTGGGACTAGTAATTGAGTGGGACTAGTAATTGAGTGGGACTAGTAATTGAATGGGACTAGTAATTGAATGGGACTAGTAATTGAATGGGACTAGTAATTGAGTGGGACTAATAATTGAATGGGACTAATAATTGAATGGGACTAGTAATTGAATGGGACTAGTAATTGAGTGGGACTAGTAATTGAGTGGGACTAGTAATTGAGTGGGACTAGTAATTGAGTGGGACTAGTAATTGAGTGGGACTAGTAATTGAGTGGGACTAATAATTGAATGGGACTAGTAATTGAGTGGGACTAGTAATTGAGTGGGACTAGTAATTGAGTGGGACTAGTAATTGAGTGGGACTAGTAATTGAGTGGGACTAGTAATTGAGTGGGACTAATAATTGAGTGGGACTAGTAATTGAGTGGGACTAGTAATTGAGTGGGACTAGTAATTGAATGGGACTAGTAATTGAATGGGACTAGTAATTGAATGGGACTAATAATTGAATGGGACTAGTAATTGAATGGGACTAGTAATTGAGTGGGACTAGTAATTGAGTGGGACTAGTAATTGAGTGGGACTAGTAATTGAGTGGGACTAATAATTGAGTGGGACTAATAATTGAGTGGGACTAGTAATTGAGTGGGACTAGTAATTGAGTGGGACTAGTAATTGAGTGGGACTAGTAATTGAGTGGGACTAGTAATTGAGTGGGACTAGTAATTGAATGGGACTAGTAATTGAATGGGACTAGTAATTGAGTGGGACTAGTAATTGAGTGGGACTAGTAATTGAATGGGACTAGTAATTGAATGGGACTAGTAATTGAGTGGGACTAGTAATTGAGTGGGACTTGGCGTAAATTACGGAGGTTGGACAATCTTCTAGGCGGGGGTTAGGGTTACAAAACCCATTAGGCGGGGGGTTAGGATCTAAGTTGTTTTGGGGTTAGCATATCTCACGCTTCGCTGTTCATCGATGCGCTACTTCCGGAAATGACAAATCAAATAATTAAAACGTTCTTCCTTTCATTGTTGCTCTCTGATAGTCATCTGAATTTTTATACTGAAACAATTATAGTCACCTCAGTCTCGGTAATTATCGGTGAATATTTACTCAGCTATTTTACTTCACCGATAATCAACTTCAGAAACATGCATGGCTTTTAGCCAATCAGAAGACACCTTTTCAAATGTTATTTTATAATCATATTTAACATACATGCTGCTAAGCCCTATATTTTTTATTAAACACTTATTGACCGAGCGGGAGGTGACCCTGTAAAGACCGATCAAACACCTTCGTCGTAATGACCAACCAAACAAGGTTAATAAGGTTTTTATTATATATGGCTCTTTTAAATTTCTCACATTTCCTAAATTTTTTCGCAATTTTTTTAAATCTTTTCAGTTGTAGAAACCAGTGAGTTTGCGGTAAATATAATAAATGTCCGTATTAATATACTACCAAAGGCCAAAAATAGTTATTAATATGCATTTCTTATTTATTTCCATATCGATTTTGACTAGTTGTTAGCCTGCAGATATTTTATGGTATCTAAAGACTAAATGCCGTCAACCTACAAATATCTTGCTAGCCCATAGCTTTCGTGCAGACTCCATCTGATACTGATATTGCCTGAAAATAAACATAGCAGTAACAGAACGATATACATAAATATAGACAGAATGTGCAAGCGAAAAGGTGGTGAACTACCGAGATTTTTAGGAACAAAACACTGACGTTTCGAGCGGAGCCCTTCAGTTAAACGTCTTGCTCATAGAGTTGTAAAAAAGTAGAGTGCATGCGTAGGCAGTGTTTTGGATATATATAGCAAAGAGAAAAGGTGGTGAACTACCAAGATTTTAGGAACAAAACACTGACGTTTCGAGCGGAGCCTTCATCAGAATAAGAGGCTCCGAAGCACTGCGCTCGAAGGGCTCATCTCGAAACGTCAGTATTTCGTTTCTAAAATCTCAGCAGTTCACCACTTTTTCGTATTCTTCTTACTCTGACTGAAGGGCTCCGCTCAAAACGTCAGTATCCAGTGGTATATATAGTTTTGTTTGCTTTTATTTACTTTATTTGAAATAAAGTAAATAAAAGCAAATCGGCGCTCGGATTATTAGTTAGCATGACCTCCCATTTGGGACCAGCTTCGCCACTGTCAGTATCGTGTTCCTAAAAATCTCGGTAGTTCATCACCTTTTCCCTTTGCTATATATCCAAACACTGTCTATGCAGCACTCTCAATAGAAACCTTTTAACAGGAAGCTTAACGGGGATGTGGGTGTGGGGTGTCTGATGGCAACCGTTTTCAACCAAATTCAATAGTATGTTTTCAATATTTTGGAGAGAGGACAGAAGCAAAAGAAAGGAACATGATAAGCAAGAAAACATCACCTTTGTCTTCTTTTTACAGCACGGTAATTTGATTTCGGAGCTCCGTTCAATTCATCGAGATAGTATTGAGAAGGAAAAGGAGAGATCGCTTAGCAACGAAATGATACCTACAATTATTTCCCCAAAAACTCAAGGTAACTTATTGCTACGAAATATGAAAAACTGAAAAAGAAAATTCAATCGAAGGGTTTCTGTTTATAAACTGTTATTAATTGAAGAATATATTTTGTTAAGGTTGCTCGCTGGTTTGATAGTGTGTAAAAATAATGATATTGCTATTAAAAGATCTATAGTGCGTGATCTTTCCCTACTTTAGGTTCATTATATAGCTTCAGTATTGGTTTTGATTACTGCAAAGTTTACGCCTTCAATATTTCCCTTAAAGGACATTGGCAACAAAAAATAAGTACCTAATATACCTCGTTTAGGGTTCTCTGTCACATGAACTGATGGTGAAAATGCAAAGAAATTAAACCTCTTCTCAACGTTAGTTTAGTGATCGCTATCACAACATAAGCCATTCTCGTACCCTGCGCCAAAAAACAGAGGCTCTGGGGAACTCCGATGAAACTCGTCATTTGATTGGTTGATGCTGAGCTCTCGCACCAGTTTCTTTAGGAGCTATTGCTCGCAAAGGTTTGCATTTTCGAGTCGCGGTAAATAAACAGTTCTGTTCAGATCTGACTGGTAAATAAGATTTATTCGATACATCTGTAATACATAATCATACACGACAGCAACCTCGTACCCAGAAGAGCCTGGGTACGTGGTTGACACGACAGACCCAAAATACAATTGAACACACGAAATAATTCAAAACAGCAAAAATCTCGGCAATTTACAAGTTATATTATTCTCGTTTCGTCGCCAAACAAAACATCCATCGTCTGACTCGTCTCGTAATTATTCGCAGTTTCGCCTCATAACTTTAAAATTATATTAGAGACTACAAGGTCGATGTAGTTTAGCCAAGGTTCTTGACAGAAAGTACAATTCCTTACGTTTTAATGTGTTCTAACCTGAGCGGCTGAGCCGATCACTGCCGAGTGCCGACGGCGATGTGGTTTAGTCGATGTAGTTTAGCCAAAGTTCTTGACAGAAAGTACAATTCCTTACGTTTTAATGTGTTCTAACCTGAGCGGCTGAGCCGATCACTGCCTAGTGCCGACGGCGACGCGGACATAAAACACTCTCGTCAAATCGTCTGGTCGACGATTTAGAGAAACTAGAAAGACCATTTGTATCGCAACGCTTTTCCAAGAGCTTTGTAAAACATACTGAACCATTCTTTATTGGTAAAGAAATATTTTTCCTGGTCTTCGAACAAGCTAAAGATCGTCGATGACAGTAACGAATTATAGGGAACTGGGATCCAGAGGACTGGGAACAAATACTCAATTTTGCGGACTTTTTTATCGGAGTTCCCCAGAGCCTCAGATTGAACATAAACTGGGCAACGCATGGCCCCACGAAAGGTAGCACAAACACTTCCCAGCACATGTCACGGTCATATTCAAAATGGCGGTGTTTTTACATGGTTTATTCAACTTTTAAAAGCATTTCCATACCGCCAAGTTACTATATTCCGACTAACAGATTATTAGTATAGTAACAGACTAATATAAGTCATAAGTAATATTTGGCATTTCACTCGATTAAACTACATATTCTAAGGATTTATGGTGAAGAAAAATTTAGTGTGTTAATATCTACATTTTAAGACCAAACCGGGACCAGTTGCGAAAAATGCAACTTCAAGGCCTTCGGGCTGGAATTGACCCTGCGATGCTGGTGCAGTGCTCTGACCAATGGGTCGCGGGTTCAATTCCAGCCGGAAGGCCTTGAAGTTGCATTTTTGTGGGTACCGCGGTCAGCGGTACCCATATAGTCACGGCGTTGAGGTAGGGTATTAGGGAGGTATTTAGGGGTTCAACATCGAAATTACAACTGCGCAACTCAGATACTCATTCGGAATTCATCGGAAAATGTCGTCGCCATCATCGAAGCTTTCCTCAATTCCTCGTGTCTTGTGCAAACTACGGTGGAAAATATCGAAAAATCTTATCTTTTGATAAGGTTTCTGTGGTTTATTTGCAAGGTAAGCAGTTTCTTTCGATCGTTTCCGAAGCAGTCTATCGTCGACACTAAGAATACTGATAATACTTTGTATATTGAGCTATTTTTACTTTTCTTTTCAGGTCTATCTGCTGTGCGGTTCACTAACCACCAGCAGACATTAGTCTCGGCGTCGACACTTCGCGCTGATACTAACTCAAATCAATCTCAAATCAATCTCAAATCAATCTCAAATCAAACTCAAATCAAACTCAAATCAAACTCAAATCAAACTCAAATCAAACTCAAATCAAACTCAAATCAAACTCAATACTGTATCAAATCAGAGTCAAATCAGAGTCAAACCAGAGTCAAATCAGAATCAAATCATACAAAATCAGTATCAAAACTACTCTACGAAGCCACCGTCTTTGCTGACAAGTGCTCGTAAACAAACTGAATTAAGTGAAACTGAAAATATACTTTACAGTACGAAGCCAGCGCGCTTCTAAACAAATAAACTCTACGGAATATTATTTTTCAAGCAGTTGTGTGTTAACCAAGCAATAAATATTTGAAATGGGTGCCACGTTAGAACAATATCGAGCAAGAATCGGGTGCTACAGTGTCAACATGAATAAGACGAGTAAAAATATTAATGCAAGTCCTTTTTTGAGAGGGCGATATTTGAATAAAATGTTGGTGTTATTTCATTTATATGTGTTTTTGGTGATTATGTTGTCATTTGAAATGTTGTGCTACAATGTACATGTACCATTGCTTTTGAGACTCTCGAACGATGTTGAAGAAAATCCAGGCCCCACTCCCAGCATTTTCGAAATTGTAAATCCAAACAACACTGTCTGTGCTGATTTTAGTCAAGGAAATCAAGCTAAGTTTGGTGACAATGCGGGTAAACAGTGTGTAGCAATGTCATTGACTGCTATTGTTTTTAAAAACATTAAAGATATTTTTAATTGGGATTCTTCTGTTTTAAATAATATTTTGTTACATGGTAATTCTTTGTACAGCTGTATTAAGGGTTCTGTTAAAAAAGATTTGTTACTGTTAACCGATGTACCTGACATGGTATCAATAAGTGATAAAACATATATTTTAACTTATAGTGAGTCATTGACTGGTGAAATGTACATGAGAAATAATAATGGACCTTATGTTACCCTTAAAAATGCCTTCAATGAGTTATTTTATGGAGTTGAAATAAATTATGAATGTTGTTTGTTAACAATTGATTGCAGCACAGTTGCAGTGTTTAAAAATACAGGACAATGTTATAAGGTATTTGACTCTCATTCAAGAGACTTGTATGGAAGGCGACATTCTTCTGGCACCGCTGTGTTGGTTACTGTTGATAGTCTTGAAAATCTAGTGACTTTTTGTCAAAAGAGTACATATTGTGGACGGTCTATGCCTTTTGAGATAAAGGGTGTCTCAGTTAATGTTGCCTCTATAAGTCAAAATGTTGAGGAATGTATTCCTAGACAAAACAACACAGACATCTCTGCAGCTACTGGTAATCAAAATAAACAAACTAAAAACATCCCAAAAGGAAAGGGAGCAGATGAAGAACGAGCATTAGAAATGAAAAGGAAAAGAGCTCAAAATGAGAAAAAAATAGTTAACAAAGATGAAAAAAAACAGAGAAAAAAGACTAAAAGTTCAACGAATAAACTATTTAAAAAGGAAAACAAATGAAACCGAATCAAGCCGAGAGGAAAGACTTGCTAATCGTCGACAAATGAAGAAAAATGAATCTCCAGAGCGCAAAAAAAACAGACTTACAGCAAAGCAAGTGTATAATAAGAAAATGAAAGAGAATGAAACTTCTGAGCACAAGGAAAAGCGTCTTTTAGTGCAGCAAATGAATAATAAGAAAATGAAAGAGTCTGAAACTGTTGAGCACAAGGAAAAGCACCTTTTACAAAAGAAAGTGTATAAGAAGAAAGTGCAGGAGAATGAAACTGCTAAGCACAAGGAAAAGCGCCTTTTACAACAGCAAGTGTATAATAAGAAAGTGCAGGAGAATGAAACTGCTAAGCACAAGGAAAAGCGCCTTTTACAAAAGCAAGTGTATAAGAAGAAAGTGCAGGAGAATGAAACTGCTAAGCACAAGGAAAAGCGCCTTTTACAACAGCAAGTGTATAATAAGAAAGTGCAGGAGAATGAAACTGCTAAGCACAAGGAAAAGCACCTTTTACAAAAGCAAGTGTATAAGAAGAAAGTGCAGGAGAATGAAACTGCTAAGCACAAGGAAAAGCGCCTTTTACAACAGCAAGTGTATAATAAGAAAGTGCAGGAGAATGAAACTGCTAAGCACAAGGAAAAGCGCCTTTTACAAATGCAAGAGTATAAGAAGAAAGTGCAGGAGAATGAAACTGCTAAGCACAAGGAAAAGCGCCTTTTACAACAGCAAGTGTATAATAAGAAAGTGCAGGAGAATGAAACTGCTAAGCACAAGGAAAAGCGCCTTTTACAAAAGCAAGAGTATAATAAGAAAATGAGAGCAAAATGCTCAAATATAAATGATGCTACTATGATTTCAGATCTTGTCCACAAGTTTCATATAGCTGTCTCAAAAGGCCCATTGCATGTTTGCACATGTTGTGATCAGTTATGGTACAGGCACAGTGTCAATACTGTTGAAAAACTGAGAATATCAAATCCCGATATGGTGCAGTACTTATTCAATAAATTGAGTGTTGACAACATTGAATGGATTTGTCGAACATGTGAAAAATATTTAAAAAATAATAAAATACCACCTTTTGCTGTGAAAAATGGAATGTTATTTCCAGAAAAGCCATCCGAGTTATTTGATTTAAATGAATTAGAGTGGAGACTTGTTGCACCAAGAATAGCCTTTCAAAAGCTTATGCAAGCTCCAAGAGGCAAACAATTTAAAATAAATGGCAACGTTGTTAATGTACCTGCTGATGTTGTCAATACTGTAAATACCTTGCCGAGACTACCACACGAGACTGGGACAATCAAAGTTCAGTTTAAAAGACGAATGCGATATAAACATTCTGCATGGTCATTAAATGTAAGACCACATAAAGTTTTTCAGGCAGCAACTTGGCTAACTGAAAATAGTGCTCTTTATCAAGAGCAAGGCATTACTTTTAACAAGGACTGGCAGTCTAACTTTCAAAATATTTTAGACTTAAATGATGATGATATACCACAGGAAAAAGATTATTCAGAAAGCAGACATGATTCAAATGTTAACCCAAATCATAAAAAGTGTCAAAATGAAGATTGGAGTGAAGATGAAGCAGAAATACCAGCTGGTGTAACTGACACCATGTTGACTGCTTTAGATTTCCTTGAGAATCATGAACGAGAAACAATCCACAATATTGCACCAGGGGAAGGAAGCAGACCACTTAGTATATTTAGAGATAAATATTCTGAAGAACTAGCTTACCCGGGAATATTTCTTGGTCAAAAAAGGCCTGAAGATAAAGAAAGATCAGTCAAAGTTTTCTATAGTGATATTTGCAAATCAGAATTAAGAAGATCAGACAGAAGAGCAGCAATGTGTGTTGAAAATATATTTTTCAAGACTAAAAAGCTACAAATGAAAATACTTTTGGGTAAATGTCAAATTGCATTGAGAAAGACTCATAGAAATAATGTAGGCTTAACAGCTGGACAATTAAAGCAACCTGGTAGTTTAGAGAGAATTGTTAACTTTGATGAAGGCTTCAAATTCTTAAGAGCACTATAAGAGGATCACCACCATATTTTGAAAAAGCTAAAAAAGATCTTTTTGCAATGATAAGACAATTGGGTCCTGCAACTTTGTTCTGTAGCTTTTCCTCAGCTGAAACAAAGTGGTTACACCTCCTTAAAATATTAGGGCAACTTGTTGATCACAAAGATTATACTGATGATGAACTGGAAGAATTAACTTGGCAAGAAAAATGCAGACTCATTCAAAGTGACCCAGTAACTTGTGCAAGACATTTTGACTATCAGTTTAATAAATTTTTGAAGGAATTTTTAATGAGCAGTATTTCCCCTTTGGGACTGAAAATTGAAGACTGGTTCTACAGAGTTGAGTATCAGCAAAGAGGTTCACCTCATATTCACATGCTAATATGGCTAGAAAATGCCCCAGTATTTGCAGTTGATAAAGATGATGATGTCACATCTTTTATTGATAAGATCATTAGTTGCCATTTACCAAATGATGAGCCTGAGCTACTTAATCTTGTTAACCGACAAACACACAGACACTCCCATACTTGTCGCAAAAAGTCAAAAAAAGAATGTCGATTTAATTACCCTCAACCACCAATTAGGTCAACTAAAATACTTTATCCCCTTGATGACAATGTATCTGAAAATGATATTAGGAAACTAAAAGTTTTGTGGAAAAACATAAAGCAGCAGCTAAATGACATGAAAGAAGGCGAAAATATCACATTTGATCAGCTATTAACTGATCTGAATATCTCTGAAAATGACTATTTACTGGCAATTCGATCATCCCTCAACTGCCCCACAATATTTTTGAAAAGAAATCCCAATGAGCTAAGAATAAACAATTATAATCCTGCATGTCTCAGTGCCTGGAGAGCAAATATGGATATTCAGTTTGTTCTTGATGTGTATTCATGTGCAATATATATTGTTTCATATATATCTAAAGCCCAAAAGGGAATGAGTGAACTACTACGTACTGCTTGTGTAGAGTTACCCGTGCGTCACACGTGCGTGACCGGATATCACTTCACTTCCGGGTCAAGCGGACTTTGATCTGTTGTTTTCGTTGAACCTCACAGACACTGCATTCAGAGTTCTGGACATTCTTTTTTAGGTAAATGTTATGTCATTACCGTGTATTCAACTTTAATCTTTGCAGGCTATTGTTAAGCCTTTTTGTATTGCCATGTGGCTTATCGCAGGCATATTTAGTTTATGCTTTATGTCCATTTTCAGAACTTATAGTTTCTTCATCGTTGACAATTAAATCATTGTTGAATCGAAAGGGATTATTCTTTATGAAGAAACTATAAGCCATCTTCGACTAACGATGGTCGTCGTCAACTGTACCATCGACGGGTGTGATTTCCAAACCGACGATACATCGGAGGCGCTGGCCATCACTTTACTCGCAAACCACGGAATCTCACATCAAACTCAGCCACAAGCGAGCAACGGGCCGTCGCCTGCCCCCCGTGGCCCAAAGCTCGAGAGACCGAAGGTCGATGTGGGCGTCTCGATAGAGGAATGGAACATCTTCGTCCGCCGCTGGAATGTATTCCGTGCAGGCTCTGGCATCGACAACGAATCAGCGCCATCCCAGCTGTTCCAGTGCGCAGGAACAGCCCTCGGGGATAGCCTCCTTAAGTCGAACGCGAATGCCATGTCCCTGCCTTTTGCCGACCTACTCCAGGCGATACGTTCCCTGGCCATTATCCCGGTCGCGATCGGCGTTTTACGTACCGAACTACTCCAGGTGCGACAGGATCGTGACGAGGCCTTCAGAACATTTTCAGCAAGAGTACGCGGGAAAGCTGAGACGTGTGAGTTTGCAGCCACGTGCACGTGTGGATTGGCAGTCGATTACACCGACCACATAATCCGTGACGTCCTCCTCAGCGGCATTTTGGACTCAGACATACGTCGTGAAGTGCTTGGGACGATCGACATCCTAAAGAAGCCTGTTAATGACGTCATAGCCATGATTGAAAACAAGGAGATGGCGCGCAATGCCCTACCGTCGGCATCGTTATCAGCAATGTCATCATTCCGTCGCCAGCAGTCAGCCGCACCGTCCCCATCGTCATCAGAGCGCAGGAGGCAAGCACCCTGTCCGGACTGCAAAACCATGTACATGCTCTTCTCCGAAGGGCAGCGAGGATGGAATGCCAAGCCCCACCAGGTGTGCATTGGCTGTTACAGAGCCCGGCGCCGTACGAGGAAACCGCCTGTCGCACCGGCCGCCCCCGCGGTTAACGCGGTGGAAACAGGCCACGTGTCTCAACTCGCGACTATCCATGCTGATGACGCCAGTGTGCCCCACCGTCGGCGGCGTCGTGGTCGTCGCAACCGTGGATGTCACAAGCAGCACTCCAACGAATCGGCCTCATCCAGCCTCCCAAGCGTGGCCCTTGATCATCATGTCTTTACATCCGGTGAGTGGAGAAAGGCCCAGCTCCGTGAGCACCCCAAGGTCGCAGTCACCATCTCAGTTGATCACTCGCATCGCAACAGGACGACCCCTCGCCCCACCGGTCGCGCAGAAGTCATAGCAATCGCAGACACCGGTGCCATGTCGGACCTATGGTCGCTGTCGGAATTCCTCTCCTGCGGACTAACACGCGATCTCTTACACCCCGTAAAACTAGGATTCTCCGCTGCGAACAAATCCCCCATCTCAATCGAAGGGGCATTCTTCGCCGAAATCACAGCCGGGAGCAGCGGGAGCGTTAAAACATGTCGCTCTATGGTATACGTCAGCGGCTCTGTAAAAGGCATGTACCTCTCATATGATACGATGCTCAACCTCGGCATCCTGCCAACCAGCTTCCCAGCCGCCGCACCAACCAATCCACTGCCCACAGCCCACGGCCCTTCGATTAACGTCGTCCGGATGGCCACCGGAGGCTGTAATGCAGCCCACAAATCTTGCGACGACGCTTGCGCTTGCCCCCAGCGCAGCACCACACCTCCGAGGCCGAGTAGCTTGCCTTTTCCCTGCACACCCGAGAACAACGAGCGAATGAAGACATGGCTACTCGAACGATACTCATCGTCGACCTTCAACACGTGCCCGCACCGCGCGTTACCCTGCATGGAAGGGCCTCCGATTGAAATACACATCGACCCGGACGCGACACCCAAGGCATGTCACACGCCCGCTGACATCCCACTGCACTGGCAGAAACGGGTCCACGAAGATCTCCTCCGCGATGAGGCCCTGGGGGTGATAGAACGGGTGCCTTATGGCGAGCCGACAACATGGTGTCACAGGATGGTAGTCACGCGCAAACACGATGGGTCGCCAAGACGAACCGTAGACCTCTCCCCGCTGAACAAATTTTGCAAGAGAGAAACGTTTGCTTCAGAGTCGCCATTCCACTTGGCCCGCCGCGTCCCGCACAACACCTGGAAAACTGTAACGGATGCATGGAACGGATACCACAGTGTGCCACTACGCGAGAGCGATCGTCACCTCACCACGTTCATTACTCCCTTTGGACGATGGCGTTACACACGCGCGCCCCAAGGATTCCTCAGCAGCGGAGACGGATACAACCGCCGCTTCGATGAAATTCTATCCGAGGTGCAACGGAAGGAGAGATGCGTAGATGATACAATCCACTACGACACAGACCTAGACGACCACTGGTGGCGAACCATCGACCTCCTCACGAGGGTCGGACAGGCAGGAATAGTGTTGAATCCTGACAAATTCCAGTTCTCTCAGAAGACAGTGGACTTTGCGGGATTCCGCATCTCAGAATCGACTATCGAGCCCCTACCCAAGTACCTTGACGCCATCAGGGAATTCCCCACGCCCACATCTACCACCGACATCAGGAGCTGGTTTGGACTAGTCAATCAAGTAGCCAACTACGCCAAGCTCCGGGACATCATGGCCCCTTTCAAGCCCTTCCTCAGCCCTCGGTGCCAGTTCTCATGGACACCGACATTGGACGAGGCATTCGAATCATCGAAACAAGAGATCGTCAGTGCCATCCGCCGCGGTGTCGAGATATTCGACATTACAAGACGCACATGCCTGCGACCAGACTGGTCGTGCCGTGGCGTGGGCTACTTCCTGTTACAGAAGCATTGCAACTGCCCGTCACAAATCCCCGACTGCTGCCAGGATGGCTGGCAAGTAACCCTGGCAGGGTCCCGTTCATTGTCGTCCGCGGAGGGACGCTACGCCGCTATTGAGGGCGAGGCCTTAGCCGTCGCATGGGGCCTAGAACAAACCAAGTACTTCACCCAGGGCTGTGATAACCTCGTGATCGTGACGGACCACAAGCCATTAGTGAAAATCTTCGGGGACAGAACGCTGGACGAGATCACGAACTCGCGTCTCTTTCGCCTTAAACAACGAACGCTGCCCTGGAAGTTCGAGATCCAACATCTTCCCGGCACGTCTAACACAGCAGCAGACGCCGCGTCCCGGCACCCCGCATCATCACGCGCGACAGGACCTAACATGGACGACCTCATAGAGGCCACACTCATGGCGGCGGTCCACCGCGATGTAGAAGGCCTCGATGCCATCCCTTGGGTCGAGATCTCCCGGGAGACGGCAGCAGACCCCACCATGTCTCGCCTCATGCAGCTGATCGAACATGGGTTCCACGAGAGCGACAAAAGTGACAACGACCTAGCCCAATTCTGGCCTCTTCGCGAAGCCCTGTACATACAAGACGGTGTGATCCTTTACCAGGACCGCGTGGTAGTGCCAGCCACCCTCCGTCGCCGCATACTCAGCCATCTACACTCCGCTCACCAGGGGGTAGCCCTGATGGGGCAGCGTGCACGGGCCATCATATACTGGCCCGGAATGACAAAGGACATCAGCGATACTCGGCACTCATGCGCCATATGCAACCGCAACGCCCCGTCACAACCAGCAACGCCACCGATACTCCCTTCTCCTCCGTCGACGCCCTTCGAAGCAGTGTTCGCAGATTTTTTTGACTACGGCGGTTGCCACTATTTGGTGGTAGGCGACCGCCTCTCTGGATGGGTGGAGATATTTGAATCCTCGTCCGGTACAGACCTGGCGGGCGCATCCGGCCTGACACGCCACCTTCGATCTTTCTTCGCCACCTTTGGAGTCCCGGAAGAACTGTCAAGTGACGGCGGACCGGAGTTCTTAGCGGGACAAACGCAAGACTTCCTCCATCGTTGGGGCGTCCGACACCGTGTCTCATCGGCTTACTTCCCGCAATCCAACGGACGAGCCGAAGTCGCCGTTAAAACAGCCAAGCGCCTGTTAATGTCCAACACAGGACCTACTGGCAGCCTGGACTGAGACCGATTTCTCTGTGCTATATTACAGCTGCGTAATACCCCGGATCCCGACTGCAATGTGTCTCCAGCTCAGATCGTGTTTGGGCGGCCGTTGCGCGATGCGTTCACATTCGTCAACCGTCTGGAAAAGTTCACCAACCCTGATATTAGACCCCTATGGCGCAGGGCATGGACCTTAAAAGAAGATGCCCTACGGACAAGAATGACGCGCACGACAGAGTCTCTCGGAGGGCACTCACGACCACTCCGTCCGCTGGCCATTGGCGATCGCGTGTTCATACAGAACCAGACGGGTGCCCACCCCACGAAATGGGACAGATCAGGAACTATCGTCGAGTCCCCTGGCTGCGATCAGTATCGGGTGAAGGTCGATGGCTCCGGAAGACTCACCCTCAGGAACCGGCGGTTCATACGCGTCTTCACCCCGGTCACCCCTTCACCTTCGTCTCCAGTGTTCGCCATACCCCCGTGCGTGACGACGCCATCACCTCCGGGACCTGTCGTGGACTCAGCAGAGTGGCCCGCGTCCGACGCTAAGTCGAAGCATGACATGCCTACGTCAACGCCTGTGACGTTACCCGCGGCGCTAGGGCTACATCGCGACAACCAGATGGCAGGCGATGGCGGCCATGACGCTACCCAAGATCCACATCCAGGGAGGTTAGACGGAAATGGTGAAACCCCACACACTGACGCCTCTCCGCCCGCCCTCGTCGAGTGACCCGTCCACCGAAGATCTATGAACCAGAATCCGGCCGGTGGATAAACAGTTAGTCAGTTGGCCCGTGCTGACACTGACCAACGGACTGGGGGGGATGTAGAGTTACCCGTGCGTCACACGTGCGTGACCGGATATCACTTCACTTCCGGGTCAAGCGGACTTTGATCTGTTGTTTTCGTTGAACCTCACAGACACTGCATTCAGAGTTCTGGACATTCTTTTTTAGGTAAATGTTATGTCATTACCGTGTATTCAACTTTAATCTTTGCAGGCTATTGTTAAGCCTTTTTGTATTGCCATGTGGCTTATCGCAGGCATATTTAGTTTATGCTTTATGTCCATTTTCAGAACTTATAGTTTCTTCATCGTTGACAATTAAATCATTGTTGAATCGAAAGGGATTATTCTTTAGCTTGTGCTGAAGCAAGAGAAGGAAATGCTAGTATTAAGCAGCAAGTGAGAGACATAGGAAATAAATTTTTAAACAGTGTTGAAATTAGTGCTCAAGAAGCTGTGTACATAGTTCTGCAATTGCCAATGAGGAAATCATCAAGACAAGTTGTTTTCATACCCACCTCACCACCCAGTGAAAGAGTTCAACTGTTAAAACCATTAAGTGAAATTGAAAAGATGCCAGATGAATGTGAAGAAATACACTTTGGCGGTCTTCTAAAGAGGTATAGTGAACGTCCTGTTACTGTTGAGAATGTAACTTTGGCAGACTGGGCTGCATGGTATGATTCATGTGACATTAAACCTTACCACAAGAAATCTACTAAATTGGACATTGATGGCCTACCATTAGAGACATCAGATAATGATGACAACAATGATGATGAGCTTTGTGATGACACTAATACAGTCACATCACTTACATGTAATTATAAATCAAAAAAAATAAACAAAACAAGTCAACCAAAAAAGCGAACAAAAGCCAGAATTATAAGAAGTGTTTGGTTTAACAAAGAAGCCTACCCAGAGAAACATTATCGGGAATTAATAATGCTTTTTACACCATGGCGAAATGAAGACACTGATTTAATTGGTAAATATTCATCTTATAAAGAACATTACTTAGCATTGGAGGAACCAATTCAAGACCAAATGGCTCTTTATGCAGTTTGTTATGAAGAATTAAATAATGCCCAAGAACAATTAAATGCAGCTCCTGATGACAATGAAGATCAATTTGATTTAATTGCACCAATTACCCAAGACATTGAACGCCAAGATGAAGATGAGGGAACTCAAAATTTACATCCTGACTTGAATGAAAACTATGATTTGTCAGATGATCTTGGTATCCCTTCGGCATCATCAAATAATGAACCACTTATTCTAAATGAATTGCCTGATCAAGAATACAGAGAAATGGTACAAACGTTAAATAAGAAACAAAAGGAATTTTTCTATCATTCACTTCATCAAATTAAAACCTGTGATAAACCATTTTACTCTTTTCTAAGTGGAGGAGCAGGTGTGGGTAAATCACATCTCACAAAATCAATATACCAAGCAGCATTGAAATACTATAACACCAGAGCTGGTGATGATTTTCATCAAGTAAAAATCTTACTTTTAGCACCTACAGGAAAAGCTGCATTTATCATCAAAGGCAATACCATACACAGTGCTCTTGCAGTACCTGCATGTCAGTCACTAAAAATTTACAAACCTCTTGATTCTAACAGATTAAATACTATTAGGTGTCTACTTGGAGGTTTAAAACTCATATTACTTGATGAAGTATCTATGGTTGGAAACAGTATGTTTAATGTCCAAATAAATAATCGGTTAAAAGACATAAAAGGTAGCAAGGAAGATTTTGGTGGTGTAAGCATCATTGCAATTGGTGATTTATTTCAACTAAAACCAGTCATGGATAGTCTCGTATTCAAAGATTTTGATAACTCAGAATATGGTGTTCTTACTCCAAATTTATGGAAGAAACACTTTAGAATGCATGAACTAGATGAAATTATGCGACAAAGAGATAGTAAAGAATTTGCAGAAATTTTAAACAGATTAAGAGAAGGAAAGCATACTAAGGATGATATTTTGAAGATCAAAGAAAGAATAGTTCCTGAACAAAACTGTCCACAACAAGCAACTCATTTATTTATTCAAAACTCTATGGTTGATGAATTCAATAATCAAGTCCATGAAGCAGCAACAGGGAGAAAGTACACAATAAAAGCCCAAGACAGTGTTATTGGTGCCAACTCTGCAGAGCTCAGAGAAAAAATAATGAAGCAAATCCCAAATGATCCACGCAAAACTAAACAGCTAGCTTCAAAACTCCACATTGCTGAAGGTGAAAGATCAGAAATTGCAATAAACGTAAGAACTGATGATGGTCTAACAAATGGTGCAAGTAATATTATTAAGTTAGTACAGTTACATCATCCTGACAAACCATCTGGTATAATATGGGTACAGTTTGATCAACAAGAAGTTGGGAGAAAAACAAGGCACGAAAACAGGCAGCTTTATCAACAAATTAATATTGAGCAAACATGGACTCCAATTAAACCACTTACCACACAGTTCGCTGTCGGCAGAAACAGGTCAGCTCAAATTGTCAGAAAGCAATTTCCACTACGTCCAGCTGCTGCAAAAACTGTACATAGATCTCAAGGTGATACGCAAACTGAAATTGTCGTCAACCTCAATACTCGCAGAGCAATCCCTCACATACATTATGTAGCACTGAGTCGAGTAACTACCATTGAAGGACTCTATATTACTGACCTCTGTGAAAATAAAATTGCCGTTGATTCCAACGTTGTAAATGAAATGAAAGAACTAAGAACAGCGACAAGTCTCCAACTTTGTATTTCCCCATTGTACAATATAAATGATAATTCAGCTTTGAAATTATGTTATTTAAATGCACGATCACTCCATAAACACATTGAAGACGTTCGTAAGGATTTTAATTATTCATCTACGCATGTAACAATATTTACAGAAACAAGATTTACTCCAACAGATCCAAATGAAATGTACAAACTTAATGATTTTGAGTTATTTCGTAATGACAGTCTTTCAATTGCAAATGGTGGACGACCCTTCGGTGGTACAGCAGTGTATAGCAGAGTTCCTTTTGTTCCTGGTTATCCCTATAGTCATAATATCAATGGCATCGAATTTACGATCGTTAAAATTAGCACTCATACAAACTTAACAATCATAGGTGTATATCGCTCTCCAAAAGTACCTATAAGTCGGTTGTGTTCAGCATTAAGAGAAGTTTGTCTGTGATGATGCTTCTGAGGAAAGTGTAATAATTGGAGATTTTAACGTAAATTGGTTATGTGAAACAGACAGAAGTTCTCTCTATAATGTTATGGTGAGAGACAATAGCTATGTACAATTAATATCAGACTACACAACAGATAATAGAACTCTCATCGACCATATATACTGTAAAACAACTTCTCAAAGTGTAAATTCAGGGATTTTGGAAACCTATTTTAGTGATCACAAAACAATCTGGGTATCATATAAATAAAGAACTATCATCCATCACAGAAATCATAGCTAATTAAGTCGCTAAACATTCAGAATTATTTTTTAACAAAAGGCAAAGAGTACTACAATCACCACTAGAATGACTTATAATTATTATGAAAAATCATGTAATAACAACATCAGTTTTCATATAACTGGAAAATACAGTTAGTATATAATGTTCCCATGCTGTGGGAACAACATCGGAGCTGAAGTAATTTTATTACTTCAACTGAAGAAATCATTAGATCCAACTCAACATATCACAAGTAAGTTTTTTTTTAATTTAGTTAAGTATAACTGCATCCGTAACTTTTGTGTTATTATAATTTTAATCTTCTCTTATATTTTTTAGGAATTGCCTGAATACATACACAATACCAAGAAAGTACAGTTCTCCACCAAAACCAACGCAACAATTTATTCTTCTTCTTGATCGTTACCGACATTTTGAAGTATATACTCTATGCACAAGACTGCAGCTGACTGCTTAACCACCTTATGGAACTTTGTCTCAAATGATGATGATATCAGTTATACCACAGGAAAAAGATTATTCAGAAAGCAGACATGATCATAATTCAAATGTTAACGCAAATCATAAAAAATGTCAAAATGAAGATTGGAGTGAAGATGAAACAGAAATACCAGCTGGTGTAACTGATACCATGTCGACTGCTACAGATTTTTCTCGAAAATCATGAACGAGAAACAATTCACAATATTGCACCAGGGGAAGCTAGCAGACCACTTTGTTTATGCAACTTTGTCTCAAGATTGCTCACTATACTTCAATTCAAGTGAAAAAGACAAGATTTAACAAACCCATTGTGAGTGCATTGTGAGTCTGTGTCAAGTGTCTTAACACGATGAGCAGTTCCATTTTATCAAGATGCATCTGGGTAAAAGTGGTTGTCAGCGTAAATGGAGAGAACGTCCACCTCGTGTTACTTCGAAAATGCTCTTCAACATCCAACTCAACATATCACAAGTACTGTAAGTTGTTTTTTTTATTTAGTTAAGTATAACTGCATCGTAACTTTTGTGTAGATTATATTTTAATCTTTTCTTATAATTTTTTAGGAGGTGCCAATATGTACACAATACCAAGAAAGTACAGTTCTCCACCAAAACTAACGCAACAATTTATTGTTCTTCTTGATCGTTACCGACATTTTGAAGTATATACTCTGTGCACAAGACTGCAGCTGACTGCTTAACCACCTTATGGAACTTTGTCTCAAATGATGATGATATCAGTTATACCACAGGAAAAAGATTATTCAGAAAGCAGACATGATCATAATTCAAATGTTAACCCAAATCATAAAAAATGTCAAAATGAAGATTGGAGTGAAGATGAAACAGAAATACCAGCTGGTGTAACTGATAGCATGTCGACTGCTACAGATTTTTCTCGAAAATCATGAACGAGAAACAATTCACAATATTGCACCAGGGGAAGCTAGCAGACCACTTTGTTTATGCAACTTTGTCTCAAGATTGCTCACTATACTTCAATTCAAGTGAAAAAGGCAAGATTTAACAAACCCATTGTGAGTCCATTGTGAGTCTGTGTCAAGTGTCTTAACACGATGAGCAGTTCCATTTTATCAAGATGCATCTGAGTAGAAGTGGTTGTCAGCGTAAATGGAGAGAACGTCCACCTCGTGTTACTTCGAAAATTCTCTTCAACATCCAACTCAACATATCACAAGTAATTGATTTTTTTATTTAGTTAAGTATAACTGCATCGTAACTTTTGTGTAGATTATATCTTAATCTTCTCTCATAATTTTTTAGGTGGTGCAATACGTACACAATACCAAGAAAGTACAGTTCTCCACCAGAACCAACGCAACAATTTATTGTTCTTCTTGATCGTTACACATTTTTACCAGTATGCACTCTATGCACAAGACTGCAGCTGACTGCTTAACCACCTTATGGAACTTTGTCTCAAATGATGATGATATTATACCACAGGAAAAAGATTATTCAGAAAGCAGACATGATCATACAGTAATTCAAATGTTAAAATGAAGATTGGAGTGAAGATGAAGCAGAAATACCAGCTGGTGTAACTGATACCATGTTGACTGCTACAGATTTCCTCGAAAATCATGAACGAGAAACAATTCACAATATTGCACCAGGGGAAGGTAGCAGACCACTTAGTATATTTAGAGATAAATATTCTGAAGAACTAGCTTACCCGGTCAAAAAGGCCTAAAGATAAAGAAAGATCAGTCAAAGTTTTCTATAGTGATATTTGCAAATCAGAATTAATAACATGAAGTGAAACTTCACTGAAATTCATTTCCACTAATCGTACCTCAACTGATGTCAAACTGATGTATTAGTTCTAATATGCCTCGAAATCGGACTGGGACGGGTTTTCAAGTACTCGGATTTGTTCCAGTCCTCGGCTTCGCCTCGGACTGGAACAAATCCTCGTACTTGAAAACCCGGTCTAGTCCTCTTTCTCGGCCTAATTGTCTCTAATATGGTATACATGTACAGTATTTCCTTACAATTTGTTTTAATTATGCAACTATACACCTATCGTGAAATACCGGGTTTCGAGCCGGGTTTCATGCATGATTCTTAGTAGGTGACCGTACCAGTCATATGCATAATAGTGATCTCGCGGTCGAAGATGCGATACTAATTCCCGAAGGGGATCGAGATATTTCGCGATAGGTGTATTTCCTGAAAGGTCTAATATTCATACTAGGGACTTTATAAGATCTACGACGGCAACCTAGGACGGCGACGGCAGTGAAAGCAATACAAATTTTAGTACTTGAATGGAATCACGATCGATTGACTAGCATATTTAACACACAAAGTTTGTTTAATGATCTCCAAAACCCTTCAATATTTCTAAAACGATTGTAGTGTCTGTGTTTAGGTTAAGATTACTCTTGGGAATAAATATTATTCATTATTTTGTTTCTCATAAAGATTCTTTTGTTTGAACGACGTCCCCGTCCTAGGTTGCCGTCGTAAATCTTAAGGTCCCTACTAATCATTAAACAACCCGCTACTGTATAGTAATTATAATTTTGTAATTTTTCACATAAGAGATGCGGGTTTTTACTGTAACCGAAATCACTGTCAAATTTCTTGTCGCATCAGTCTCGCTCGCACCTAACCTGGATGGCGATAAGATCGTTTACGAGACTTCGACGGTAACATAATTAATTGCAATTGCTCCTGCCCCTAACCTCCTCAGTTATCAGTCCTTTACACATGTACGCATTGTGTACCTAAGGTTCCAGTTCAAAACCAAGCGGTACCCACATGTTCGCTTTGCGGACCTATTTTTTGCAACTGGTCCCGGTTTGGTCTTAAAATGTATATATTCCAACACTCGAAAGTTTCCTTCACCAAAAATCCTTAGAACATGATAATATAAGTCATATACTTCGATACAAAAAGTAGTTATTTTTTGTTGCCAATGTCCTTTAAGGAGTAATATTTGTTGTTGCTGCCTCCCCTCAGGGAGGCAGCACACTATTCTTGACATGCCTCTTGCGTTTACTCGTGCCCAGTCCTATTACCGAGCTATGTATAGCTGACCAGATCTCGATTTGTTAAATTTTGCGTTTGTTTGTTTGTTTGTTTGTTTGTTTGGTGTGTGTCGGCATTACGTCATCCATATGTGCTCGAAAGTGACTCAAATGCGCATGTTCCGCTACCACGCTGCCTGGTTTTTGGCTTGTATAGCTTAATTCTCGAAGTTCTCGACAATTCCTTCACAGGAAATTAACGGTAAGAACAATAATTATGTCTTAAGTTACTTTCTCGTGGAAGTATTCATCAAGGCCATGAAGGTTTCAGTGGCCAGTCTAGAGGAAATCAGTGCTCTTTCATGAGTTTATCAGCGCTGGCTATTCCACTCGACAACAATCGACAATGTGAATGTCTTTATAGTACAAGGTGACAACATGTACTTGAATGCTTTTAACCATGATCTCATTCCTCGTCAGGGATTTCTGTCGTTGAACAACTTACCAACCGTTGTTTGTTGCCGTTGGTTAGAAGACAACTTGTCCTGTCTCATCAGTGATCGACACAAATATATCGCCCGTTGAGGCACAAAACAATATTGATCTGCCCAACTGTATATGTAATAAACTGTAGATGGAACTGTCTTCAAGAAATTATTTACCTCAACTTTGTGAAAATTCAGTGAATTTGTCCATTTTGTGAAAATTCAGTGGACAATGGAAATTATTTGTGTGCCATGGATAACCATAATATTTGGTATGCAGTAAATACAATATTACAAGTTCTTTGGGAAAATAAAATACAGTAGTTGCAGTTGACTGTGGTGTATTCCCGAACGACAATTACAGTATAATATGTGGAGTCGTGGACATGTGCAATGAACTAATACATCACAAAGAAATACATCACAAAGAAAAAAATCTTGAAAGTATCGCATTCTCAACAATAAAATTTAGACGATATAAATAATGGTGCAACAATATCGTAAACATCTGTTACATACCATTTCTGGTATTTATTTAGTCAGTGCCTATTTGTTTAGAGCTTGCTTTGCCATAAACATATCAGACACTTGCCATTCCACTGACAGCTTTGCCACAGTAAGAAGCATGATTTATGGTGGCAGTGATTTATCAGAAATGTGTTTACCAACCACATTTCAACTATACATACTGTAGTCATAATGTATACTGTCTATCCAGTCAAAAGCCTTGCCAATTATATTCAGATAAGTGATAGTCATTTGTAATTTAAGTCTGCTGTATTTAAAATAACTAAAATAATTGATAGAAATGTGTACATAACTACAGTAGGTTCATTTTTGAAATTTTATCAAAAATTAGGTTTCCCATGACTTTCAAGGCAGCACTTCCCCTTGCGATAGTAACTTCTAGTAATATATATATATATATGTATGTATGTTAATTTGTATGTATGTGTATATGTACTGTATTTATGTAATGTATCCATGCATGTATAAATATTAATCACTTGCAACTTGGTTATTTCATTTTAGTGAATTGTTTGCTACTAAAGCTTTAACGCAAACTCAGAAAAATCTTTCTGAGCCCCAGACGGGAATCGAACCCGTAACCTTCTGATCTCCGATTTGACGCTCTAACCATTGAGCTACCAGGACTCAGATGGCAGAACGAAGGCTAAGTTGTGTACTAGTTCGTACGTGCGAAATACGTAATGCTAAATCTGCAGTCTAACCCAGACCTGGAAATAGTGGTGGATCCTCGTTCCAAGAAAATATTTTAGTTGGAAGAAAGTTCTGGGCTGGCAAGTCCCACTCCCAACTCAACTACTTAGCCACAGGGCAGTGCTGCAGGGCCGGTTGCTACTTCATGTTAGGATCACAAAATGGTTTTGGACAACATTTTGGTTAGGATTATAGTTGTGTTGGGGACAGGCTTACATGAAGTAAAGCCATACATGAAGTAAAGCCATACATGAAGTACCTACCGCAGGGCTAGCTGTACTGCACTACCGCAGTACCACTGTAGCCTGTAGGTTAGTCTGTGTAGCTACACACACAACTGCCTAAACTCTAAAGATAAAAGATTGTTCAATTCAATGGATTTTGCTACAGTGCTACTAGCAAATTGCTAGGCATGGCTTTATTAACGATTGTTTTAGACTTTTAGTCCTGCGTAAATTAGTGCGACCACCGTGTTTTCGAAGAAATTATTTGGTCCTTAGTGTAGGATCCAAGAAAGGTTGGAATTATTTCCATGTCTGGTCTAACCAAGCTGCGAGTCACTAATATTTATCTGATAGAAAAGATATACAAACATATCGTCATATGCACGTACGAACTAGTACACAACGTAACCTTCGCTCTTCCATCTGAGTCCTGGTAGCTCAATGGTTAGAGCGTCAAACCGGAGATCAGAAGGGGAAATTTGTACATGTACACAAATATTGGTTCGGCTAAATTTAATATCGTGGAAACGATATGACCAAGGTCGAACCATTTTTTCGCTGTATGCGTGTAAATATTGGTCATCAAAAGGTGCACACCTACGGTCTAAAATATATTATATAATAAACAAAATGTTTGGCACTCGCATAGCCTGAGAAGATCAGGGCTAGCACTCGGTCGTGTAAAAGGTCGTGGAAACGGCTTGGCACACATTTGTGCTTGGCACATATGTGCTTGGCACATATTTTGTCACGATGTGTTTGTACCCAATATTTTCTTAAGTAAATTCACTACATATTGTAGTACATAACATGCACCTGTATCAGAAATATGATTATAATCACAATGTACCTTTAAGAATTTATTGCGTCCTTGAAGATTGCGATAAAATAACTGCAACACTCGTATCTACTGTATTTTACTTAAAGTGCCAATGACCTGGACAGTTTTTTGTTTTCTCTATAGAGGACGCAAAAATAGCTGATTACAGTAGGTGTTTTACAGGAATTCAAAATAGCGCTTTTTGGCAATGTTTGATGAGAGGTAACTCCGAAACGAATGGACCAAATAAAACTGCAAAAGACCTTATCAGCTATTTTTGCCTTTAGGCAGAAAACAAAAAACTGTCAGGGCTTAAACACTTTAAATTTGTTCAACTAATCAATGCGAATATTTTGTATAATATTTTATATATTTTTAGGTGTCAATTGGACGAATTCACCATCTTCCGAATTAGTTCCTGGTCTGAATGTTTCACATGATAAAATAAAAGTGGCTCCACGTCACAGAAGAGCTCCAACCCGAAGAGGTGTGGCGTCTGTACGTCATCATGATAGAGTAGATGGTGACGTCATACCAAGAAGTCATTCAGTTGGTGTCAGCTCTGCATGCTCTCCTTCACAGAAACAGAAAGAAACGGTGAATTTCGATGAGTTAATACAAAGTTTACGGCCACGCGAAGACGATAACGCGACATGTGAAAATAAGAAGGAAAATATTGAAGTTAATATGAGAGAAGAACCAAGTTCTGAGCAAGGAAACACAACAGGGGAAATGGAAAGAGATGAGTCGAAGTCTGATGAAAATGAAATCCGTGAATCAACTGAACGTGATATGATCGAAAAAGGCTCGGACGTAAGTAGTGACCCTGGATTCAACGAGCTACAAGAAAACACCAACGAAGATGAGACTTCAACTGTGGAAATTACACCGGCAGTTTTGAAGATTACAACACCAGAAGTAAAAACAGAGATCTTTGAAGAGAAAGACCAACAGTCAGCAGAGGGAGCACTAAAAGAACGCATATTTGAACAATATTCTGATGACGACTCTACTGTGCATTTGTCTACATGTATCACTTCAACCGAACACGACGACCCAAAAAGCTCAGTTGACTCTCCAGTTTCTTTATCCAAAACGGCGTCGAACTCTATTGCTGATCACGATTCCGAGTTAATGTATGAAGATGTACTTGGTGACAATGTTGATGCTGGAATATCTCCCGTAACGATTGTAGAGTCCGTTTCTGTCGCAAATGATAAACCAACTTGTGAAGAAGTTGCTGAAGCACTCCAAGTAGAGTTTATTGAGCCCGATGCTAAACCCGTTTCAGAATGCATTTCAGAGAAAGCTAACGAAGCATCAGTCGAAGCAGTCGAGAGGCCAGCTATTGAAACACTCCCATCCCCAGGTTCTGAGCCAGTTGCTTTAGAATTACCTGCTTCAGATATAGCTAATGGTCAGTTTATTCTAAACGTTGAGTTAGAACAGAAGGCGAATTGTTCCTCCCCTTCTGATAAGAATTCTGAAACAAGTTCGACCATTAAAGACGTAATCATTGTGGAATCACCGGAGTCAGCGTCAGTTGAAGCTCCTGTAACATCTCCAGTAAGAAGTAGAAGATTGTATGTTGAAACACCTGAAAAGGTTTTTCAAAAACCAATCATATCAGAAGTGGTAATCCATGAAAATGAAGATAAAGACCAACCAGAACTCAAAGGGATCCAAAGAAGAAGACCACAAAGTTTGTATGTTCCAAAATCCACGAGTGCGCAGGAGGAAAATGATCGTTCGAAGGACGATTCTAATGCTGGTGTCGCGAGATTGACTCAGGCATTTGAACGTACATCACGATCTACTACTATATCGTATGGAGAAAGAAGAAAGAAACCTATTGTTTTACCAAAACCTAAATACCTATCCCAAAAGTCCGAGGAAGCCGTACAGACATCCAACGAAAAGACATCCAACGAAACTAAAACACGATCGCTTGGACGAAACTTTCGCGTTTCTGCAACGACTGAGAAATCAAACGAGAAATCATTGACGACAACAGTACGTGGACAGAGGGAAGAGAAGATAATTATGAACGCAAACCATGATACTGTGGTAATCGATGACCAAGGTGTCTTCAATGGGAACAAAATGAATGAGAAAAGTGAAGTGGCTGTAAAGAGTCCGACAAAGAAACCAGAAGGTAAAGGAAGCGCCCCAAAACCACTTCCAAAACCAAAAATACACAAAGAATCCAAACCTGCCTCGAATGCAAATGCTAAGAACGATATCACTGTTTTAAACGACGAAAGAAAAGAGAACATTGAGGTAATATAGCTAACTTCATATTCCTATCATTCATTCGTTTTACGTCCATTTCGTCCATTTCATTCGTTTATTCATCTATTTCATTCGTTATTCGTCCGTCCACAGTATTTGTGATGAGGTTGATGTGAAAGAGATTGGTGCTTATAATAGATATTTGATATAACCCCGCTTCTTATTGGCTGTCTTACGTTCTCCATTTCTAAATGGAGCAAAGGAATGTCAGCCTCCCAAGCTGAAAATTTTGGCTTTCGTCTTATTATATGTTATAAAAGAAATGGTTTGCATGGTTTTGCGTGCTCCATCGAGTTATGGCTGCACTTGGGAAATTGGAAGAACATTTAAAAATCTAAAGTAAACTCTAACGCTTTCTTCAAGAATCAAATCTAAAGTAAACTCTAACACGTTCTTGAAGAATCAAATCTAAAGTAAACTATAACGCTTTCTTCAATAATTAAATTAACTAAAGTATACTTTAACGCTTTCTTCAAGAATCAAATCTAAAGTAAACTCTAACACGTTCTTGAAGAATCAAATCTAAAGTAAACTATAACGCTTTCTTCAATAATTAAATTAACTAAAGTATACTTTAACGCTTTCTGCAAGAATCAAATCTAAAGTAAACTCTAACGCTTTCTTCGAGAATCAAAACTATTTCTTCAAGCATCAAATCTAAAGTAAACTCTAACGCTTTCGTCAAGAATCAAATCTAAAGTAAACTCCAACGCTTTCTTCAAGAATCAAATCTAAATTAAACAATCAAAACTAAAGTAAACTCTAACGCTTTCTTCATGAATCAAATCTAAAGTAAACTCTAACGCTTTCTTCGTGAATCAAATCTATTAAAGGGATATGGCAATATAAATTAACTTTGTCTCATTTGAAAGAACTCGTGAAATGGTATAACAAGACCTTTTACAATTTTTCCTTATCTTTTTTGGTTTTCGAAATAATTTGACGAAAGACAGCGTAAAGGTCTTCTTATACCATTTTACGAGTTCTTTCAAATGAGACAAAGTTAATTTATATTGCCATATCCCTTCAAGTAAACTCTAACGTTTTCTTCAAGAATCAAATTGACTAGAGTATACTCTTATAACGCTTTCTTCAAGAATCAAATCTAAAGTAAACTGTAACGCTTTCTTCAAGAATCAAATCTAAAGTATAAACAATCAAAACTATAAAGTAAACTCTAACGCTTTCTTCAAGAGTCAAAACTAAAGTAAACTATAACGCTTTCTTCAAGAATCAAATCTAAAGTAAACTCTAACGCTTTCTTCAAGAATCAAATCTAAAGTAAACTGTAACGCTTTCTTCAAGAATCAAATCTAAAGTATAAACAATCAAAACTATAAAGTAAACTCTAACGCTTTCTTCAAGAGTCAAAACTAAAGTAAACTATAACGCTTTCTTCAAGAATCAAATCTAAAGTAAACTCTAACGCTTTCTTCAAGAATCAAATCTAAAGTAAACTCTAACGCTTTCTTCAAGAATCAAATCTAAAGTAAACTCTAACGCTTTCTTCAAGAATCAAATCTAAATTAAACAATCAAAACTAAAGTAAACTCTAACGCTTTCTTCAAGAGTCAAAACTAAAGTAAACTATAACGCTTTCTTCAAGAATCAAATCTAAAGTAAACTGTAACGCTTTCTTCAAGAATCAAATCTAAAGTAAACTCAACGCTTTCTTCAAGAATCAAAATCTAAAGTAAACTCTAACGCTTTCTTCAAGCTCTCCCAACTTGCTGCACGCATCCATAACTCTACCATGTACGCCAAACCTAAGATTTATATTCAAAAAGCTTGGTTTCCACTGTTAGGGAGACTCTGTACTCACACCGATAAAAAATGGAAGTACGAAGATATGGGAGAAGGAATCGCTGATTGGTAAAAAGAATATTGCAGATGAAAATAAAGATGGCCAGTCTGAGAACGTCATGCCTTCATTCTGGGCAAGAAGAACCCGGTTTGCTTCTGCTTCATCCAATGAAAAGCCAACCATAAATTCTCAAGGTTCCTCTGATAAGCCGACGACCAAGGAAGTCACCAAACCGTTGATCCAACTCAAGACTGAGACGTGTGTTGTATGTGGTTCTAAAGTCTATCAAATGGAGAAATGTAAAGTGAATGATAATATTGTCCATAAAGGTTGTATCAAGTGCTATGCTTGTAAACGTCTTTTATCAGTTGGTAATCTTATCATGTCTCAGAATAAGATTTACTGTAAGCTTCATGAACCTTCACACACCGTTGCATTAAGTACCTAACTCTTATTACTGATGTAAACCTACATAAAAGCGTCAAATAACAGAATTAACTTAAGCAAAAAATATATCAACCTCGACGATGGCTTCCCTCATCGAAAATAGAATAAATAGTTTTAGATAATAAGAAAAAATCTGAAAGCTGCTAAGTTCTCAAGAGAACTGGATATCATATGAAAGAGAGAAAGAAGAGAACTTCGATATGTCGAAAAATACTTAAAATTTATCTCAAAATTTAGTCTTTCCTGATCAGTGATCATTTCGGTATAGGTCCGACTAAATTCTGCGAACTAGAAGTTGTTCAAGTTACAGCTTTAATCAAGTCACTATTTTCCAAATTTTGGTCTCTGTATGTGACGTCATGAGTACGACCGCTCACAAGAATGACAACAACAATAAACACAATTTTGATGTTTCTGAAATACTGTTTGGTCCACCAGCAACACAGTGTTTGCCACCACACTTAACTTTCAACTTGCTAGACGCCATGCTGGTTTCCTTTCGGTCATACTTTGACGTCACGACGCTGAGAGAAAATTTCGTAATTACTTGGCCCAAAATCTGCACTTTTCAAATCTGCAGATTTTTACAATCACAAATAAACTCAAAATTTCCTTTCATAAGTACTTTAAGTAAGAGTGAAAATTTATCGACATGATTAACCTTACACCAGTGAGTCGACAGAAAATTTGTTGACTTTAGCGGGATTTGAACTCGTACCTTCGGGATTTTTATGTTATCCTGAGGATAATTCTAAAATAGAATTAACTAAGAGTATACTTACGTAACTTAATACACGACGTTTCAGGCGATGTCGTCCTTCAGGTCTGAAGAAAGACATCGTCTGAAACCGTGAAACGTCGTCTATGAAAATGCGTAAGTACTCTGAGTGCTATGAAACAAAATTTTTATTTGATATTTTTGAAGAAATATTCAAAACTAAGAATTTGCATTAAAATATTGTTCATGTAAAAGTAAGCCATTGGAAAACCCTTGTGCAGTTGCTCCTTCTACCATGATGCGACAGATTATAAGGGGCTTGAGACGAGTATTGATGTAAATCCCTCCTATTGAAAATTAATAACCTGGCTGCAAAGGTATTTGCGTCACAGGCCTATTATGGACGTATTTCCGGTCGCGCGGAGTTAGTTCGTAATCGAGTTTTGGATACTATATTAAGTTTTAACAACAGAAACCTAATTTTTAATCCTTCATCAGCAAAAATATCAAATAAAAATTTCTCTTATTATAATAGTTTGTATATAAATAGTTTGTAGTCCAATGTCTTAGAGTAATTCAAACGCCATTATTTTCCAGCGTACTACACTGCTCTGGGCATTTATAACATCGACTTAAGCCTGGTTCACACGTGAGCCCTAAGAAGAAGGACAAACAATTAAGGCAAAACAAAGGAATGAAGTCAAGCCTGCGACATAAGGATCGTCATAATTAGCATAAGATCATAGTCCAAGCATAAGCCAAGAGCAGAACAAAAGACGAAACAGAAAAATTCTCGTTGTTTTGTCTTCGCAATTCCCAGAGGAGAAGTCATGCTTTGTTTTCGTATTGATCTTGTGCTTATGGTTGTGTCGCTAGTATGAACCAGGCTCAAGGACATGTTAAGGCCCCATTACACGTAGCTTTTTTCGTGCAACTTGCGTCGCAAAAAAGCAGAATTCAGGTTGCACGAGCAATTTGGAGGATGTCACACGTTAAAAATGCAAGTGCAAGTGCAACTTGAACTTTGTTTTTTTGCGACGCAAGTTGCACGAAAAAAAGCTACGTGTAACGGGGCCTTTACAGAAGACAAGTTTTATATATAACTTACAACTTGAAAATGGTCGTGTAACATGGTTTTTATAGGAAGAAAAAGGTTTTACTTTTACAGAAATATTCGGAATGTTATCCAATTGCCTCTGACGGCAAACGTTAGATTCAAATAATTTGTAGCTACACAATGTGCAATGCTCTTCCCGGACGGGAATGGCACCTTTAGCCGGTTTTCCACTAGGCGGTTTTTTCGCGCGAAGCGACTTTCTTTTGTCGTATAAGCTCTCGGCTGGAACTAATTAGAAATCTTTTTCAATTTGAACAATAAAAAGTCGCTTCACGCGAACAAAATCGCCTTGTGGAAAACCGGCTTAAAACCCAGGTCAATGCAAATGAACTTAAACAAAAGAGTTTCCTAATTTACATTGAGTTCGACTCATGAAACGTTTGACCCGGGCCTTAGATTGCTTGTTAGACGCTCTAACGACTGACCTACCAAGACGGGTAGAGCAAGTTTTTTTTACCTTCAACGGAGATGACGAAAACGCCATTTACACTGGCCTTTTACTAAGCTTCTGGTTATTATTCTGTGTTGTTAATACGGGATACTCGTCCAGTGTTCAAGCACGAAATAAGATCTTATTCAATTAAAATGGCGTCTAACAGGCTCAACTCTTCCGCCATTTGTGGTTAAGCTCTATTTCAACGTAATACGACACGTGAATAGCGTTTGTTATGATTTTAAATATTAGCATAATAGTATAATTTTTATATTCAGCATGTAGTAGTTAGGAATGATGGTTCAATCAAACGGTATATTTTTTACTAATAGAATATTTTTGTATTTTATCTTGCATTGATTATATTTCGCATTGATTATATTTCATTAAATTTTTGAAATACAAATACGTTTGTGTTGTGTGATATACAGATGGTAATTGATTTCATGGCTATGTGTGGTCACGCGATTAATCACATGGCCGAGGAGCTGGGGGGCATGTGCCCCACTTTTCCCCCAAATATTCTTTTTTTATTTTAGAATATTTAAAGAAACTTTGAAAAAGTAATTATATGTAAGTGTATTTTAAGAAACAAATAGTCTTGCATCCATGCCCAAATAATTATTAGTGGCTACACGAGCTTTGTTGGAGGATGCGTTTGCTGCAGGCTTGCAGCAAATCTGCTAACAGTGTGTAGTAAACTGTTTATTTTGTCAAGGCTAAACAAGCTTGCAGCCAGTAAGTTTGTTGCAACTTGATATAGGTGCAGAACCGTAGGACATCGTTGAAACAATCCAAAAATGCTTGTTGATATAACGAGTATCACAACGATTACCAGAACAAGCTTGCGGTCAACCCATTACAGATTTGTCACAATTTCACTCCCTATTTCGGCCTTTAAATTTTGTTAACTTTGCTCTCCAAAATGCAGGAAATGACTTTTCAGAGGTCTTACAAATGGTCGTCACAGTTAGTTTGCCCCCCAGAAATCGTTCCTGAGGGTACTGCGCGTGCGTTCCCCTCGCGCGCGTTTTCGCTTTCCCCCTTCGAGAGCCGCTACGCAGGCTAAGTTTGATTCCGACGCCAGTCTCATGCGCAGTCGAATTTCGTTGAAATGCTAAAATAAAATTCATTCACACAGCCTATAGACGGTAAATACCTACATGGAACAAAAGTGGTTACGGTTAGGATTAGGGTAATATTAGTATTAATCCCCTCACCCGGACCGTCACAATGCCCCCAGGGCAACGGGCCCCAGCACAGGTGCTAATCTCGACCAGCAGTTCGCGTTTGTAGGCGAAAATTTTCTTGTAAACTGTTTGCTACTCAAGCTTTAACGCAAATTGTTCAGTGCAGTACATGGTATTTCAGCTGGTATTGTGTTGTAGCTGGCATTGCACCCAAAAATTAAACAGTTTGGACTATTTAATTACTTTTTAATAATTTATGTCTTATAAACGCCGATCACGAACGCGTGGACTGAGCACTCTTTCCCAAGCGAGAGAAAATATTGCTTAAGAGGCTCGTATTTTGTCAATTTGCGTTGGCCGGCTTCGTTAAGGGCATCGGGGTTGTTCTCGAACGGGCAGACGACGTCAATGATGGTGACCTGATCTCAAGTTGGGTCCGTGGTTGGGAAAGACCCAGTTTTCAACCCCACCTTTCCCCGGGACTAATAAAAAACCACCGCCTGCTTTGATAATGAGGTTAATGTAGATAATAAACCATTCATTTGCCAATCCGAATAGATTTTCAGTGGACACTAACTTTCAGAGCCTTTTAAACTATAAAGCTTGCGCCCTTGGCACCTGGCACCCACCCAATGAGATGGTCCTCCGTAAGCTTGGGATGACACGTTTCTATAAGAAGCTGTTCCGCAAGTTATGCTGCACTGACGTCATTCAAGGATCCACCGCCATCTACAGACAACACCTTGGAATGGACACTGTTGATGACCTTCGAGCTGCCGTTGACCCATAAACATTATTCTATAAATATTCGAACAATATCTTAGTCTCTACCGAACTTTGCATTCTTATCAGCTTAATGCTCACTTGGTCTATCCTCCTGCCTATTCTCACTTGAATTTCCTACTGGATTGCTGCAGAAAGCCTCTCCTTCAAGTGTGGTCCTGAATTTCTTCGTCCCCGAGTGTCCATCCTGTGATATTTGATAACGAATTTATTTTGGTTCCCTAGCGTCGCCATTTCCGTCCACGCTCCGAAGCTACTCGAACTGTTTTTCCTCATTTTCTACTGTTTTTCCGTCCTTTTGTTTTTGAATATGGTATTTTCTCGTCAATCGTCTCCTAACTTCTCACCTGGCCTAATTCCTACTCCTTCTACTCCTGCCAACAAAGCCCTACACGCAGATTCATTCGTCGCGCCTTCATGTTTCCCTCTTCCGTATCAAGTTGTCGTTTTACTTGAAGGCTGCCCGCTGCTTGACGTCTCCAGTTGGGATATCAACGCCTCCTCAAAATCCCTCAAACTTAAAATCGTTTGGTCGTGTTGCCCTCAACCCTCTTCTACCCGCCTTTTTTAAGACATCTTCCCTGAGCACATTATGAATACGCTCAAGCTTTTCAATTTATCCCGCGCAAATAGGCGCTGGATCTCAAGTTAGGTAAACCATACTACGTTATTACCTAAAATAATAATATTCCTAAATAAAACCCTGCTGAATTCAATCATTTAAACCTTATTCGAGCAAAACATACGCATAAACACATAGTAACGATTTAAATGTCCCCAAGAATACAAGTTAACAATAAATCATAATCACTGCCAATCTCGTTCCCAGAGCCTTCGCCGCGCCACGCAAACGAAGGCTCTGGAATAATCATCACCAAACACTGGGAACGAGATTGAATCACTGCACACAACTCATCATAACACACAACTCGTGCCATGGCAAGCGCACTAGTTATAATTTTATGTCAAACTAAAATCTCAGGAAAACAAAAGAATATGGTCTGCTGAGCATATAAACAAGTTAAAAACTTAAAAACTACGGGATCGGTTTTTATTCAACTGTGAAGACCGAGCAGGGGTTGTTGCGTACACGTATTTCTAATTAGCTACTTAATATTTACACCAACACTTCACAGAGGATGTGATTTAATATTCATTAACCGTTATGGTACCACAAATCCTGTTGAGAAAGTCTACGAATTAGGTATACATGCATGTACATCCTTTGGAGAGTTTTTCTTGTCAAAAGGCTCTTGGTCATGGTAGTGAGCAGCCAATGACATGGAAGCAACATATATAAGTTTAAAAAATATTTATAATATGTATATTACTAGAAATAATCAGATTAGATAAGTGCTACTGCTACAAATAACTATATTTCTCAAATCAATAATTCATGAGGAAAACACAAAGGAAAGTCATAACCGAGACGTTGCTGGTAAATATGGTAATAAATTATATTTATCGTATGGGGGATCGGAGGATATTGTGGTGAGAAAAAGTCATGTTATGTAACCATGTGTCATCCCCTACTAGACTGTAACTTATATGTACATAGAAATATTTATTTTAAATGTCATTATATTGTAAAATCAAACATTGCTAGTGAATTAAAAAATCCGGCTAGTGATTTTTGGGGCAGTCGAGACGGGCAGCTATTGTTTGAGTTGATTCTTCCAAATGCATTGGCTTTTATAAAATATTAAGGCCTGTTAAAATGTTCCTCAAACAGGAACGGACAAGAAAGTTTCCTTTGTCTTAAAATCATTAGTTCCATGCGAGAGCTCACAAGACAAAGGAAACTTTCCTGTCTATTCTTGACCGACAAAAAATTCCTGAGTGGAAACCCGCCTTTAGTCGGGTTTTGTATTATTGACAGAAAGAAATGCTAAGAATTGGGCAACAGGATTTGACTACAAATTTCGTAGACCCTCTTTGAATAGCCTAGATATAATTGAATGATCCCTCTTTCCTTTGTGTCAAAACTAAGTGACCCCCCTAAAATCCTCCAACCGGACATAGGCCATCGGAACCCCTATCAATTGGGCTTCTATAGCCTGTTGGGGTATTCCGTTCACCTAAAAGAGTGATAAATCTACTAAACCTATATCTCTCTCTATATTTCTATATCTCCCTATATCTCTATATATCTTCTCTCTATCTTTATTTATCTCTCTCCATCTCTCTATCTCTCTAAAAATATTAATTACTATTTACAAGTCGTTTATATTACCTCTATTCGACTATTGTGATCAAATTTGGGGAAATGCTAATTTAGTGTCTCTAAATCGTCTACAGAGACTTCAAAACAGAGCTGCAAGGATTATAACTCAGTCTAACTTTGAAATAAGGTCTCAATATATTCTGAAAACGTTGGAATGGGACAACCTTACCACCAGAAGATTTAAGCATGAGATGATAACGATGTCTAAAGTTTTGAATAATGACTCTTCTGAATATATGTCAGATTATTTTGTGAGATTAGGTGATTCAAACCGTTATAATCTTATAAGATGTGATAATAAGGTTGTCCTACCTTTACCGAAATCAGAATATTTAAAAAAATCCTTTAGATACAGAGTTGGTAAAAAGTGGAACAATTTGCCCAATGAAATAAGGCAAATTGAATCATTAAATCATTTTAAGAAAGCTCTTCATTTTTACTGCCAAATTCCCCAGTTTCTAACTCAGCATTCTTTTTTTGTAAATAAGTTGACATGTAAATAGTTTTTCTACTAACTTTTGTATTTTTGTTATCTATATACGGCTTTCATGTAAACCAGCTCTTAATGAGCTGATGAAACTACCGTGTTTAAATAAAGTTTTCTCTCTCTCTAGTCTCTAACTCTATCTATCTTTCTCTATCTCTCTCTATCTCTCTCTCTTTATCTCTCTATCTTTTTCTCCATCACTGTCTCTTTCTGTCTCTCTATCTCTCTATCTTTTGCTATCTTTCTATCTTTTGCTATCTTTCTCTCTCTCTCTCTCTAAAACTAAACCAATATTTTATTTTGATGATATTAGATAGCCCGCCCCCCCACCCTCCAATATTTTGCCAAACCATGGTTTGAGATTAAATTAGATAAATAGATATTTGATAATATCTTACAAAATCAACAATAATTTACAATAAAGGACTTTGTTTGAAAATATAGGATAAGAGTAATCATAGCAGCTACAACATCCTGTCTGCAAGTGGACTGTCAGGTTGTAGTATGACATTTTTGTTGCAGGAAACACAGCAAAGGTTTTTGTAAGCTTGTTGTATAACAATTATTTTTGAAGACATTGTTGATGGTGCCATGTCAGCCACGTCATGGCCTATTCTGTGAATGTGAACCCCTCTGTTTTTCCAGTGTTGAGGCCCTGACTCTCAAATTCTTTACCTCGTAGATTTTGTTTTGTTCCAGCATATCGATATAATTTTCCCAAAGGACAATCTTTATATCTCTTGATTCTTATATGCTTCCCTTGTATGTACAGTTTTGACAGCTGATATGTCCACCACTTGTCCTTTAATAGTAACGATTTGCTCAGGGGCACATTTTTCTATTGATCAAATGTTTGATACAACTAAGTCATATCATCATGTTGCAGTGGAGTTATTTTTGTGCATCTTGTGATAATTATATTTTTAGGAATTTAAGATGTTTTGAAATTTTGTAATTTCACAGGGATTTTTGCTTATGCCATTGCTCCGATGAAAAACGTTCAACTCTTGTGGCCATCTCGCGTCGCTCATCTTTTTAACATCTCATGCACATTGCTCATCTTTTTAACATCTCACATCGCTTATCTTTTAACATCTCACATCACTCATCTTTTAACATCTCACATTGCTCATCTTTTAACATCTCACATTGCTCATCTTTATTTTAAGATCTCACATCACTCATCTTTTTAACATCTCACATTGCTCATCTTTTTAACATCTCACATTGCTCATCTTTTAACATCTCACATTGCTCATCTTTTAAGATCTCACATCACTCATCTTTTTAACATCTCACATTGCTCATCTTTTAAGATCTCACATCACTCATCTTTTTAACATCTCACATTGCTCATCTTTTAAGATCTCACATTGCTCATCTTTTTAACATCTCACATTGCTCATCTTTTAACATCTGACATTGCTTATCTTTTAACATCTCACATCGCTTATCTTTTTAACATCTCACATTGCTCATCTTTTTTGATCTCACATTGCTCATCTTTTTAACATCTCACATCGCTCATCTTTTAACATCTCACATCACTCATCTTTTTAACATCTCACATCGCTCATCTTTTAACATCTCACATTGCTCATCTTTTTAACATCTCACATTGCTCATCTTTTTAACATCTCACATCGCTCATCTTTTAACATCTCACATCACTCATCTTTTTAACATCTCACATCACTCATCTTTTTAACATCTCACATTGCTCATCTTTTTAACATCTCACATTGCTCATCTTTTTAACATCTCACATTGCTCATCTTTTTAACATCTCACATTGCTCATCTTTTTAACATCTCACATTGCTCATCTTTTTAACATCTCACATTGCTCATCTTTTAACATCTCACATTGCTCATCTTTTTAACATCTTACATCGTTTATCTTTTAACATCACTCATCTTTTTAACGCACCTTCTGAAATGATTAACAATTCATAAGTGCTGCAACTATGAATAAAAGTAGAGGATGTTGCACATGTATGCACCGGGATGAAACATCAGATCAACATATTTATGGCTCTTGTTCAGAAAGCGCTTTATTTTAAATTCAAAGTCGCTTATGAAAGCATTTAATAACAATGCCTGTTACGTCACAAGGTAGATCATGGAAGCGCTCGGAGATCAACACAGACTTTCCCCCACGTCTCCCTTAATTTACTTTTCCATCACAATAATTATACTAACCTAACATTGTGAGATAAAACTGCAAGTCGTACGGTTGTTTGGCCGCGCGTCCATCGTGTCGACGTACTACGGCTGTCTACCATTAACTTTGAATTTGAAAATAAAGCGCTTTCCGAACATGTAAATATAAAATGAGCATATGTACGATATCAGAATTTTTTGATATAGTTTATGAAAAACTGATATTGGTCTATAATCACCACATATATCTTTATTTCCTCATTAAATTCTGTCTGGAAAAACACCACAGGAAATTAGGGAGCAGTTGTATTTATAGGTTAGATAACACGGAGTGCTTGCATATATTGGCGGTGAGATGCTCGCCCCGTGCCAATCATAATTAGTTCAATTACTGTGATTAGAGAAACAACAAAATCTCCATTGTTTCGAGACTCCATTGTTTGAATTGATCTTTAAAATTTCAAAGACTCCATTGTTTCGAGGGGGATGGGCTTCTTGGATTGAACGGACTCAAACCATGCAGAGATTCGATAAATGCGTCTATATTGACATGCTATCATTTAATTTGATACATTGTTGTTTTTGAACCCCTGCCAATTAGTCCATATTAATATACTTCAACATTTTTTAGGATTATTTTTGGTTTCATCAGATTTTTTATTATTTTTAACCAACTTATTGACCCGGTTTCTTGCCTTTTCCTTTGGTAATCACGATAGTGGATTGCGTTCTAAACTCTTTAGTTAACCAGAGGGCATAGTTACTTCTTACTCTCCATAATCTAATGGGATGTGCTTCATGTACTTCAGCTACACGATTGAAAGTGATCGAACATTTGGGTAATCAGATCAGGAATCGAACATTGACAGACACTCGGCAAGATTTCGTTTGAATGCAGACGATTTATAATTCTTAAAACTTCTAGATTCAATCTTAGAGGTAGGTTTTCGCAACACGCAATGTTTTTGCACTATATTATTATTGGATTCCTCTGAATCCATGAATCCAATAGGTGTTTTATAATATCGAACAAAATATGCTTAATACAAAGATGTTTCTTTGCACGTAAACGGTCAAAAATGTAGCCGTCCTATACATCGTAAAATATTGGCCCCCACGTGATGCTAATAGAGACAGTTGATTGGTGGATTATACGTGAGGTATAATAAACAAGATTGTACATAATCCCCAAATACAGTAATTCTGAGCTGTTAATATTTTCTGTTATATTGGTTCAGAAATTATTTGTGTGAGCTGAAATTATATATCAAGAAATCGGTTTGTATGATAAAGATTTACATCAAGTATAGATGAATCCAGTTAAGATCTACTAAAATTGTTTCTTATCTCTACACTTATCACTTAACACCGTCTTCGCCGTGACGTATCAGGACTTTTTGATTGTTGATAAAGTGGTCTATACTCTGGAGTATTTATAAAGTTTCTCGGAGTTCGGTACAATTAAATATTCGAATTATTCTACGCTAATTTCCCTTTTGTTGATCTAATTAATTTATCTTCGCGTAATGCCCGAATAATCGAATCTCGAGAACTGTTACTGAAATGCTTGGGTGGCTCGACAGCCCAAAATTAAAAAAATAATTTTTGTTGATATATTTCGTTGATATATTTCTGTTGATATATTTCTGTTGATATTTTATATATTTTTGTTGATATATTTCGCATTTATAACTACCGTATTTCCTCTAATAAACGCCTAGCCTCAAATAAACGCCTCCCCTTTTCACACAAGAATGCCAATAAACGCCTCCCTCTAATAAACACCACACACATCAGAGCGGGGTTTATTAGAAAAAAAATACTGAAAGTGCAAGAAAAAGGATCCTAAAATTGACAGATTCATTTATTTTATGTGGCAACAATGGAACCAAACAAGGAATCTTTTTAATTTCTTCCTTCTTGAATTCATATTTTAACTCAAAATGCAAGTTTTTTTTCTTTTCTCCATCTCTTCGTGAAGAGTTATTGCTGTCGATTTCTTTGTCGTGATAGCAATGAATAATGCGGGAACAACCAATCCTACTTCTCGTTTTCGTTTACCAGTAACTTTCAATACGAGGCTATTTCTTTCATCTGCTCCAAGGAAGTAGTGTATTAAGACTAAAAACGAAAAAATAACTCGACCAATATCCTTCTTATCCGGTCCTCGCGCTCAGACAATAACATATTGTTTAATAAACGCCTCCCTCTAATAAACGCCCCCTCTAATAAACGCCGCACAATTCAAATTGTTTCAAAATTTAATGAACGCGTGGGGCGTTTATTAGAGGGAAATACGGTATTTGTACTTTCCCCAAAATGTTGCATTTTTATCTCAATATTGACCGTTAAAATCACTTGAAGTGGAACATAGATATCAAACTTTAAACCCTGTTTTCACGATTTTTGATGCCCGCAATAGGCTATTTTTGTGATATCTTGAGACATTAAATATGTCATGAAATTTTTCATGAAATTTTATTTTCATTAGTCATGAAATTTTCAGTATGAATTCATACCTATTATTTTTATGTTCTCTAAACATTATCGAGCCTTTTCACGAGGTCACGAGGATGGAGAACTCGAAGTGGCAAAAGTTACTCCGTTTAGTGAAATCGGAAACAGGCTCTCTGAGCACGCGTGGATAAAGTGTGAACTGCAACTATGCAAGACCGCGGGTGAAATTTAGTCATACCATAGTCAATGGAAATATATGGTCTGGAAACGTGGCAAACTTCAAAGGGGCTAGCAATAGAACTGTGATTCATGTTGAGGAGGACCTGAAGGTACACAAATCCTTTGTTTTAGGTTTATTAATATTCAAACAACATTAAACCCAAACATTGCTATTGGATAACTGCTTCATTATACAGAAAATACAATGTGTTCAGTAACCGTGAACGTGCACAAACTGAACAAAAACATGGAACAAAGACTTTGGCCGCGTTTCCAGACAATATAATTCTAGTGACTATGATCATACACAGGACGACCGGTTTGGAAAACAAACTAAATCCTCGACGCGATCCTTGAAGCCTAAAATAAAAATTGATGATGATTTGTTTCCCTCGTTTACGGGAAAGGCTAAAATATATGAACGCAGTATAACGTTGCGAGGGCCAATCATCTCAGTCTATTCCAGTTATATATGGCGTACCCCAGGGAACAGTTTTAGTTCCCGATGGTCTTATCTCCAATGTTAGACTTTTTGCGGATGTCCATTGGTGTATGGAGTCATCGCAGGAGATGCTGAGTGCGACCAGCTTCAGAACGATTTAACCAAACTAGAACAATGGCAGTCGAAATGGCAGATGGAGTTTAATCCAACGAAATGTAAAGTCGTAAGTATCTCCACCAAAAAATCTCAACCAGATAAGACGTACATGTTTTGCGGCAGGCTGTTGGAACAAGTCAAATCTATTCCATACCTTGGAGTAACTTTCACCAGTAATCTAAATTGGTCAGACCATATATCTTCCATATCCAACAAAAACTTGGCATGGTTAGATGCAACTTTTGGTTTTGTCCCCAGAGAGTGAGAGAATCAGTCTACATGTCTATTGTGAGACCGAAATTGGAACACGCGAGTTCAGCTTGGGATCCTCATACACAGAAAGACATTTATACCATTGAAAGGGTTCAAAGAACGGAGAGTGTCACTGGTATATGCTGAGGATCGTGGTTGGGATATATTAGAAACCAGAAGAAAGAAAGCGAGATTAACTATATGATGTATAAAATGTCTCATAAGTTGGTAGATTTGGACTTGGAAAACCATTTGGTTCCCCATACTGAGACAAGGACACGTGGTAGCCATTTAGAGTACCAAAGTTTTCGAAGGATGTTTCTAAATTTTCTTTTTTTCCGCGAACAATTAAGGAATGGGGCGAGCTACTGAAAGACGCAGTTATTTCAAATTCCTTAGACGCTTTCAAATCTAAACTTACTGATTCTTTACTTCTGGTTTGATTAACTATATAATTTTAACGTTGATTTTATAACGTACTATTCTTAATCGAAACATACTTTTTAATTAGCCATTATATAACGTAATATTTTTAATGTAAACATACTTTTTAGTTTTACATAGTTGGCGTGATATCGAAAAGGACTTTGCCGACTTAACACATGTAGATGTAGATGTACATATGTGGTGAACTGCCCTCGCTGGAAACGTGAGTGATCTTTACTTCGATAGTTCATCACTTTAACTTTTTCCGATTAGCTTTTTTCGATTAGCTTTTTTTCCGAATAGCTTTTTTATCCCAGTTTTTCTTAATCTATTTTCCTCGAGCCGTATCACTGTATTAGAGAGTTTGTCTTAACCGAAAATCTCAGTTTGGCTGTAAGAAGAGCATAACATTAATTCAAATAGTCGAGGATGATTTTCGTGACATAACTCAGCCTGGTTAATATAAACCGGTTAATATAACCCTTAATTACTAATTTCCCTAATGTCATGATATTACTTAAAATAGAAAAAAAAGAGTATTGTTTGGATGTTTGCTCAACGCTCATGCATGTTAATGCCGCAAAATTATAAATTTGCCCAGTTAGAGGGCGAATAGCACTTTGTCGAGATGACGTCAGTACCCTGCATGTTTGTCCGCATTTACCCATATTTATTGCGGCCATAACAAAAGAAAATAGCTCATTTGCAATAATTTGTGAGTCAAATTTGGTTTGTTTGTCCGCATTTTGAGCTATTAATAGCAACCGCTTAAAGGCTATTAGAGATTAAATCTCCCGGTGAGAACAAAAGAAACTGAGGCAATCATGATATTTATAAGTAATAACATAAAAAGAGGTGCATTAGCTATTAACGTCCCGCTCGATGAGGTTCATTTTACTAAATGACCCGAATCGAGCGGGACGTTTAATGGTTAATCACCTATTTTTATGCTATTCCTTTGTAATATAATGTTTGCGGGTATTTATTTTGTTCTTTCGTAATCGTACCTCCGTTGGCGTCAAACCGGGTATGATTAGTTCTAATCAGACCTGGTTTGCCGTCAACGGAGGTAAGATTAGCAAAAATGGATATAATGAGGTATACAGGGTGTCCCAAAAAAAGGCTACCTTTTCAAATTCAAATTAGCATGTTAATTCAAGCAACCTATTGTAGTTCTTTGAAATCATTATCGCTTTTGAACTACGAATGCGTAAAAACACACAGTTTTATACACATGGGATATTAAACACAATAGGTTGTTTGAATTAACACGCTCATTTGAATTTGAAAAGATAGCCTTTTTTTTGGGACACTCTATATTAGTTGTTAATGGCCCTGTGAGAACAAAAGAAATACCCGCAAACATTATATTATATTACTAAACTAATAAAAATTCTTAGATACGAGTATTTGAACACGTTTATTGTAAATTGTTAATATACATACATTATATTTGTAGAAGGACACTACAGGATGTATCTTTATTTATAAACTCAATGATAGAAAAAAACTATAATGTACAATAAAGATTAAAGGGGACTATGATAATAATAATTTATCGTTACTTATGGGGCCTTGTACGTGAGAGTACTACTTAAAATACAAGTAAAAGAACTTTGCTGAGTGACCGTTGAACTACACCCAAAGGTAATGTACCTTTCCATAAACTTAATGTATTATAGCTTCCATTTTTGCAGTTAATTATATACGACATAATCATAAGCTATGGCAATATCTCTTCGGGACAACAAAGACAATAAAAAACTTGGAAAACAGGTAAAATGAACTGACCAGCAATGTAACCATTTTACTTTCTTTAGCCAGGACCGGCCATAGCGGAAAATAAAAGGACGCTTCTATTCTTTAAGTATTTCCAACGAGCAGTCGGGACATACAACTAAACCATTTTCATTGCAGGCGGTACATCGCAGGGAACATATTTCACGAATTATTCTGTGTTTTCGACTGGTTTTGCTTCCTCCACAAGCAAGGCAATTTATAAAATTCCGTCCACCACACGTCTCACATGCCTTTGTACTACAACAACGCTTTATTTAAGAAAAGAAAAGAAAAATAACTTTAATTTATTTGATCCAGATACATGATTCGATTTTTGTTTACACAATTCTGGTTTATGATTCGATGGTAAATGTTGCAAAATGCTTTTTTATATGCCTGTTTAAAGTGAATCACAATGATCAGGATGACACTGAATCACATTGATCAGGATGACACTGAATCACATTGATTAGGATGACATGCACTGAATCACATTGATCAGGATGACAATCGTAAAATATCGTATTTTAGACTACAAACCTCTCAGTTTAAGTGCTACAATTAATATTTTTAAAATCCAACCAGGAACAGTTATGAAAAGGCAACAACAAAGCCTTCCACGGCTGAGAATTGAACACGTGACCGTGGCATTATTCGAAAATATTAACGTAAATCAATAAGAAATTAACACCTTGTAAATGAATAGTTTTATTAATGGACACTCCACCCCAAAAACAACTGTTTCTTAAAATGAAAGTTCTTGTCGCCTTACATGAGAATGGGTATTAGTTTTCTTCTAAACCTTTTAGTTTTAGAGAAATTTGGCTTTGTCTATCATTTTTGTAAATTGAAGGCCGCCATTGACGTCATTGAGTGATAGAAACACTACACAAAGAAACCCTTCACAATAACATAACAATAACGTGATCTTAGTCTATTGTACAAGATTTCTATTCATGCTATTGGCGGCTATTGTGAAGGATTTCTTTTCAAAATGTTTCTATCACTCAATGACGTCAACAATTAATGGGAGCGACTGCATTTGCCCGCAATCAGAACAAAAATGGCGGCCTTCAATTTACAAAATTACGATAGACAAAGCCAAATTTCTCTAAAACTAAAAGGTTTAGAAATAAACTAATACCTATTCTCATGTAAGGCAAGAAAAAACTTTCATTTAAGCAACACTTCTTTTGGAAGTGGAGTGTGTCTTTAACTTCTCGCAAACGTTTGTTGTCCAAAACAGTCGGGCAATACCAGAACAAAATTGATGTTTTAATTGTAATTGGTGAACGTTTTTTCCATATACCTCTGCGGGATGGCTACAGTAATTCGTCACCAGTGTTAAGGCACCTCATTGGTCAATTGAAAGTCAAGAAAATCAACTCGGTATAATTATTTCGCCCGACAAGGGTGTTACTGCACAAGAACGGTAATAAGACTGATTACGATAGTAGTAAATTTCTCTCCTTAGTACTATATCTTAATAGTAAGGATATTTGTTGGTGTGTCGAACAAGTGAATTTATATTATTATATATAAAGATTTATAGGTAGTCGCCCGTGAAGTTACGAAGTTTAAATATTCAGATCTTGATGGATGTAAACAAATGAGGTACGAGGCAATTTTGCTTTATTAATGTCTTATTATTAAAAACAATATTTATTGGGTTGCTATGGTCAATGTCGAAATTTGTTTCGCTGGCGGCAAGTGAAATGGTGAAGTGGAAAATGGTCTTAAACACAGAGTTCTTGCATATATTGGCGGTGAGATGCTCACCGTGCCAATCATAATTAGTTCAGTTACTGTGATTGGTCAGGAAACAAAGAGAAATGAGAAGTAATCAAAACAACAAAATCTCCATTGCTTCGAGAATCCATTGTTTGAATTGATTTTTAAAATTTCAAAGACTCCATTGTTTCGAGGGGGAGGGGCTTCCCCTTTTATGCGAGCACTCCGTGTTTAAGGAATCTGAACCTGGTACAGATTTACATCACTGGATGGTCTACTGCAGCTGATACATTAAAATCAGAACGGCTGAAAACGGAACAGCTCGCTAATGAAACAGATATTGTTCTAACAATTATCTAACAAAACCAAGTTTCGGACCCAGGTTTTGTCCAAATGTCACACCCACTCTGCCTATTTTTGGGGAGCGTAACACTGTGCCAACCCCCCGCCCCCGTAGCGTACTCTGTCTTGTCCGCCCTCGCGTTTCAGAGAAATTCATAAGCTAAGAGAGTTCACTGAGAGAAAAGCAAAACATGCACTTACAATGACAGTGAATAAACATACCATTACTAAAATAAGATTTGAATAAATTTGTAACCTTTTGCGAGGATAATTAACTTCGACGTACATTATAGGATTGTCTGGCGATAGGCGGCTATATTGCAGGTCCTTTAAAGTGCCCCTAACCTCAAAAATGTTTGGAAGAACTTTTAAAATGATAAAATAACTTATTTTGAAGATTTTCACTTATTCGCTTTCTTTTTTAGATATATCAGTTTGTTTGATATGCAAATATCTGGAATTTCGTCACACATGCATAAGGAGTTATCAGAGAATGTTATATATCTTTGCGTTCATGAAATAAAAACACTAAAGTGTGAATAACACGTGTGTGCGTTTCTCCCACAACACCAAACTTCTTGATTTTAAAGGATTTCGTTCGAGAATGAAAGAGATAATCATATACACATTTCTCCAATAAGTCATTATGCATGTCTGACGAAATTCCAGACATTTGCATATCAAACAAACTGATATATCTAAAAAAGAAAGCAAAGAAACGAAAATCTTCAAAAGAAGTTACTTTATCATTTTAAAAGTTCTTCCAAACAAGACAATAAAACATTTTGAGGTTATGGGCACTTTAACAAAATAACCTCATTATATGCTACCGTATCTACCAACAAACATGGCCGCCGTGCCTTTGTCCTTTCAGTTTCATAGGATTGATTGCAACCCACTAATAGTCCCACCGCTTGACTTAATTTAGTAGAATCGAGTTGCATCGGTAATATCGAACTGATTTGATAGTTGCTCGAAAAAAATCGGGAAAATGAACCAATTTTTATCGGTCATTCTAACAATTAGCATTCTTCCTAAACCCCAAAGACTTAGGAATCGTATATAAATTATCCGATTACGTGGAGGACATTTCCTTGGGGACACTGTGCTCTGTAACAACCCCACCAACTACGCGCCATCATGGACATTGTGTATATCTTTAAATTATATTCAAAGAACTAGTATATGGAACATGATAACTTTCTAACTAGAAATATGTGTACACAACAACCCCTCGGCCATTTATCCTTCATTATGTTCATTATGTTCATTATGTTTTTTCTCATAATATATATTAAATATTAAAAATATATACCGAAACTGTTCCGAATTTGCTGTTCGTAACGTGCTCGGCTATACGGTCTCGTAAAGTGTCGTAACACCAATGTTCCACAGTGGAATGTTACGAATGTGTAACAGGCCAGAATTCAACACGCTACGCTGTGACCCACGACCCCCCGTCAAGATTATAGCACCCTCGCTTCGCTCGGTCGCTAGGGGAGAAAGTTTAAAAATCTACGACTATGCAAGTAATGCAACTAACTCAGTCTCTGGTTGAGAGAGAACATGCTTGACTCCTTAGACTCTTCTTTCGATGTAAACAGAATGCGCACTTGGAAAACGTACTGCTCTAAGTGCCGTTCATATAATTTAAGCTGCTGTTCTTAATCTGTCCTATCATATGTTATTAGTGTAATTAGTCCTTGTCTTTAATTTATGTCTATTCTGTAAATTTTTGTCAGGTTGGTCTTCACATGGGACACATGTCCTGTTGACTATACCTTCAACCATGTTCAAGACTGCTCTGTTTTTGTCTTTTTTTTAAATTTTTAACCGTTGTATTAATTATTTTGCTTTCTTGCTTTGTTGTAAAGTTAATAAATAAATAAATAAATAAATAAATAACATGAAAATTTGTGAGAAAATATGTTCTTTGCCAAACTTGTGGTGTGGGATTATATTGGACACACGGAGACAAAAAAACACACTATACAAGGATAATATTGGACACTAAAAAGGAACATCCCACACGATCTTTTATTAGCAACGTCTGAAATATTTTAGGCCATGCATTTTAGGCCTCTTGCATGGTATTCGAGAGCATATGCTTCATAATAAGTTTGCAGTTCATCTCTAATTATAGGCTGGTCCTGTATGGTTAGTAGAAAACATGTTGAATATAAAACACTTGATGACTTCGTTTCCAGGGAAACTGTAAGTTTTATTTCCTAAAAGTTTCTTCATTTTTAAAAGTTTTTATGACCATGTTTTGCTCCCTAATATATATGCGAGAATTCAATGAAATGTTTGAAAACTAGCCCAAACATTAACGGATGATACTATATGTATCTTATAATACCAAATATTTAGTTTTCATCAGAGGTGGAGATATGTTTTAGGAAAAATAAGGAAAAAGTGTTACATAACAACGCTTTTACATTTCAAGCAGGTGTCTTAATTTTGACTTCAACACTGGGACATAGCATCTCGTAAATTAAAATCTCAGTTTTCCTCGTAATCAATAATCAATTGTTCTAAGTGTATATCAGCCATATTAAAAAACTAAAAAAACTGGGTATATCCCTGAATCACTTTTCTTACCTCAAAACCAGAGATAAGTGTAGTTATTGTACCACTCTCATTAAGTTCTTCTATTTCTTTTACACCCTACACACAGAAAGGAGAAACAAAATGATAGTATAATTTTGACAATTTTTCAATCTACATCAGCGCAGATCAGATGATTACCTGATGAAAAATAATAGTTAAGCTTACAATAAATACGTCGAGGTGACGTTCATGAAATTGTATGGAAACATCACCACTTTACAACAAGGGAACTATATTTTAAGTCTAGGAGTAATCAAAAACTAATTATATGAGTGCGTTCGAAGCAAGTGTATTAAAGAGGTGAATGAGGAGGATGTGTATATCAACAAATATGAAACAAATAATAAATATACGAGCTGAAGTAGAGAATTAGTATATGGAGAACTTTCGTATTTGTTACAGACGAATTAAGGCATTTTATTGTGCAGACACAACAATCGAATCTTTGACAAGAAATCAAACCACGAGACCCATACACGAGTAGTTACCAGTTCATCGATCGCGTGCGGCCTATATGTGCAGGGAGGTCGAGAGGGAACTTCCGGTTTTAGGGCATAAAATGTACACCAAAAATGTCGATTGCGACGTCATTAGGATAGAGTTCTCCTTCGTTGAACGCAATAATTACTCATGTTATGGCTGCTTTTAAAGCGGTTTTTAGAGTATTATCAGGTTAGTCGTCAAATTAAAATCACCCTTTGAACAACTGGGCCCAACTCACTAAATTTGTCTTATATATTTTTCAACACATGTATCCCATGATTCACTTAAACACGAGCGATCGCCAAAAAAGAAGCTGAGCTACTCAGCCTAAGATACTGAATGTTATTGGTCGTTTTGGTGTGCGAGAGCAGGGCTGTTTTTTCCTTTTATATGGCGCGCTGTTCAAAGACGTTTCGCTTGGCTGACATTTCTTCAAAAACATTCGATAATTTCGAATTAAAATGGCACAAAATAATAATAAAGTCAAAATAGGTTTAATCAATCTCTGTTGTATTAGTATTTTCTAAATGAAACAAGAATATAAAAGAGAAACAGATAGACAAATGACATATGAATTCGGAATTTGTTTTTAGGTAATGTGGGTAATATATGGGTAACAAAGTTACGAAGAAAAGACTTGCTGGAGTTGCATAAGGCATGTTCCTAAATTAAGTCTCTAAATATATATATTTGAAGAATTATTGAAGGAAAAAAGCCGTCACTGAATACCATGTTTACGCGGTTGCCTAATCCGTATTTTCGGCCCAAATTTTAATATTAAGTGCTTTGGACGAGGGGGTCTTTTTTATGAGATCGTTCTGTTTAAAGATAATTAGTTCAAAATTAGTTTCAGATATAGCCACACGGGCTAGGGTTAAGATATAAATATACAGTATAACAAATACTGGCAAAGACTAGAGCTATAGTAGCTCGTGATAGAAAGAGAAACATAACTTTTTATGAACTTGTGTCTCGCCTGATCTTTTAAGGACATCCCTACATTTGTCGAACATTTCGAGCGAAGGCCCTCCTCAGAGAGTGACACGTAATTAACGAAGGGCCTTCACTCAAAACGTTACATCTCCTATATAAACTATTTTGGCAATACACCAACCTCTTAGATTTTTCCATTTGTATTTAACACTGCATATCCTATACACAGCACAACACTATATCATTTCTATTTTTTATCGCTAGACTTGCTCGTATCCTAAATTATTAAATAACTAAATAAAGTAGCTTGGTGATAGCTTAATTTAAACATTACTATAACATAGTGGCACAAAGGAACAACTGTCAGTAGCCTGCGTCGCAGTCCACGTATAACGCAGACTATATTGTCAGTTTCATAGTATGAATTTTAAATTGGATTATTGAGAGCACGAGGCACACCCCTTCGATTTCAGATTTTCATTTAATATAAAGTTCCATTCAAAATGTCAAAAAGAATTTCCCGTTGCCAACGAGTTATATGGATTCCTCGTGAATGTTAATTGGTTGTTATAGCAACAGCCAACCACACGCATGCGGTCGCGGGTTCAATTCCAGACGGAAGGCCTTGATGTTGAATTTTTCGCAACTGGTCCCGTTTGGTCCAATAAAATTTATATATTCCTGCACTCGAAATTTTCCTTCACCAAAATTCCTCAGAACATGCATGCCTAGTTTAGTTTAATGCAAATATCTTGGAAATAATTTTTTTAATTTTGAAAATATTCACACTATACACGACAATTTATGATCACTTGTCTTAAAACATTCCAAATTAAGTAATTTGATCGAGCTTATCTCCTTGGTAACCCCGCGATTATTGTGAACGTATAGTCGTGTGTGCATTTTTTTATACCCCACTTGATACCGTAAGGAGAAATTATAGAGAGTAATTGTAATTGTAGCGAGTCAATTACTTGGTGGCGTATACAATCTGGTACTTTTTCCGCAGCTTATTATTCGTTAGCAAATGTTATTATTATATTTTATTATATAAAAACAGTGTTTTATAAGGATTAATTCCACCACTAATAAATTCCATAATCAAACACACGTGAATTATTAGTGATGCAGTATTAAGGTTGGGACACACGAGGCGACAAATCGCGGGGGCGTGTCGCGGGGACATTTCCCTTGTTGAGGACACACGAAGCGACAAATCGCAGGGGCATGTCGCGGAGACTTGTTGAGGACACACGAGGGGACATGTCAGAAAAGGAAAGAAAAAATAAAATAACGTTATGTGATTGGTTTATTTTAATTTTGTCCCAGGGACTAGTTGCACGAGCTGTTCATACGATGGGACAAGTCACGGGGACATACTTTTGTCACCGCGACATGTCGCACGAATTCAAATCATTTTGAATACATGCAACATGTTTCAGGGACAAAATGTTGTCCCCGCGACAAAGTTTTGCCAAGTACACACGACGGGATTTGTCCCTGCAACATGTCCCCGCGACATGTCCCTGGGATTTGTCGCCTCGTGTGTCCTAACCTTAAGTAATTATCGTGATTCAACCAATCTTATCCAATATAAAATCTCAGGATTTGTTTTGCGATATAGCGTTGCGCACAGATTCTATTTTAAAACCCAAAGCTCAGATAAACAAACTGAATTTGACTCTGGAGAATTCCCAAACGACCATTTCCTATTGTTTAGGACATATACTAGATTTAATATGTAAACTCAGACAAATATTGACAAAAAAGTCATCTGTGCCAGGCTCTACTATTAGGGAGTTTAAGAAAATTAGGACGGCGTTACTGTATGCTACAAATAATATAAAGACTTTCTTTTAGCATTTTATTTTTAAAGAAACGCTTCAAAGAACTATTTCATCTTTCTAATCGCGCTTAGAACATGCGCTATATAACATGCGCTATATAAGTTGTATATTATATTATAAGCAATACTAGTTGATCTGAGAACGAGTATATGGTGTGGAGAATTCTTCAGGGAATGAAAATAACAAATGTTTTTTCGTTGTAAAGTTAATTATACAGGATTACTCAACCTTGACGTCGTATAGTATATTTGTTTACAGACTTAATGAACTATTATAGGACCTTTAGGAAACTAGGACGGTAACGGCGGTAGTTAAAATGTCAAGAATTTTTAGCATTTGAAAGAAGGCACTCGTGTTAATTGACTACGGTATTTGATATTCGAAGCTTGTTTTTTTCCACCATAACGCTTCAGTGCTACTTAAAACGATCGAAGTATCTGTTTCGAGGTCATGACAATCTTAAGTATAACAGCTCTCACGTCATTGCGAGTTCACGCCGTGAATTTAAAGACATAAAAATTCTCAGACAGCAGTTATAAACAGAACGAAGACGGTGAACAGATTATACCCTTGGGACTACTAAAAAATCCGTCCTCTTTGTATGAAGCATGCATAAATATTTTTTCGTTTGAATGGCGCAGGTTTGCCGTCGTGTTTGCTAAAGATCCCTATAATAAAGTGCTACTGTGATGAAATTTCGGTTGCGAATTTTTTCATAGAATCAAAGAACAGTACCAAATAACTAGGTTCACTTACAATATAAAAGTGAGATGAAGGTTGCGAAATTTTGAGCTTATTTTTTCAAATTTGACAATTTTGTATGGCCGCCATTAATGGTTTGTCGCTATTTGTGAAAAGAATCTCCAAGTTTGCAGTCTTTAATTTATTATTTTTCTTTAATATTAAGTGAGTGTACTTATTTGGTGTTGTACTTTGATTTTCTGGGGGGAAGAATCGCAAACACAATTTTTCATCGCAGTAGCACTTTAAACAAAAACAGAGGGTATTTGTGCTTATATTATAAAAGGGTTGTGCTGCATAAGCAATATAGAAATTGAATACTCTAAAAGCCGCCTAGTGTACTGCCGAAATAGTGTCAATGTAGCCGCAGGAGATCTGACGACTTTGACCGAAGGGCCTCCGTCAGTGACTCTCGGTATTTCTGCTTATATTATAATCTGCGTCTGTTTATCTGCGGACTATAAAGGCTTAATCATTATTGTGGTATCCATTGTAAACATTTAACGTGACCCAGGAAATATTTTGGTTATAAACGTAAATGTTTGTCTGAGTTTTGGGTTTACAAATAGATATGCGGAAACATAATTTAACTCGTATGAGCGGAATTTTAATTCATTTTAGACGTCGCATAACCGTTGATTTAGTTAATTTCAATTAAATTGATCTGAATCAAATGCGACGATTATTAAAATCCCTAAGCAATAGGTATATGAAGTCAAAGTTAGTTGAAATTTACTTCCTTAAACAACAAGAATAATTAAAAAATTCAGGATACCTTTCTCATAAAAGTAATTTTAGTCACTATGTCTATAACGTTAAGTATATACAATCGAAATTTGAGTTCTCTCATGTCAACGCCGTTGGTAGGACGTAAAAAGGAACCTTTCCATCTATGACAACATCGACGGCAATATTCTTCAAACAAAATAATTCTTCAAGCGAAACAAAGAGAATGAACGATTTTTATTCAAAAGGAGGCGAGCCTGCCCTCTTTGCCGAGATCCCACCTCTCAGTTAAATCCTTTGTAAAATTTGTTTTCGTTTATATGAGAGGAGGGTCAGCCCTCCTTGGTGAGATCTCGCTAAGTTAACTACCAAAAATTTCACCTAGGATGGCTGGAAATTTTCCATGTAAACACACTTAAGAGGACTGGCCTCCTTAGAAGGGCTGGAAAAGACTAGGTTTCGTTGAAACGAATAAAACAACTCGGTATTTCTGTTCATCTCATTAATTTTCCAAAGTATTAAATAATTCTCAGCAAGTATTGATATTTCTCATTTTCCAACAGTATACAGTTCGAAAATGAGAAATATCAATACTTGTAGAAAAATCATAAGGAGCTTTTGCGTGAAGTTGCATATAAATCCCGAAATGACATCACATAGACTATCGGTGGTAAAATTAAAAATTAAAATCAGCAGTTAGTTCTAAAAGAAAGCATTATCGTAAAAATTAGGGTCAGTATCAGGTTCAGGGTTAGGCCGTAGTTATTGAAAATGGGAAGGTCTTTTTGAGTGATCCCTCTTTCCCTTGTTCGACATTCTACGATGGCAACCTCGACAGCGACGGTGATTATAAAGAATATAAATGTTTGTATTTAAAATAAACCATGCAGGTTGATTGACTACCGTATTGACAGTCGAATCTTATTTTAAAATTTCTAAAACGCTTTGTTTCTAAAACGATTTCAGTATCTGCGTCCGTGTTAAGCAACAGTCGTCATGAAGCCACGTGGCAATCCTCTGAGTGTGTGTATGGAGGCGACCCAGCCCACTTGGTAGGGCCAGCTATAGTAGAGTGCTACAGGATTCGCAGCTGCATGATATAGCATTCAAGATGGAGAAAAAGCAAATACTCGGCTGACGTTTCATATAAGTATCCCGAATTCAAAACGTAGTCCTAACTCCAAATCTTACCCTAACCATAATCTCTTAAACATCTCTGACTATATACGTAAAAAAACTGAATCTGTATTTTCTGTGTCAACGCGTTGCAAAGACGTAAAAAGCTCTCAATAACGTCGTCTACTCAAGGCAACGGCAAGATTATTCATTTATTTTGTTTTGAAATAAATATTATAACACACGTTCGTTTTGTTAAACACCCGATTTCATTGTGCATCAATATATTCAATACCCAAGAAAGAAACATTTGCGAGCAATGGGCATATGGTTTTCACTGACGTTACCAAGTTTACATTTAATAGTGTAATATTTACATTCGCGTAAAATATACTGTGAGAAACAATTTGATTAATACGACACTTGGTAGCCTAATATAGGGAAATTAAAATGTCAATTTTTTGGATGAAGACTAATAACAACGATCTACAAAACATGTAAAAAGACCTGCAGCTTTACAGGTTTTATAATTTGCATTTTAGAATTTTGAGAGTATAAATCCACTAAATCACATGCACCAGGATGAGAACCCCCGGGTTATAGTGCTGATCAGCTTTTGAACAACGGCGCCAAGAAGATTATCTGGATACCAATTATGTATATAACTGATATATAATTGGGTATAATATTCACGTTATTTTTAGGAATATTAATAGGAACCGACTAATTTTGTCTGATATTTATATCTCTATGATTATATCTTGTTTTTATATTTTTATGGTTGAAAGGCCGAGTAGTTAGCATTTAATCTAAATTCCCTTCTATAGTCGCGTACGAGACATCAGTAATTTCATAGTAAACGAGGGTATACATACATACATAAGCTAATGCTGCGGCCTTCAGTCTACTGTTCCTTTAATATCAACTCAAGACTAAAGACTCTTATAATATTAGCACGGTTGAACTACAGGAGTTTGTTTGACTTATTCAAAACGATGCAAACTTAAGCTCATTTATTATTCATCGCAGTTGATTTATTGCGAGAACATGCAGTAGCGATAATTCCCACGATATCGGATTTTTACTTTAAACCATGTAAGCTTAGCGCTCGACAGAAACGCTATCAGGAAAGAAAAAAGCCGTAAACAAACTGTTAAAACATACCCCGATATGATTCCCATTAATAATAACTTGAGGAACCGTTAGATGCTTCCCTAGACTCTTCTGCATTTCTTTCTGATGCTCTTTATGAATAAATACATCTCGTTCTTCGAATGGAATTCCTCTGTTCAAGAACACTTTCTTAACATACGAACATGCATCAGTGGTGGATCGAACGGCTGTCATAGAAGTTGTATAAATAATAATTTTTTTCATGGCTTCATCGTTTGTGCCCTGTAGAAGAAACAAAACATTAAGGCTTAATAAGCCGTCTACAACGATAATCATCCGGCATATATATATATATACAACTGCTTCCCTATACATGCATGTCTAGTATATTATTTAATACCTGCTCTGTCGGAAGAATGACGTGTCCTTTCGAATTAAACGAAGCAGAGTACCTTCTCACCATGTTCTTGTAGCCTCGAACAGTTCCTTTAACGCTTTTTAACATACCATTCTCAGTGTTTGATATTTTAAGTTTGTCTATATTGTCACAATTTTCCACGTTTAACCTAGACGAAGATTTTGGTTGCCGAGTGAGCGTCGCACTAGTGTGATTTTCATTAATGTCATCAAGGCGAGAGGTCTCCATTTCGCCGTCAGTTTCTCGACCAAACCTTGGCTTTTCAACACGCTGTTCGCACGACGTAGGATTATTGGCGAACGTTCTCTGGCATAATCTGTCAGATTTTCTGCTAGAGGAGTCAGGAACCAATGAAATGTTCCTCTCAGCTGGACTATTGTCTGTGTTTAGCATTTGCTCTGGTGCGTCGTCAAATTTTAAACCTTCCAAACTTGTTGAAGAGCAATTGCTTGAAGCATACGACGCTCTAAACGATTTTCCAGAATCACTTGACTCAACGTCTGTCTCGCCACCGGAGTTGTTCATAAAAAAATTATTCCATTTGTTTGAAACGCTGTCTTCAGAGTCAACGCGTTGATGATTGGGGATGAAAATGTTGAATTCCTCACTGGGTATCCCTGCACGGGAATGATAGCTTGGGTTTTCCGAGTAGTTCATTTGTTGACGAGGACCAAGAACACAGGAATGATTATTTGAAGAACAGCTGTATACTCTCAGCCTCTTCGACCAGGAAACGATTAATAAGAGTAATGTGTAAACACGAAAAATGACTCAGATAATATGCAAATATCGGAGTATTGCATGAAACGGTCTATCAAAAGAATGACACGTCGTCCTCCCACGGCCACAAAAGCAAGCAGAAGAAGAAGCAGGTAATTCACAGGTTGGCGGCTAAACGTTTAACCACAAATGACAATTTTATATAAATATTTAGTTTTACACTACATTTGTTTTAGATATTTCTCAGAGACTAGAGAGATAATCCATGTGATAATAGCACACAAGATATGTAAATAAATTAACACTTCTGTCGTAAGGATTTAGATGCGAGTACCCGTAATTGATGAACGCGTTGCTGCTTAAGATCTGCGGGATGGGAGAACTTTTCTACAGGCGGACTACAACATATAATTATTGAAATAAATGTCATAACGTGACATGATGATTATACATTCATATTTTATTCATAACAAAAAAGACTTCCAGCGGTAGTATATTTAACTGAAATAATTATACTATGTAGTCAAGTGCCATGGCGATGTAACCCCCTAGAGCTGCAGGCTGGTAAACAATGGATACAGGCTACGTCATCAAGGTTATTTTTCAGGATTCAAAAGCTGAACAGGATCAAACAAAACTCTAACCATAACCCAAATAAAAACTCTCGTCCTATAACCCTGAAATAAAGAAATACTAACCGTACTTCTAAACCTAATGTTGCAATGTTGTAACATTCTGTGTTCGACTACACAGTGAGTAACCCTTCCCTGGGGTCTGTTTCATTTCTGGGGGTCTGTTTCATTTCCATGCAGGGAAACTCTGTCCCAGTTTTGAGCTACCCCCAAGTTAACTTTTTCAGGGCGTTGATTCCTTATTTAAACTGTGAAGATCTGTTCAGCTTAATAGCTCGTGGTATTCGATGCACAATACAATTATACGCATCTTTATTTTATTTGTTCGTCGTGCACGGCAATGTAGCGCTTCCTCATATGAAATACGTACGTACTAATAATATTGACTTAAGCCAACTTAAGCATGACTTAAGGCAACGGACTGAATGTCATATCGGCCAATATTAGTTACAGATTTCATAAGTGGATAATAAAACAAATTATTTCGAAACGTAACAATAATCAATATTCAACATCTTCACGATACGGTTTTAGAATAATTGTGAAACTGAATTACATGCCTCAGTTTCGCAAGCCTGTCGCCTCGTTGACTATCTGCTCATAGAAAACGCGGGCGGTTCAATATAGAGACAAAAAAATAATCGGTAAAAAATAAACAGTAGCTCGAGTCTAGGTTTCTGCATCTGATCTGATCTGAGGCGGATCATCATGGCATGTTTGGAGGGGGGTTATGGGCGTGCGTACGGGCCTGTGTCAAGTTATTAATTATAATATTTATACATTGTGCTCTTCGTGGGAGTCACCAAGGGCTGTTTACACGAGAAGCGGGACGGGACGTTAAGTGGGATCGCATCCCGCTTATATTTCTCCTTTATTTATCTCATCTCGTTTACATGGAGAAAGTGTTTGCCGGGACGTTTTTTGTCCCGTCCCGCATAACTCAAGTGGTATCCCGTCTAGGCGAGACAATATTTTCATCATATAAATGCCTCATCCCTCCTAACCGGGATGATATACGAATATCGTTTCTAGTGTATAGAGCTGCTTATCCGACACAAATGAGTGATAGTGATAGGACAGCAGCTGTTAAAATGACGATTTACAAGCCGGTTAAGCCTCTTCGCAAGAACTTTCTCGCAGTTCGATCACTGCGCCAGTAGGTCAAGATTAGATGCCATCCACCAAAGAGGCCTGAGAACGAAGCTTACAGAAGTTTGTCTCAGGCCTCTCTTATCCGAGACTGATGGGATCTAATGCTGACCCAGCTGCTACGAGCAAGTTCTTGCCGCGATGACTGGATAAGAGGTTTGAATTAGGCGTGAAGATTGGAACGCGGCTATTTACGACTTTATTACCGATATTTTGGGTGAAGTTCTTACGCTCGTAACCAGTAGATAATTGCGTGGCTCATCAACATCCGTCAAAATTTGAAACGCAAACAAGTGCATGCATACACAGGCCATGTTCTATAGATTACTCTTCTGTGGTTTTTAGCTCTGTTTTATGCAATTGCTTCCTCCATGTTGAGCAATTTTTCCGGCCTTCGAGCGTGAAATGTCTCGGATGCAATTTTCCTAATTTTTATATAAACTCGGGATGAAAAACCTCCCAAGGGTGCAATTGTCCTAATTACCCGGGCTACCTGTGGTAGCTGAGTCTAAGTTTCGGCAGTTTTTCTGTTTCCATATTATTTTTGGTGTTTCGATATCATAGTTCCCTGCGCAGGCTAAAATAGCCCGAGTTAACGCCTAGTGGGGCATCTTGTTCTCATGTAAAGCCTGGTTTCCATATAGTCGTAACAGAGTCGGGCGACCTGTCTCCGACTCAGCTGTAGCCGACTGGTCGCCGACAAGTCGCCAACTCATGTTTCCATATAGTCACGAAAGTCGCCGACAACGGTTTTAAAATTTGCCGACAACGGGTTGTTACCACTGGTTGTTACTCGGGAAGCCATTTTGAAACTAGCCGCAAAGTGCATTATGGGATACATTTGCTGTCGGCGACGACGCAGACAGGCAACATTTTGTGTTTCCATATCGTTGCTACACTGTGACTAGTCGGCGATCAGTCGCCAACTAGTCCGCGACTGTTGTGAAAGTTGAACTCAGTTAAAAGTTGAACTATGGTTGGCCGACTACTGCGACGCCGCCGACAAGGTGTTTCCATATAGAAAAGAACCTTGAAAAAAAGTTGCAGACTGGGTTGGCCTTACTGATGCTGACGTACTAGCAGTTGATCAATGTTGTCTTCAAAACGTAAAAACTCCCTCAGTGACGTCTGTGTAGAACAAAGACGACGTCAAGTTTACTTTTGGAACTTTAAATTATTTATTAATTCTTTGTTTTGCATGAATAATAATAATACGACGTCCGTGGTATCGCAACGGTGACATAGTGGTCGATGTAATAGAGTGTCGATCTATCTTGTCTTTTGTCTGCTGTATGCAAAGCAGTCTTTACTGATTGCATATATATAGATGGACACTCTATTACATCGTCCACTATGACACCGTGGCGACCAAATGGAAACCAGGCTTTAAGCCTGCTTTTCATATAGTCGTAACAGTCGGCGACACCGTACCCAGGGCATTTTGCCTCCACGGTTGAAGGTCGGCGAAAATGGCCCTGGGATCGGCTGGTCGATTCCATAAACTTATAGACCTCTTTCATAATGGCGGCCAGTCTAAATATTCTTTTATATGCATGCAAATTAGCCTTTCTGGCCTCGTTACAAAGCAAAGATTCTTTGGTATTATAGACCCACGAACGAGGTCAGAAAGGCTAATTTAAATGAATATAAAAGAATATTTAATTTGGGTGCCATTATGAAAGAGGTCTATTGGCCAGTTTTAAAACTCGATTAATTCAGCTAGAGTGTAATTTATTCATCTAAATCCACATGTTAAGAAATTTCCTCACCTTTAAATTTTACCACAAATAAGAAATATAAGGGCTTTGGTTAATTGTCAAGAAATGCATTCGATATATACTTGTTCGTCCAGGATATTTATATGAGATAATCATGAATGTATTATGAATTAGTTGGTTTTACGATGAATGCTTTACATGAACAAGTCTACAGAGCGTTACATATTTCTCATTATTATAACATCAACAGAGTAAACAAAGACAAATGACCTAAATTATCATAAATTATCATATCAAAACACCCAGAAAAGGTTGCCTCACTGATTAGATGGGGTTTTCAGAAACTTCGAGCTTGCATGGCTCGATTCAGTGATAAAATTCAAAACTTGTTACTACACCGTCACCGCTTTTGTTTTTTAGTCCTCCATTCGGTTTCAAATCCTTAATTCTCTTTGTTTTGAATGATATATATTTTATTGAAAACTATGAAAATTAAGTTTGTCTTATTTAAATGCACTTCGAAAATTATTAAGAATGGTAATTTATAATTCTTTCATATCTCACGTCGTTCTTGAGATATTTCGACTTTTGTGATATGCAAATGAGATAACCAATGACGTCAAGATGTTTGTAAATTTTTAGAAAATCAAGTATATCTTTGAGATTATTGAACGAAATCACTTGAAGCTTTACACATTACGACACTTCGTGACACCTAACATCATTACATTGAAATAGTGATCACAAAATAATTTACTATTTCTAATTTCTTAATTTTCTAAAAATGTAGAAACATCTTGATGTCATTTGCATATCAAACAAGTCTAAATATCTCAAGAACGATGTGAGATACGAAAGCGACCAAAATTACCATTCCTCATTATTTCAGGAGTTCATTTAAATAAAACAAACTTAATTTTCATTTCATAGACACTTTAACTCTTTCCTGTCCGGCTGAAAAACATCCAAAATTGAACTACCTCTTTGTTCTATTGATATCTCGGGAAATATCCATAACTGTTGCGAAACCTATACATTTTCTGAAAGCCCAATAAACCGGCTGTTACCAATGCTTTTGAATTTTCTGAACAAGACACATTATGTTAATATAAATTAGCATTAATTATCATAAATCAGATTGAAAAACGTCCATTTTTCTAGAAAAGGCCATCTTGCACGCCCGCGTAGCATCATGAAAATTCAAAATGCCACCAATCGCAGTGTTGTTTATGAAATCAAATCAAATTTGGGCGTGTGAGAGGATCTCATGTCCCTGGCGCTTGTCAAATTTCAATTTTTAATCTTGCGTTACCGTGTGCCGTGTTTTTCGATTGACGACTTCGGGGGTCTTCTATGACCCCTTTTGACTGGGCCGGACAGGAAAGAGTTAAGCTCTCTAATCTCTATAAATTCGGGATGAAAAACGCCCCGGGGGTGCAATTTTCCTTATTCCCACATAAATCCGGGATGAAAAATGTCCCCCGTCCCGCGTACTTGTCCCGCCTCCCATACAAACAGCTCCTTGAAGTGCCCCTGTGATCAGATTTTTGGTATCCCGAATTTTTACATATTTGTAAAGAGCATGGTGTTCTTACTTAATTTGACAAATTTCAAGCAATTGCGAGCAAGGGAAGTCGCCTTTTCAGACAGTTTAACTTTTTATACGAGATTATACGGACGCCATTACTCGAACATGTTTCGGACCACTGATCTCTAAATAAAGACTTGATCGAGCAAACTTTTGTTCAGAAAATGAAGCCGGAAGTCCGCCATTACTAAGGGACCAACTGAGAATCCACTGAAATGTGCTCAACTAAGGGACTCAACTAAGGGACCAACTGAAATGTGCTCTTACCATCGACAAAATAAAATAATATTACTATAAAGAGGACCAGAAAACATTTTTCAAATTACTGGGTAAAACGATTCATCGCCTACATACAGATTTACTGCGACTTTGGTCCCTTAGCAATGGCCGCCGTTGGCTCTAATTATCCAGTGAGAGAAGCCTGATATGAGACGTCAAATTAGGTTGAAGATTTTATGCATTTAATGTTAAAGAAAATATTGGCCAGACACTAAACCTATTTTGCCAGCTTCACAGTTTGATTTGCTTGCAAACTCGGAGTTTCTAATGATCTCTCGTTAATTTACATTATGCAAATATGCAGGCTTCAAAATCAGCTCATCAGATACAATAGAAAGCTCAATCCAGTCTTTATTTAGAGATCAGTGGTTTCGGACGCTTAGGTTGCGATTAGAGAAGTGACGTCACAGACTCGACACGTGGCTAGTTGTGTATGAATATAAAGCTAGTTGGGGAAAACTTTCTATTGTAACTTGTCGTATAATTTCCATAAAGCTTTGTCAAGTGTTGAGCCTGTGACGTCACAATCACATACTCTGCTAGATAGAATGTTTGTGATAAAATGTTCATTTTTATGGCAAATGCGAACATTTATTAACCTAAAATGATGTTCTTTAACAAAAAATGCCAGGAAACGTAATGTGATATTTCGTCGCAGGGGCACTTTAATAATGTACAGCAGTTCATGTGGTGACGTCAAAACGGAAAATCCGCACGAGGATGAATAAGGATAAAGTGTTTTGGAATATGGCAATTGTAAGATAGTACAATAACCAGTGAAATCTAACCATTATAATAAGACTAATACAATATAGTTATTTCCAGCTTAGTTGAATCAAATTCTGTATTAGTTTTCCATTTTCCAGTTAATAATGAAGCAAAAATCACGATAAAATTTTTTAGCATTTAGGATTCCGTGACTGTGGTAAAAATATCGTAAAATTCCGCCCGCTGCTGCAGCCAATCAGGTTGCATGCAGGAAAGGCTAGGATTCCGCCCGCTGCTGCAGCCAATCAGGTTGCATGCAGGAAAAGCTAGGATTCCGCCCGCTCACGATACAAAAAATAATCAAACTTATTACGTTCATATAATCCGCCATTTTGTCACGCTCAAACAATTGGATTTAAACTTGTACCCAATTTTCGCGTGAAGTATCATATAAATCCCGAAATGACGTCACATACACTATCACTGGTAAAATTCGAAATTGACGGTACCGAAAAAGATGGCGACTGGTACATTTAACCATAATTCCTTGCGCGCAGTAAACATTGAATCTCGTAGAAATAGCAGAGGATAGAGTTTCAAAAAGATTACGTTTGGTAAAAAGGAAGCTTTTACGTATTTAGTTCATGTTCACAAGGTAGACAATGTTTAGCTGTTATTACAGGTGAGTTAAGGTCGCAAAGCATTCTGGTAAAATGTACAGCCGCCATCTTTTTCGGTACCGTCAATTAAAATCAGTTGTTATTTCTAAAATAAAACATTTTCGTACTGTAAGAGTTAGGGTTAGTATTAGGTTTAGGATTAGTATTAGGTTTAGGGTTATAATTAGGGTAAGGTTAGGGTTAGGGTTAGGATTAGAGTAAGGTTTGGTGTTGGAACTATGTTTTGAATTCGGGATACTTATATGAAACTCAGCCCAATTTTCCCTCATTACAGATTATAGTACAGATAGTCTACTTTTTTTGATGGCATGAACTATTTACCAATTATATGTGTTTTTTATTCACCGACGAAAATTGTGATCTAAATTTACGTGTTTTAAGATTTTTGCAAACCTTGAGATTAGTATTATACTTATTATAACACGGTTTCATTTCACTGTTTCATCAAAACACTTCATCATCGACATTCGGCCAGAGAGGCACTTTTAAATGTAGATCAACTCAATTAGCTTGGAATAGGCTATTTACACGAGGTTCATAATAATAATAATCTAACAATCTAATCTAAAATAACTGTCGTCATCTTGGCAATCTATTTTCCGGGAGGAAAGCGTAATAATAAATGTTGTCATATTGACATGTTGTCATTGCATGTTACTATAGCAACACTGAGATCTAAACAGTGCTAAAATATCATTTGAAGATTATAAAACCAAAACGTATTGAGGTATTAGTCTCGATACTTTTTAAAGAAGGATTCTTTCAAAATCACTCATGGTCTTTTTTCGTTGCAAACATAAGGTAACAGAACTTACAGAATTTGTCTGTCACTTGTTTTTCTTTCATGGTAGCTTTCGATGTATTCCAGTCAAGAAATTCACGTAATTAGGTTCTATAAAGAGGTGAAGAATAATAAGATGTTTGTGAGACTGCTACAGGCTAAGTTACAAGAACAAGCTGATACTTGATATGTTGAGACACGTTCGCTCTACCATTTGAGTTCGTGTAACTCAATGGTAAGAGCGTCTCGCGTGGGCGCAATCAGAACGTTACGAGTTCGATTTCCGTCAGGGACTCAGAAATGTTCTGAGTTAACAAGCTTGAGCAGCATATGATTTCAGTCTCTAAAATAGTGTTTCCTAACCAGGATATGCTTTGGTTAGGGAGGACGTGAAAATGGCGTTATTTGACGTTTATAGACCAAAAATGGCCGAATTGTCCCTTATGAACTCATTTTCATGAACAAAATTGAAAAGGATTCTTACTTTAAAACGAGGTCATAATTGTCGGCCATTTATGGACAAGGTCTATAGCGTCAGCAGATTTTATATGGAGAGAGCAAAGTTGGCCCCGAAGGGCCGGGCTGATTTTCAGCGGGGTTGATATGAGAAATTTTCAGCGCTGCCAGGCGGACCAGCTCGGTTTACATATTTTGCCGCGGACTTTTAAATCTGCATTTGGAGGATGCATTCCACTTTGTTTCGCTTTGAAAAATCTTCTCTTTCTTCTTTACTCGTGGCTGATAATGGAGTATTTGGAGTGGTCACAGTAACAGGAATGAAATGTCATCTTCGTACAGCTTTGCTATCGAAATCCACATTCTTGTATTCCATTTAGCACTTAAAACGTACGCAGACAAGTTATCAAGATTTCGACCATTTATGAGCACCAGCGAAATTCTTTGGTTTTGCTTCAGCTATGTTGCAACGAAAAGGAGGCTACTGAGCGTGCGCAATTCACTATTTTCTAGCCCGCGGTCAATGTGTTTTATATGGGAAAAACAGCTCGGGTGAATTGGTGATTTTTGTCATTTAGGTGATGCAAAATGAGCCACAGTTCTCAACATTTCTGTCGTAAAACTCTCCTAAAAGTAAAAGTGTATTGCACTGTTTGCTTTTATAATGCTTGTCTTTTATTAGAGCAGCTCGCAGATGGTCTCAATATTTACTTTCGGTCATTTTCTGAGTTAGCGACGTGATCATACTGAAAAGAATCCTAATCTGGACCAGTTTCAAATTGCATGCTTTTGTTTGACGAATGTAAAACGATTAAGATGAAACAAATTAGCTATATTATAAGAACTTAGCCAGGTTACAAAAAATGTGACAAAATTTAAAAATATTTGAGCAGGTACCAAAAAATAATTCAACCAAAATTTGAAATTAACGTGATAGAGCACAGAAACGAAATATAAACCATAATAAACCCAAAATCTTCATTGCTGTCAAAAGCAACGACGTATCAATTTCAAGACCATCATCATCATCATTCGGTTGCTCTACAGGCGACTACAAGTTGACAATCAGGTTTATTTACGTGCGATGGTTTTGGCCCGTGGGACGCTTGCTGCATGGGTGATTGGTCCTATAGCTGATCCTGCTGAGTTATTTATTCATAACTGGAGGTTTTACAGATACCATCTGGTTGTTAAACAGTTACAGTTTACAGGTTTACAGTTACCATCTGGTTGTTTAAGGATCAAAATCCTCCTCCGCCTAGGAATACGACGCTCCTATCAATTTGTCAATAGTTGGGATAGGGGGTGGGTAGTACAAAGCCAGGGCGTGGGGCATGCACAATGTACCTTTAAGGGCCCCCACTGCTCCAAAGACTCGTTAACAGACACCTGCAAGGGAGGTGAGGTCGACTTGGTTATCATGTGGGATCAGTTTCCTCACTAACTGCCACAACACCCGCGACTGTAGACAGGCCACATAGATACACTTAACACCCTAAACAAGAACATACTCAGAATCAAGTAACAATTTTTCACAGTTGAGAACTCACCGTTATCAGGATGAATTATCCCATGTCTGATTAAGAAGTCCAAGATAATTATAGCACAGTTCGGCTTAAACTCTTCTGAAACTATCATTTCTTTGACCTGTTTTTCAAACAGACGAAAAGGAGTGTTGGAATAGAACCTCAGTTTTCAACCTGACCAGGCATTGAGCAAACGAAGTCCAAATAATGACATAAAAGTAGATGTAGGCAGTGTAAGCAGTGTTAAAATATGAATAACAATTAGGTATATATACAGTATTGCAGAAATAGTAAATAGGCCAATCATTTCGAGCGAATGATCTTCGTGAAAACGTGTCACTCTCTGACGAAGGACCTTTTCTTGAAAAGTTAGTTTCGGCAGTATACGCCAACCTTTTAGAGATTTTGAGGATGAGATTTGAAGCATGTGTTATGACGACAGTCAATGAATGATGGGCCATAGGCAGACTGAGACTTGGTGGGAGTTATTAACTTAACTCTCATCGACATTTCACCAGTAAGGAGAGTCCAAAGATCATACAAACTCTTGTCTGCCAGCTCATATACAAAATGATCAAGCCCTATGTATGTATGTATGTATGTGCATGTATGTGTGTGTATGTATTTACAGTATCAAGACCGTATATCACAAGAATTTAGTAACCGATTCAACTTTCTGAGTGCATGTAGATACATGCATGCAGGCAAACGTTCAACCTTGTGATTGCCGGTATACAGGGGTATTAATAAATTATTTATTTATTTTTTGCATAATACCAAAGCTCAGCAAATTACTCTTAATTCATTTTGAAGACGATTCTCTTTGATGTACTGCAGTTATTATATAGGTTAGTGACCTTGAATAGTGAATACTTTCACTCCACAATATCCACTATTATGCATATACTGTACAACATCAGTATGCTTCCAATAAGCTACATTTAAACCAAAAAACTAAAAGCCTGAAACGAATGCTCCTATATAGACTCTTTTGCATCTTGGAAATATATTATTTTTTAAATATACGAAGTTAGCCATTATTTTAATATATGAAGTCAACCATTTTCCTTGTGGTGAAACTGCATTGTATACTGTAAAGAAAATGGCTGCCATCAACGTTTGTCGTTGACAATCGAAAGATACATCAAACGAACCTCATAAAATAAACTGTTGTAGATATTTAATGAAGCTTAATGACAAAGTTTATACTAAAACAATTACACAACTTGCCTCGTTTTCTACGAGCTATAGTCAACCTCGTCGATTATCTGCTGATAGAAAACTCGTGCTCCTTGTTTAATTGTTAAATAGAAATTTCAAGCTGATAATCTAATTATTAAATATGTTTACTTTGTCAATGGGCCAGCAGAAAAATTCTTCAACTTCTCCATCTCGAATAGACGGCTCGAAATTCTCTGGAACCTCCAGATCATAAATAAACTCTACTTCAGGAAAAATACCTCTTTCATCTTCATAGCAGTAGCTAAAATATTCAAAGAAAATGTCAAGTTTGAGTAATTACAATTTTTTGAAAAGAATATTCAAGCCCAATGCATCCTCTGTGTTCATAATCATTTAAAGAAATGTATAGTAAATGCATATAATGTAATACTGCTTTATTGTATCTTATTGGGTCAAACCATCAGCCAACGTGATGAAGAACACTGTATGATTCAGCCTTTTGCCATCTTAAAAGACATTGGCAAAAAATAAGTATCTTTTATATCAAAGTATGCGACTTAAATAGCCTGAATATAGTAATTTGAAGTTTTAAAAATGCTCATAACGGTCGACATCGTGTGCTGGGTGAAGTGACGCCTCTTCTCAGCGTTATTTTTGTAATCGCTATTATTATTCCAAAAGCTGGGCAACACATGCACTCCACGATAGGTAACACAGTAAGAAATAAAACGTTCACCAAAAATTAGCATATTCAAAATGGTGGCTTTTAAAACTTTTAAATGTGTTACGAGCGTTTACAACTATATTCCGTGACTAGCCTATATATACGTAGATAAAAAGTAGTTATTTTTTGTTGCCAAATTAACTGAACTATAAACCATCGTGTCAGCGTCTTAATTAACCTGATGTTTCCATAAATTAGGTTGAAAAACTTGCACGCCCGCGTATAGCATCATGAAAATTCAAAATGCCACCAAACGCAGAGTATGAAATCAAATCAAACTTGACGTGTAAGTGGATCACTCTTCATGTGCCTGGCGCTTGTCGATTTTTAATTTTTAATCTTGCGTTACCGTGTGCCGTGTTTTTCGATTCACGACTTTATCAGTCTTGTATACGACTCATTTTGACTGGGCCGGACAAGAATGAGTTATGTTTCTTAACTTTTGGGGGCATAAGCCCGTGTTTTATTCCGTATATAAACACGGAATAAAAACCGTTATCAACGCAAGTTTTCATTTCATTTCAAGAAATGGAGAGAAAAACACCGTTAAAGTAAAAGATTACAATTAATTAATCAATCATTCTTTCAGACAATCCAACAACGACAACAATATTCCAAACCCATAATCGCAGGAGCTAATCGTATTTGAAAATTTAAGCATAATTATACAGTACCTTACAGCCCCAACAGGTACTGCTTGTTTAGCAAGTGATTCAGGGATGGATGCTTCTTCTTGACATTCTTTGATAAGTGTTTCCTGAATGTTATCACCAGCTGCTATTCCGCCGGCTGCCTACAATTCATTTAGTAATTATAAGAAACTATATACCAATATAAATCTCTTAACAGGTTGATGTACTGCTGAAATAGTATGCCATCATTTGAGTTGAAATTGTTCTAAGAACTTTCTTTTTAATAATTGTAATAACATGTGATTGCCTATAGTAAAACTGTTGTGTCGCTGTAAGTAGTGAAGAAATACAAATCGAAAACTCTAAAAAATTGGTGGACTGCATCGGAAATGGCGTATAGGAGGTCTAACGTTTCGAGCGAAGGCCCTTCATCTGCAGAGAGTGAAACTTTCGCCCTGTGATGAAGGGCCTTCGCTCGAAACGTTAGACTTACTACAGTGAAATACAAATTCCCAATTTTCATAGTTTTTGAAACTAGCGTTACAAGATATTGTACACATACTGCATGCCGCCATTGTATGACTGCGTGCTCGTTACTAAGCCATCATTTTACGGTTTCTCACAATTTCTTATGACCATATATTTGGAAGGAATGTTGGGCCAGCGTTTAGGGATTGGGGGAGGGCGCCGGGGACCTCCCCCCCCTCCCCTTTACGCTTTCCCCCTCCCCCTAATGCCGCCACGCAGGCTAGGCCAGGGGTGGCCCCCGACAGGAGTACTAACAGGTAATGGTGATTTTTGTAGGGGGTTCTGGGGCATGCTCCCCCGGGGGATTTTTGATTTTCTAAGCCTCTGAAACGTTATTTCCTGCATTTTTGGGCAGTTTTAACAAAAAAATTAAAATAAAAAACAGTGAAAATCTTGATTTTATAGTCAGTATTTCCTTACTGTATACGAAACTAACTCTAACAATAATATTCACGCAAAAACTAGATGACAGTGAGCGCGCGAAACAACACAGAGATGATAGATTTGTGCCAGAGATGAAAGTTGATTACCTTTGACGTTGTTTAGCGAAACGTTTGTTAATGCGTAAAAAAACTTTAACGATTCTAAGAAAATAAAAGACGAACTTTTTTCTTCTTTTTCTTCTTTTCTTCCAGCTCGTTCCCCGAATATATTAGAAGCAGTGGCGGGCAAATCGCCGGCTTGGATAAAATAGTTAATGGTGGTTTTAACAGTTTTTTTGCTGTAAAGTTTCTCTCTTACTGTAATTTTATGGTATGATTTGGAGATCGACGTCGTTATCCTTGTTTTGAAGGCCAAAGTCTGTCCAACGTCCGATGAAATTGCACTTGTGCAGGTGTTGTTAACTAGATGTAATTTTGTCTCAACAACAACACAAAATAAGTACCTTTTATACCAAAGTATGGTAGTTTAGGGTTGTGAGAATGCTTTTAACGCGTATTATTAGCTGACAAAGTCGGTTTTCTTTGATCTACCGCAGGATATATATCATGAACATCCCGAAAAAACCTCCTTTGTTGGCTAACAAGAAAGTTAGTTGGTTCAATATGACAATAACCTATACTTATTTCATGATTGAGTCGGGTTTCTTTGATGTACCGCGGGCTTTATATAACATAAAGCCCTATGAATACTAATTAGATAAGAAATGAAGAAAAAACTAGGAAAATCTTTGTGGAAAACCTCTTAGCTCAATCATGAAATAAGTATAGGTTATTGAACCAACGAGGTCAATTAGTAGTTTATAAACCGAGGGCGCTTTCTTATTAGGTTTTCTCTTGGGATATTAATTTGAGGTAAGTAATTGGCAAGACTACAGGTTATAGCACCGATTTTCGGGATATTCGTGATATATATCCCGCAGTAGATCAAAGAAAACCGACTTTGTCGGCTAATAAGTCAGATAAACACCTCGAACTGAGTGAGCTTTAAACCTAGGCATTCCTGCAATTTGATTGGCTGTTTGAGCGGGCAGGTTTTTGCGATATCTGACCACGGTCATGGAGTCCTAAATGCTAAAAATGTTTATTGGTGATTTTGCTTCATTATTAACTAGAAAATGGAAAACTAACACATAATTTGATTCAATAAAGTATTTTGGTTACTTTATTTTCCTTTCCTTACCCAAATAATGCAGTTTTACTGAACTAAAGTAACTCAAGTCTTATATTTGCCCTCGGTCTCACAAACGATACTCGGCCTACGGCCTCGGGCAGTTTCTAAAACCTCAGGCAAATATTTTTCTATACGGATCTCTCATCCGGTAAATAACATATATTTCTTCTACCAAATGATCTGTGATATCATGTGTTGGGTATAGGGGATATGGTGGAAATGGGTATAGGGGAAATGGTGGGTATAGGGAAAATGGTGGAAATACAAAGCAATTAAGCTTCTTCTCAGTAGCCTGCGTGGCGACGTTAGGGGGAGGGGGAAAGCGGAAAGGCGAAATGGAGGAGGTTCCATCTGCACTCACCCCAGGCCCCCTCCCCCAATCGGCCTGAACGCCTGCTTCGCAGGCTACTTCTCAGAGTTATTTTTGTAATCGCTATTACAACGATAGGTAACACTACAGTAATACAACGCTTAGAAATTAAAATTTTGATGGCGGCCCAAGATCTAGCTGTTTCTGATGGTTTATTCAACTTTTAAAATGTGCTGCGAGCATTTTTCGAGTCAAGGCAGGCTGTGACACAAGCTTAGAAATTGAAATAACTTCGAGGAATGTCTTTGTGTCACATAATTACTGTATATTTATATATGGTGAAACCGGCAGAAACCTAAAAATCAGACTAGCTGAACACAAACGAGCTATTAGAAACGGGGACAGGGCTAATCACATAGCTGAACACCACGTACAAACAAAACACGATATTGACTAGGACTCGGCTGAATGTATCGCCTTTAGCACAAACTACAAACAGGACTTACATCAGAAAGTTGGTAACCAACTTGGAACATAAACCACTTAACAGATCACAACAATTTCCGACACCATACAAAAGACTTCTTCGCACGCACCAACGAACAATAGACCTACCGATAAATAATACACCCACGCTTAACGCATGACACAACACCCACTCACATTGATTATGACACAAACAAACGATGACATAATGAACCAGACGTATATATATGCAAACCAGACAAACACGCTTTACTTGACTCTGATGATGACCGCCGCTGAGGCCGTCGAAACGTCAGTCACCAACAATAGTCTTTCTCAAGACTACAACAACCTGGACGATCTACATTATGCTATATTGTATATGAGATGCTGACTCACAAGTTGATCGAGTTTTCCAGGAAATGTTTGTTTCGCGAAGCTACGTCTAGCTATCCACATGTGAAGACGATTATTATAATCTCGCTTATATCCATTTAAATGGACGCCGTACTGTTGTATCCCGAACAAACCTAGAAATTGTAAAGATCATAAAACACTGATAATGAATCTATATTCAATATAATACTATTATTACAATAATATAATACTAAAAAATACTATTATTAATAATATTATTATTAATAATATTATTATTATATTTATACTTATATAATACTATTATTCAATATTAATACTATTATATAATACTATTATTCAATCATCTACTCTTTTCACGAGGAAATAGCATTTACGTTTAAAAAAACGTTTTTTATATCGACGGGGATTTTTATTTATTTGTCGGTTTATTTATTTGTCTGTTTGTGCCCGTCACGCGACCGAATTACGAAGTTAATCCGGATATTACCGAGCGTACGAAGTTTTGGCGAACATTGGTTTTCGCTTAGGTGTCGTTTACACAGGTGATTTTTGCTGCGATTTTTCTCTTTTTAACACATGCGATCGAATGGATTGTCTTACGAATTTATTGAACAATTTGTGCAGATCTATGACGTTCAATACTTTAGTGAGTCATCCACTATATCGCATACGTCAGGGTCAGAAAAATCGCAGCAAAAATCGCCTGTGTCAACGGGCCATAACATCATCAATGTGATATTTAAATATAATTCGTTGTATGTATCGAGACTTCATTATTGATTTACACTACAACATATCCAAACGTCACGAAGCAACACTTTTAAAAACTATATAGTAAATTGTTCGCTACTCAAGCTTTAACGCAAACTCAGAAAAAGGTTTCTGAGCCCCAGATACTTTAACACGTCCTATAGCTGCCGTCTTTCATAACATTCTCCCTGGTAATTTCAAAAAAGGAAACACAAAACCGTGTTTTTTTTAAAGAACGAAGCATATGTTACATGTATTATAAAGTAATTTCGATCGAAATTTCGGTTGGATAGAAAGTGATCAAATTGAAATGTGATGCGATCTTAATTGGGTTGTGCATATATCGAGGAAGAGCCCAAGAATCGAACCCGCAACCTTCTGTTCACCGGTTAGACGTTCTAACCATTGAGCTAAACAAGAACTCAGATGGCAGAACGAAGGCTACGTTGTGTACTAGTTCCTACGTACTGTTAAATCAGCAGTCTCGATATGTCTATATATCTTTAATCAGATAAATGTTATGTGACTTCCAGCTTGGTTATTTCTTCTTGGTTAGTTTTTAATTATCTGACCGAGGTCAATGCTATCTGCCGAAGCCTGAGGCGAATAACATTGACACGGTGAGGTCTGGATAACTCTTGATATCATGCGTAAGCCGCATAATTGTTTTATTAATATACATTCAAAATACAAATGAAGACATTTCGTTTTCACCTGACAAAGAAATTTTGTTCACGTCTTGTATGGCTTCTGTAGAACATCTGCAGAACTCTTGATATCATGCGTAAGTTGAATGCAATAATTGTTTTATTATAACTTCAAAATACAAACGAACACACTCCGTTCTCACTTGGCGAGGACATTCTTTTCACGTCTGGCGAGACAAATTTAGACTGACTGGCGCCATTTGTAATTTGTGCAGGTTTGACTAGATGGTGACGTCAGCGTCTAATAATATTTGTTTGGCTCGCTCCGTCCAATAATTCATCGTATTCGGCGGAAACGGCAGCACAGCTGCCAGGCATGAAGGGGAATGTCAACCAATGAAAAACGAACTGTAACTTGAATGTATTATTACATTATTATATGATAATGGCGTCATTTTTCCTAATATAAGGTTAAGAGAACTGGTCAAATCCAGGAGCAGAATACACACTAAATTCCGTATTGCAAATTTCTATACCAATTTAACCTGTCTAGAAGAGATAAAATCTGCCTTGTATGGAAAATACAAAGTAAACTGTGTCGGATGCGAACTGTCTATTTCATTCGGGCATTTTACTTGTTTCTAGCATTATTCCTGGCCCTTTCAGGGCTCAGAAAATACATCCGAAACTTGTAAAATACCCGACCGTATTATCGGTAAAACCGTTCAATAAGATGTATATAGCACACTCCTATTGTTGCAAACATTTTTAATTTAATGCACAATCTTTATAGTATGTTCTGTTAAACTGTAGTGTATGGCAACATAAATACTGTCATTTTTATAAAACATGCATGTTATTCTGTTAACTCTATTGTTCTCAAAAGGAGATTTAATCCTTAAATTCCCTCATCAACATGCATACTTTTACTAATTTTACCTCAAAACAAGAAAAAATTATAATTAACATGCATGAGCGAACATTCAAACATCCTATCCACCCATTCATAATATTCTCATTCCCAAAGAATTTCAACAATACAAATTATAATGTGTCGGTATAATTATAATATAACACCATAACATGTCGGAAAATTGGCATAGGAAATAAAACTTGTTCGAGAAGAATATCACACACGTGTTTGCGAAATATTCATAATACCGTACAGGTGTGTAGCGCGAGTGCATGAAGGTATTGTGAATATTTCGCCAAACACAAGTGTGATTTTTCATTAATTCTTCGAGAACAAGTGTTATTTCCTATTAATAATAATTAAATCAATTTTACACATTACGAAATTTTGCTGCGAAACGAAAAATCTGTTGTTTGTCAGTATTGCAACGCAACGTCCTGGATGTGTGGTATTCAGGAAAATATTATATAATAATATATAATATAATATTATACCTCAACTATAAATTGTCCAATCAATGAGCTAGATTTGTACCACGTGACCAGTCTATTTAAACTCGAATTCCCCGCTGCGGCGGGGTATAATAGTGAATTCCCTCTGTAACCAAATACCACGCGCGAAAACCAAATAACACGCGCGTAAACCAAGACAAGCCTGTAAACAATGGCGGAACAAGACGTTTCTAGACGTTTCAAGGCAGCATTCAAGATTGTTTTGGTATAATATATAATTTATAGACCCTCCGCTCGAGGAATTCGTCGAATGGGATGATATATCATCCCTCGGCGTAATATTTCGTCGAATTCCCCTCGCTCCGGGTCTATAAATGTAAAAATTACATATATTTTTTCCTAAATACCCCTAGTAGATAACATTTTTAGTTTAGCAATAATGTCACTAGCCAACCACGAGTAAGTAATTTAGTGATTAGATGTCCCTCAAGCTTCGGGAGGATTTGTGAAAGTCCGTTGAAAAGTCCCAAATTCTCCCTTTGCTTTCTGAGACATTTAATCACTACTTTCCCCCATGTCATGGATTACATATACAATAATTCTAGTCAGTCTATTGAATGAAAATGAAAAATTTACTACTTAAGGTAGCAAGATCCCTCTGAATACATTTTTAATACCATACAATATAACAATTAACCCTTACAACCATTTGATAGAACATATGACAAATAATATTTCCACACAAAAAGTTTGCATAAATTATGCTAATTAGCTGACGAAATGGCCGCCGATTGGTCAAAATCGGGATATACTTCAAACAAGATTTCTCAGGCAGTTTTAGAGATAAGGTCCTGAAAGTTTCTGAGTTTATAGCTTATATACTAAGGCATATTCTGGTAGTAGCATTTTCAATATAAACTTTCAGCTATTTTCTGACATGCTTTTTTCTTTTTTTTTAAATTTCCACCACCTAAATTATATTAATTATGTCAGATTATTCAACAAGTATGAATCAGATTCAAAATTCCTACCACCATTCCCTAGATATTCCTGTTAGGAGGATGTGGTGAAAATTATTATTGAAATATATGGGAAAATGAGGGAGAAATAGTGTTTGGAAAATGGCAAATTTGTTTGAAGTATATCCCGATTTTGACCAATCGGCGGCCATTTCGTCAGCTAATTAGCATAATTTATGCAAACTTTTTGTGTGGAAATATTATTTGTCATATGTTCTATCAAATGGTTGTAAGGGTTAATTGTTATATTGCATGGTATTAAAAATGTATTCAGAGGGATCTTGCTACCTTAATCAATTTTCCAACACTTTTTTTCCAACAAAGTTCAAACATGTTTATGCATTTGTACCATGTTTTAAAATTGTAGACATTTAGTTTCACTTATACCTGACAAAAGTCAATTTATAGGCTATAAGTCAAATTGCAGTAGACATATGTACGCACTACGGAACTATTTTTCCAATTTCGATGGTAAAAGGAGTTCCTATAATATATTTCTCGGTTTGCATCAAACTTCACTGGACAGATCACGGGACAAATCACTAGAAATAGATACGAGTTTTCTCAATTTCGATGGTGCATATATTTTAAAGTCTGGAATATATTTTTTCACAGGGCTCGTATTCGCAAAAACGTTTGCTGGATTAACAGTAACACTGATGTCAATATGACATAATAATTGATGACTAATCTTTCATAAACTTACTTGCAGCAGACCTCTCTATTTTAAACAAGGGTTGTTGATGAAAAGATTCACATACATTATACATCTGAAATTGAAATAAAACTTTGAATAACGTGTATGTCATGATACAAGAACTATTTAAAGGTGTGTAGCGTATAGATTCTCCAGGCGTGCGAACATTTGCACCGGTATTTGCATCGACGTTAATCTCGTGTGTAACGTCGATTTTCAATTCATATAATTTTATACATTTCGGCACCTTTTGAAATTTAAATACGCCGCTTCTTAGAAACATATTCTTAGTTTGACATCGTTCTCTCATTCTCCATCTGACCTGAAGAAGGACACATCGTCCGAAACGTCGTCCATGAATATACGTAAGTACTTTCAGTATTTTTCGACACATTCAAGTTCTCTTATTTCTCCTTTTCATATTATATCCAGTTCTTTTGAGAACTTACTACCAGTGCGGTAGCCTGCGTACAGACGCTCTCGGGCGCAAAAAGGCGGCGCTAAGTAGCGTCTGTGCATCAGAGCCAAATTGTGTGTTCTGTAATTTATGCCGATTATTCGCAACGCTTATAGATTGTGTTTATGCCTTGTAGTAGACTTGCTCCAAGTCTGCCTCTTGATTTTTTCGGGTTTATTTAAAGACGGGTTTGTTTCGAGAAGACGGGTTTATTTCGAGAGTGGTTTGGTTTCAAAGACGGTTTGTTTCAAGGTTTTGAAAAGAACCTGTCTCGAAACAAACCCGTATTCTCGAACAAACACGTCTTTAAACAAACCCGAAACAATCAAGAGGCAGACTTGGAGCAAGTCTATGCTTATAGCAACTAACGAGTATTCACTAAATGTACTAAGAAATCATATAAAAAGTTCTAATAGACAAATAGGACAAGCTGAAAAGCTAAAACGAAACAGTATAACGAGAATCGGCACTCGACGGCTACCTGGAAATATCGTATGATTAACAATTCAATTCCCGCATCTCTTCGACTGTTTGATCATCCTCGAACCAAAATTATGCCTGCTATAAACAGTCATCCTTCGAAAGTTTTAGCAAACTCTTTTAATAGTCTCGTTTACAAAGAACACGTTGAGGCGGAAGTACGTTGAGGCGGAAGTACGTTAAACGGAAGTAGTTCTTAACCAATTGAATATCACGTATTAACTAAATTTTCTAAGGGACCAATCATGGTCTACTATAAAGATTCCTTATAGTATTCATAGTCTGTGTTTTTCAAAATTCAAATTTCACAGACTACGTAGGCTACCAGTGCGGCACTGCGGCTACTACCAGTGCTGCTACTACCAGTGCTGCTACTACTACTACAAGCTACTACTACTACAAGCTACTACTACTACTACAAGCTACTACTACTACTACAAGTGTTACTACTACCAGTGCTGCTACTACTACCAGTGCTGCTACTATTTATTTCAAACAATAATACAAGTTGACGGGACTAACTTAAGACTTAACTTATGGCAAGATATAACATACAAGAAAATGCTTAACTATATAGTGTTGATAAAATAACCAGAGGGTTATAAAAAGATCAATAATAGTTTGTAAGTAGTTCAATTAATAAAGTCAATTAGTCCACAAGCACATCGGTCGGCTGTGGAACGTGAGTAAGATCAGGAATATTAACAACATCGGGAATACCAAGATGCTGGCGGTAAATGTCACTGGAGCCTTGAATAATGTCAGTAGCCTTGAATAATGTCAGTATACTACTACAAGTGCTACTACTACAAGTGCTGCTACTACCAGTGCTGCTACTACCAGTGCTGCTACTATTACTACAAGTGCTACTACTACAAGTGCTGCTACTACCAGTGCTGCTGCTACTACTACAAGTGCTACTACTACTACAAGTGCTACTACTACAAGTGCTGTTACTACTACCAGTGCTGTTACTACTACTACAAGTGCTACTACTACCAGTGTTGCTACTACTACAACAAGTGCTACTATACTACAAGTGCTGCTACTACTATACCAGTGCTGCTACTACCAGTGCTGTTACTACCAGTGCTGCTACTATCAGTGCTGTTACTACCAGTGCTGTTACTACCAGTGCTGTTACTACCAGTGCTGCTATTACCAGTGCTGCTACTACTACTACCAGTGCTGCTACTACCAGTGCTGTTACTACCAGTGCTGTTACTACCAGTGCTGTTACTACCAGTGCTGCTACTACTACAACAAGTGCTACTACTACAAGTGCTGCTACTACCAGTGCTGCTACTACTACTACAAGTGCTGCTACTACAAGTGCTACTACTACAAGTGCTGCTACTACTACCAGTGCTGCTACTACTACCAGTGCTGCTACTACCAGTGCTGTTACTACCAGTGCTGCTACTACTGTATTACAAGTGCTACTACTACAAGTGCTGCTACTACCAGTGCTGCTATGACTGCCAGTGATGCTACTACTGTCAGTGTTGCAACTATCAGTGGTGACTTACTACCAGTGTTGCTATTACCAGTGCTGTTACTACCAGTGCTGTTACTACCAGTGCTAATACTACCAGTGATGTTACTACCAGTGTTGTTACTGCCAGTGCTAATACTACCAGTGTTGTTACTACCAGTGCTGCTACTACCAGTGCTGCTACTAAAAAAGTGCTACGTAGTGCTGCTACTACCAGTGTTGCTATTACCAGTGCTGTTACTACCAGTGTTGTTACTACCAGTGCTAATACTACCAGTGTTGTTACTACCTGCAGCGTTGTTACTACCAGTGCTGCTACTACCAGTGCTAATACTACCAGTGTTGTTACTACCAGTGTTGTTACTACCAGTGCTACCACTACCAGTGTTGATATTACCAATGCTGTTACTACCAGTGTTGTTACTACCAGTGCTAAGACTACCACTGCTGCTCCTGCTATTGCTACTATCGTCACTACTGTTGCTGCTGCTGCTACTGCTTCTACTGCTGCTACCAGGCGCGGATTTAGAAGTTAGTCGCATAAATTAGATTTAGAATTTGCAATTCAAAATACCTGTGAATAACAATCCTATTGGATAGGTTTTTGTTCTGAATTATTCTTAAGAAAAGCATAACCAATAGGGTTGTTCATGAAGTGTCTAATTTATGCGACTAACTTCTAAATCCGCGCCTGGCTGCTACTGTTCTTATTTCTGTCTCTGGCAGGCTACAAGACCAAGATCACTACAAAACGTATCTTAGTAATTTTCCTAAACTGGTTAAACCGGTTTTCAAAAACATGTTGCGTGACACATGTCACGCACCTGGTTAACAGCTACTGTTGCTGCTACTAATACTTATGGTGGCCCACAAGGGTCACCTCTTCTCTGTACAAACACGTAGTTTCTCCGTGGAAATATGCGCCTCCTCCGTAGAAAGACGCCTTCTGCGTAAAAACACGAGCCTTCTCTGGGGAAATAGACACCTCCGTGGAAATTTAAAAAACTCCACCCGGAATCACCCCCTGAATGTTTTTCATTCTCGTGATATGGGGGATAGAAAATTAGATTAAAACATTGGCACCACGATTTAATGTTCCCACGGTGTACATTTCACCGTGAGATTAATAAAATCTGGCACATTTGCTTTATTGATAAAACTCAACCTGTTAACAACTTGCTCAACCACTTCGACAGCAGGTACTTCATGTATGCCTAAAGCTTAAGACTAATTACTTCATGTAAGCGTGTCCCCAACACAACTATAATCGAACAATGATTTTGTCGTGGTGACAAATTTAAATACCGCTTTGAAAAACTGTGTCGGGTGTTATTACTGCGTAGATTATATATTGAATTGTTGTTAACACTAAACATGCTGGTCATGCTATTTGGAAGTGTGTTGTGTTTTACTTTATGCATAAATAATAATTTATTATATTTCCTTCTGTCTTCCAACGATTTCCAGCCTAATTCCCCCAGCACGTTCGCTGATGGCACATCATATGATCTTCCAGTAATGACTCTTGCTGCCCTATTTCGCATTTTTTGCAATTTTTCTTGTAGACCAATACTACAATTGTCCCAAACAAGACTACAATAGTCAAAATGTGGGAGAACTATAGCATTGTACACATTTATCAATATTGGTTTAGGAACAAAATGTTTCATGCGACGAAGCATACCGATTCCATAAAAGTTGTTCATCGACAATAATACTCAATATCTTTGTCTGTCTTATTCTTTTAATATGAGTTTCCCCTAGTTTTATATTTGGTTCATTATCTACAGTTGCAAGTCTTTGTCTTGAGCCAATGATCATATACTCAGTTTTCTCCTTATTTAAGGTTAATTTATTTGCTAACAACCATTGATGAATATAGAATATAGATATATAGATATATATATTGCAGAAGACAATTTGGCAAATCATTAATATATATTAAAAATAGCAAAGGCCCTAAAGTGGAGCCTTGTGGGACTCCACATTTGATAATTTCTTGTTTTGATAAGACTTGTTCGACTTTTCACATTTGGATTCTATTAGAAAGATATGATGCAAACCAATCCAGCGTGTGTTCAGTGAAGCCATAAAGAGCCATTTTTCTAACTAAAATTTCATGGTTTACACAGTCAAAAGCTTTTTTTAGGTCCAGAAAGATCATTCCATTTAAGTATCCTTTGTCCATATTAATTAACCAATTATTAGTGGTAGCAAGGAGTGAAGTTTGTGTGGAGTAGTTCTTTCTAAACCCATGCAGCTTGCTCCAGAGAGAGTATGTCATTGGCCTCCAGATACACAATAAGCTGATTTGAAATCAGCCCTTCAAATAACTTTGCCACTACTGATAGTAAAGAAATTGGCCTATATAGTTAGTAGTTTGTGCTTTGTTCCCTGATTTAAATATTGGTGCGATAATTGCGACTTTTAGATCATCTGGAAAAGTACCAGTCAATATTGATTGATTGAAGATAATGGTCAAGGTATAGGCTATATTATGTCTTCTGAATCCTTCAACATTTTGGGCGAGATCCCGTCCTGTCCTGATGCTTTAGTAACTTTAATTTTACTGCTCATTCTAATAATGCTACTACTGTTGCTGCTGCTGCTGCTACTGCTAATGCTACTAATACTGCTGCTGCTACTACTACTACTACTACTACTAAATGCTACTAATGCTACTACTGCTGCTACTACTACTACAAATGCAGCTACTAATGCTACTACTAATGTTACTACTGCTAATGCTACTGATGCTACTACTGCTACTATTAATGATACTGCTGATGCTACTGCTGCTGCTACTGCTGCTGCTGATGCTACTGCTGCTGCTGCTGCTATTGCTACTGCGACTTCTACTGTGGCTACTGCTGCTACTAATGCTGCTGCTACTAATATTGCTGCTGCTGCTGATGATAATACTACTAATGCTACTACTGTTACCGCTGCTACTACTAATGCTATACCACTGATGTCACTGTTGCTGCTGCGACTGCTACTGCGACTGCTACTGCCACTAACACTGCCATTGCCACTGCCACTGCTCCTACTCCTACTAATGCTGCTGTTACTACTGCTGGTTACTGCCGTTGTAGTTGCTGCTGCACTACGGCTACTTACTGCTGCTACAACTGTTACAGCTACTGTTACTAGTAGCCTTACTACCAATGATAATGATGATAGTAATTACTTCATTTCTCCATCCTTTTAGTGAGCAAAGGTTGCCTTTATCGCGTAGATACTCCATTGCAATATGAATTTTATAAGTTCTTTCTTCAGGGGTTTTCAATGCCTTTTGTAGTTCTACACAGTCTACTTTAACACAGAAAACGTCCTTTAAGTTTTCCAATTGTTCAAAAACATAAGGAGGGACCTGTCCAAGGATTTTTCCATCAACAATGAAGGGCTTAGAATGCAGTTGGGATGAACCTGAAACAATACCATGATGATTTTATAGACAGTATATATCAACTAGAAATAGATGTACGCAACAACCTCTCGCTCGATGGATGGTAACAATATGGGTTTATGTACCTTTTAACGCATAGTAAATGCCATGCCTGCAATTGGACGGATACTAATTTATTGGGCCAGGGCACTAGAACCGTGGAATGTTTCAGTAAATAGAAATAAGAGGAAAATATGAATATTGAATATGAATACTAATATGAATATTTGTGTTACCGGAGAACCCACCCCCCGGGCTCACAAATGTAGAAAATGTCCCCATCAGAGGCAAGCTTAAGTTGGTAAATCCTCTGCGTATTCCCGGACACCAATTATAGTTGACCAATAATTCGCTTCTAGTTATCGCGGTTTTTTTAGGCTCGTGCATGCTGTGAGAGAGTGGTTCCGTCTATCTCGATCGTTTACAATAAAGTTTATGTTTCAGTTGTCTCGCTTAGAAGAAAGAGCTTTATTTAAAACATATGTAACCTAATTATCAACAATAGATTAATTATACTATTATTTAATATATAAAATACAGAAAAATAAATTTTTTTAAAAATTTTAAAAAAATAAAATCAAGGATGTATGTACTGTATCTATATAGGTATTAAATGTTAGCCTCCGTGCAGGCAAACTCAAAATTTCCTGCAACTGGCGCATAAAAACTAACTCTGGTACCCCTCAGGCACAACAAAGCGGATCGTAGGATACTAAATGAAAGTCGTGTTCGTATCCAATTCATGGTGGCAGAATATCTTTCAGATCTTTTAATTGAAAGTTTTGTTGCTAGTTCCTTGTGGAAATTTGCACATTCCGTGCTCATAGCACCGTTAGTACCAAATATTAATGGCGTGAAGGATCCGTTTTCAACTTGCATGATACGATCGTTGTAAGCACGCTTTTTCTCTTGCTCAGCTTTCTTAAGGACTTGATCTGTCGAGAGATTTCTGTTAGACTGGGCATTAATATGCGTTACACGAACATCAAAAAATGCACTTTGCCCCTTCCTCCAAAAACCTCTAGCTTTCACATCAACTCTAGCATTATCCTCGATATTTGCTGTTCTGTGTTGGTAATGTTCTCCTGTTAGGGGCTGAAGTGGTGGCTCGACTGACACATCCTTACACACTTCAGATAGCATGGCAGCTTCGAGGTCACGAATTTCGTTGTGTCTGATGGAAATGAATCCTCCACGCTTACAGTCCATTGCATGTTGAACACTGAACAGTGTTCAATTATTTCAATTATGTTCAATTATTTCAATTTAGTTAGTTTTTATGCGCCAGTTCAATTATGTTCAATGAATTCAATTATTATAGAATAATTGAATCTGCAAGTACTGTACTACAGATCCTTGAGAGAAGTGAAGTGTCTACGTTGAATGCAATACCAGAACACGACACCACAACCAGTGTGAGCAGTTTCACGAATGCTGAAAAGGTAAACACCGAAGACGCGCTTAACATTGTGAAAACACGAGTGAATTAAAGGTACCATTAAGGAAGTGCAATCCCAAGAGAAATTAAGTTTAACTCGTTTATTTAATTTTATTTATTTATTTAATCAAATTTCAAATTTACATTATTATATTGAGTACATTATATAATGAAAATTTGTGGACAGTTTAAAACAGAATTCAAGATTCCATAGCATAAACCGCCAGTAGAATGAACTAACATTATTTACAAAATGAATAATGAATAACAATTATTATAAATCGTTTGAATCATTTAAAAATTTAACATAATACTGTAGTAGCCAATTAGTTTGTTACGAAAAGTAGATAAAAGCTGGTATTCTCTAATACATAACGGTAAAGAATTCCACAAACGACAGACACGTATAAAGTAAGAGTTTTTAAAGGACTCAGTCCAACAGAAAGGAATCTTCAGAGTAAGTATTTCTAAGAGTCTTAGTACATGAGCGAAAAGAAACATATTGAGAAATATCAACCCTACACAAACTCCTGAAACACTTAAAGAAAAAAATAATGTCACTAATTTCTCTACGATAGGCCAACGGAAGTAAATGTAAGCAATCAAGGCGTTCACGATAGGACAATTCATTTCCAACAATAAATCTAGTTGCTCTTCGCTGAATTCGTTCTAGAGCTGTAATACTTTTTATGGTGTAAGCTAGGTGACCATACAATGCACTAGCGTATTCAAGACGGGATCTATAACCCAAGTAACATAAAGTAGTTTCTTAACGTCGCGGTCACTGATATGCTTGCATGCGCGATACAAGACATTTAACATCTTCTGGGTTTTAGCAGTCATGTAGTTAATGTGACTGTTCCAGCTCAAATCGTGTCCAATGAGAACTCCTAGATCTTTCTCAACTACTACGTGCTCTAGTTGCTTCCCACCAAGAAAGTAGTCTCTGACAAAGATTGACTTGATCTTAGCTATACGTAAAACCTTACACTTTTTCATGTTCCATGTCCCATGTACAAGTCCACTGGTACAACTTATTCAGATCTTCCTGTAGTTTTTCGCCATCGTCTTGTCCAAGAATTAATCGAAAACATTTGGAGTCATCGGCGAAAAGACTCGTGGACTGACTGGACTCACTTGTAAAACGCGGACTTGTAAAACGCGGACTTGTAAAACGCGGACTTGTAAAACGCGGACTTGTAAAACGCGGACTTGTAAAACGCGGACTTGTAAAACGCGGACTTGTAAAACGCGGACTTGTAAAACGCGGACTTGTAAAACGCGGACTTGTAAAACGCGGACTTGTAAAACGCGGACTTGTAAAACGCGGACTTGTAAAACGCGGACTTGTAAAACGCGGACTTGTAAAACGCGGACTTGTAAAACGCGGACTTGTAAAACGCGGACTTGTAAAACGCGGACTTGTAAAACGCGGACTTGTAAAACGCGGACTTGTAAAACGCGGACTTGTAAAACGCGGACTTGTAAAACGCGGACTTGTAAAACGCGGACTTGTAAAACGCGGACTTGTAAAACGCGGACTTGTAAAACGCGGACTTGTAAAACGCGGACTTGTAAAACGCGGACTTGTAAAACGCGGACTTGTAAAACGCGGACTTGTAAAACGCGGACTTGTAAAACGCGGACTTGTAAAACGCGGACTTGTAAAACGCGGACTTGTAAAACGCGGACTTGTAAAACGCGGACTTGTAAAACGCGGACTTGTAAAACGCGGACTTGTAAAACGCGGACTTGTAAAACGCGGACTTGTAAAACGCGGACTTGTAAAACGCGGACTTGTAAAACGCGGACTTGTAAAACGCGGACTTGTAAAACGCGGACTTGTAAAACGCGGACTTGTAAAACGCGGACTTGTAAAACGCGGACTTGTAAAACGCGGACTTGTAAAACGCGGACTTGTAAAACGCGGACTTGTAAAAACGCGGACTTGTAAAACGCGGACTTGTAAAACGCGGACTTGTAAAACGCGGACTTGTAAAACGCGGACTTGTAAAACGCGGACTTGTAAAACGCGGACTTGTAAAACGCGGACTTGTAAAACGCGGACTTGTAAAACGCGGACTTGTAAAACGCGGACTTGTAAAACGCGGACTTGTAAAACGCGGACTTGTAAAACGCGGACTTGTAAAACGCGGACTTGTAAAACGCGGACTTGTAAAACGCGGACTTGTAAAACGCGGACTTGTAAAACGCGGACTTGTAAAACGCGGACTTGTAAAACGCGGACTTGTAAAACGCGGACTTGTAAAACGCGGACTTGTAAAACGCGGACTTGTAAAACGCGGACTTGTAAAACGCGGACTTGTAAAACGCGTTAAATATTAAATACAGGATCTCATCATCTCAGCCAATGGTGTAGTCCTAAATTTTTAACAAGGGGGGCAGCTCACCACAATTCCACAAAGTTGCTAAGGTGAGAGACAACTAGGGAGGTTTGGGGGCATGATCCGCTGGAAAATGTTGGATTCCTAGGATCTCTGAAACACCATTTCCTGCATTTTCATGCGCGTTATAAGATAGTTTAATGGTTCTAAAAATGGTAAAAATACATTGAGCCACCCCACCCCCCCCCCCCCCCCCCCCCCCCCCCCACACACACACACACACACACGCACACACACACACACACACTACGCCCCTGATCTCCGCTATACGTTAATGACATCGTGCATCTCCAATTGTAAGTTCGTTTGCAATACAAGCTTGTCAAACACAGAGTGCCCATATTGCCCGCACAGAAAAGAAAAAAAAACACTCGAAATTTTCCTTCACCATAAATCCTTAGAACAAAAATAAATCCTTATTTTAAGCTGTTATTATTGTATCCTCACTTTATGAACCATCAACATAATGTCGTATAAATAGTATACATTTCGGCTCCCTGCATCCTGTCAGACAGAAATCTTGTCAGATACGCCAGCTCTACTCATAGCAACTATGATAAGAACTATCAACAACGATAGACGCTTTCGATAGTTGCACCATAAATCCTTAGAACATGTAGTTTAATCGAGTGAAATGCCAAATATTATACTAATAACAGCTTAAGATGGCCGAAAATTAACACCGCAACAAGAGCCATTGACGTTTGACTGATTTTATGGGACGAATGTTTCACTTTTGCAATATGTGTTTGACAAGCTTGCAAACAAACTTACAATTGCTCAAGATGCACGATGTCATTAGCGTATATCTGAGATGAGATTACTGTGTGTAATATTTAACGCATTTTAGAAGTCAAGTCCGCGTTTTACAAGTCCAGTCCGCGGTTTTACAAGTCCGCGTTTTACAAGTCCGCGATTTACAAGTCCGAGTTTTACAAGTCCGCGTTTTACAAGTCCGCGTTTTACAAGTCCGCGTTTTACAAGTCCGCGTTTTACAAGTCCGCGTTTTACAAGTCCGCGTTTTACAAGTCCGCGTTTTGCAAGTCCGCGTTTTACAAGTCCGCGTTTTACAAGTCCGCGTTTTACAAGTCCAGTCCGCGTTTTACAAGTCCAGTCCGCGTTTTACAAGTCCGCGTTTTACAAGTCCAGTCCAGTCCACGAGTCCAGTCCGCGTTTTACAATATGCCACACAAGGATGGCACGCAATAGTTTAAGGGGGGACTTAACCTAAACTTTGACTCAAATGGTAATTTTCTTTTTTTTGAAGAATTAAAATCTTTGAAGCCTACTTAATTATCTCTATCGCATTTTATTTGTGAAGCTTTCGAAAAAAACCAGTTTTCTCCTTGATTTCCTCAGTGTTTAGATAAACCGCGTGGGAAAAGTACTGGGAACGAGGTTGTTGTTTTGTGACTAGAGTCTCGTGATCCCGATCCTTTTCACACGAAGAACTGTGTGATATAAGTACTGCGCGATTCGTGTCGTCTTTTCCTTTTCGTTGGATTCACTCGGTTGTGGCAATATTGGGAGGCTGGTTTTAAGTCCGTCTCGGGGCAAGTAAAAATGTGTAAATTTGACTTCATATATGTGAAATAGATGCATTGAAGTATGGCTCTAGTATTTCGAAATGTTTGAATGGTGACTTGCCTCGAGACGTGATATAGGGGACGGTTGGCTGGGTGCTGTCCAATTTTCCAAATATATCCCATAATGCACTAGGGTCGTAATGGCAATTTAAAAGCAGGTCGTGTCCCTCCTGGCAATCTCGCTCACAGGCTATCTCATTCTCTGATTATGAGCATGGTCTAAAATAGCATAAATGGTCTAAAATAGCATAAATGGTCCAAAATATCATTGGATCTGTTAATTGTAAACAGTTAGATGTCTCCTGCTTCATATGTGACTACCGAAGGGCATCTTCGCGACGAGTTCGCATCAGCTGGATCGCTTGCCGGCGTTTTTAAGCCATGCCAAATACTATATATAGTGATACTATTCAAAAGCATCGCATTTAATCATGCACTCACTACTGATTTACCATTCCACGCCATTTCTGAAAGCCCTGTTCGTCTCTTGTATATTGATAAAATATTGACAAAATTAAAATAACTTCGTATTATGCGTGCGAAAATGAGCCTTCTCCATCTAACATTAATGTAAGCGGAATGCCATTGACCATTTAGAACCTTTTTAGAACTTTCTATATATATTTTAACTTTATCTCCATTTTTCTCAGAATGTGCTTTCTGCGTGTTTGAGAAAGAATATCTTGAGAAGAATTTAACCAATTGACTTGAAATTTTCAGTATTAATCCCTTTCAAATAATTGTTGGGAAATAGCATAGAACTTTTTGGCGTTATTTTTGTATCAAAATGTGACCAAAATTAAGGGTAAACATTTGCCCAAATTTTAAACAGGCACAGAGAATAAAGTATTTAATATTTCAAAAAGTTCTATGCTCATTATCATAAACAACCTTTGTGCCTTAGATCAATATGAAAATATTTCAATTCCATGTATTCTACAGCAAGATATCTTTTCTCAAGCACACTCTGATTGTGCAGAGTATCGGGTTACAATGTTTGATCAGTATCACGTTACAAATTAACTTTATGGAAAACTAATACATGTAGCTACATTCTATGACTTATAAGCTTTCCACCGATATATAGTTTTATATGGTTTGCATAAAAGCCCTGGATGGTACAATTCATTGTAAAAAAGTCAGCATTTTTAGGTTAAGTCCCCCCTTAAGTGGCAAACCCAAAGAAGATTTACGTACATCAAGTGATTTGAGGTCCTTGGCTACATCATCATCAGTGATATGTAGATTTGATAAAGCATTATCAAGCTCATAATCAAGGGTTTGTAAAGAATCTGTATCCGTAGTAGTACGTATTATCTGACCGACTAAAGACTGAGTGAAAGAAAGCATTGAATAAGTTAGCTTGGTCTAAATGTTTACAGGCTAAAGAGCCATACTTAATTACTGCAGGAATTCTACTCCTATTAGTGATATTTTTATAATAAGTCCAAAATCTATGTGGGTTATCTTTAAGAGAATTGGCAAGTTTGTTTAAATGATTACGTTTTTTAAACTTGATAAGTTTCTTGGTGCCTAATAATACGAATTTAGTGGTGAGCAGAGTCTGTTGATTTAGCTTTCCGTCGAATTCTGTTCTTCTTCGATCTTCAACAGATGGATCACCTCAGCATCAATCCATGGTGGTCTATTGGCATCTTTAATTCTTACTTTAGGAACAAATTCATCGACACAAGATAATTAATCATCACGAAACTAACGAAGCTCATAGCGAGAAGGGGGGAACCAGTCACTGATTAACAGTCTCGTCACGAAAATCGAATGTCAATGATTTACGTCCAGAAAACGAACATGCGTCAATTGAGAGATGGTTTACAGAGATAGTCGAGAAAGTTAACGGTTGTCGGTCGCAACCAGGGTTCAAGATTATAATTTTTTGTTGGTATCCAAGTAGGATACTAGCATTTTAAACTTGGTATCCTAACTGGAAATTTGGTATCCTGATTTTTTTAGTATAAAAACATGCCTAAATTTCAATCTGCACAATGCAAATACAAGTCATTAGTCAAGAGTCTTTCTTTTATTTTACAGCAATTTAATATTCACATAATATACATAATACATTGTGTATTAGATTTAGACTTTAAAAGCCATTAAAATCTGACTCTTCTGATTCTGAACTTCCAGAGTTAAGTAGTTCCTTTCTTTGCTAGAGAGTGTACAGCCTAATTTCACAAATTTACTCAAACTATCAGCGTATTTACTGTTCATACAAACACTACAAAACATTTTATTGTTGATCAATTTTACCCACGAAAATGCTTTTTGCCAGGCTGGATTGAACTTTCGTCTTTGTTGTGTTTTTTTCTTACTGGCTGTCGTTGACTCCACTGCCACAGTATCCGCTTCCACAGTGTTATCGACATCACAATTGGCTGTCAATGTTCTAACCAAGTATTTTAACATATCTTTATATTTATTTATTCATGTCTGATGTCATAAATATGTCAGCGAATATTTTAATAATTTTATGAACAATCAACAATGTTCAAAATAAAAACGATCTTCCCACGTGCAGGCTCCGGGTACGTCATTGTTACGGATGTGAAATACTCGTCTCCAGACTTCGTGCGCCAAAGCGAGCATTCGCCAATCGTTTCGAAATTATAAAATGAAAATATCAAAATGAAATATGTTATATTATATGACTTGTGTATTATATTCATGACTTAGTTAAGTTAGTTTATACTTAAGCCAGAGTTTTAGATATATTGTGGTAAATATTAGTGTTTAAGCACAAATTTCTTGGTATCCAAGTAGGATACCAAGGTTTCAACATCTGGTATCCAAAATTAAAAACTGGTATCGTCAGGATACTAGGATACCGCAAATCTCGAACCCTGGTCGCAACGGCACACACTCATCTCGATGAACGCGTGGAGTTTTCCGGTTCAGTGACGCACTCGAAACGCAATACGATCGTCCACTTTGAGTTCATCAGCGCGAGCTATCAGAGATGAAACGTCGTGAACGCCAAAATCAAGTTCGAAAGGAACTTGAACTAACCGGACGAGAAAGGCTCAGAGTAAGAGGGTTGCGTCAACGCATTCGTGACTTCGAAGATTATGAAGACCTCCCACGTGCCAAAGCAACCGGATATAGACTCTTGAAAGTCCAAAAGAGATGATAGATGGTAACGAAACCAACCACGCCAAACAGCAGATGAAGTGTTGAAGGAATGGCGACGAATTCGCATCCCCAAGCTCAGAGGCTCCATACAAATCATTATTTCACAAAATCCATCCTGCAGAGGCTTACTCTCAAATGGACAGGTTGGACAGGCATGTTTCACGCCATTATCCACCAGTCAGAGATGTCACCCTTTTCAGCAGAGCACGTCGCTAGAAAGGCAAAGTCAAACATCCTATGTTCTCTGATCCGAGCAAATTAGCTCTCCCTGCAAGAATTGTGGCAACTCAGAAGAAATTGGACGAAGACCTCGTTCCCTTGTCAACTGGTTAAATGAACTAAAATAATTGGCTTATTCTCAACTCCGCGCTTCTATCGGGAAGTGCCTAATGAACCTAACAGCATCCAGGTTCACATCTTTGGTGATCAACTTCAGTTGAACTTACTTTTAATTATAGATTTTTTTATAAACTGCCTATTTATTTTTCATACTTGAAGGAAAAACATACATGTAATTAAAAAAAATGGGGGGTTGTTTTTTCAAAAAAATCAACATAACACCATCCAGTCCGTTCTACACATATCCATGTCTCTGTTTACATCGTTTGTTAACATTGCATTAAATAAACATATTTGAACATGAAGTATTGCGGGTTTTTTTCATACGCTTGAGCTTTTCCTCCCAAAAAAGTGTTATAAGAAGCTGTTCTGTTCCTAAATGTGGATAATATATTTAACTACCACTCGCACCTTTGCTACCTTTGACGAATACTCGCTTTCGAACTGTCGCAAATCTATTCCGTTAAAGTTTGTTGACATATGGGGTCCCCAACGTTTGAAATATCACACATGTGCAGAACGGACTGGACTGCAAAACAATAAATTTATCCTTAATATTCTTGGGCCTATAGAAAGAAACAAATGGCACCGTGCATAGGGAAACTTTTTCTCATATTAGCATCACTTGGTTTTGGATTTCTATCCTTCCCTTTCTGGAGCTTCTTGTACAGTATATTATCTTGTTACCGTAAGTGTTAACAATTCTATACCCTACATTCTATAGTATGCTAATATATGTGAGAATTAAGATTTGATCCATCTCAACTTTTCAACACGCTTGTAGACTCTAAAAGCGCCCAGCATACACTAGAGAACGGGCTGACATTTCATATAAGTACCCCGAATTTAAAACATAAGGTGCTTTCCAATTACATGGTCTGTCTGGCAATATTTTGCTAAATGGAACACAATACGTTTGAGGAGTGTGGCTGGTCTGCCCGGAAAATTTGGGCCTAACAAGAGGAGATCCATTCTGGCCGGACCTAACCAGTCTGACCGTATAAATGGAAAGCCCCCATAGTCCTAACCCCAAACCTAACCTTAATCCTAACCAGGCTTTTAGCCAGGCGGCCGTCCAGCAGTCCTATGCATGGTCACTTTTGAAAAATCAGATTTTTGGACGGCCACTTTTCGTATGGACGGCCATGGACGGTCTAAGCAAAATATTTTCCTCAAACAACAACTTACAGGTTTCCCCCTTTCTAATGTTTCTTGATTTCTGTTAGCTGCTGTTTATTTTAGCTATTGTGTAGGTTTCGTTTCTATGCCTATATGAATATGTCATTATGATGACATCACTGATCGCTTATTATATAATATGGTAATTATTATTTCTTGCCATCAACTCAATTGGCATAATCTCATGCTCATACCTTTAAGGTGAAATGAATTTAATGCATCAACAATTCTCAGCATCTCGTTGGACCATTTTTCCTCATCCATATTGATAACGAGGTTGAGGAAATATCAGAATTCAGAAATTCGGAAATGCTTGGCAACCAGGCCCAAGTCACTCGAGATGACGTCAGCTTTTACCCATAATTCTTGCGGCCATAACAAAAGAAATAGCTCATTTGCAAAAAATTTGGTTTGTTCCAGACGTTACGAGGTTGGTTCAAAGTAACTGGTAAAAAAGTTAATATGGAAGCAAGTGTTCTACAAAGATTAATCGAGAAGTGTCACTCTGCAAAGACAAAGGCGTATGCACCATACAGTAATTTCCGTGTTGGAGCTGCTATTTTGTGTGAAGATGGTAGGATCGTTCAAGGTTGTAACGTTGAAAATGCGTCCCATGGCCAAGGGATTTGCGCCGAGAGAGCTGCCATAGTGACAGCAGTGAGTGAAGGATATCGTCGATTTAAAGCCATCGCTGTTACGACTGATATCGTCGATAAACTGTGTTACCCTTGTGGGGCATGTAGACAGTACATTATTGAATTCGGAGCTGATTATGACGTGTACTTGGTGAAACCTGACTCTACTTATACGAAGATAAAAGTTAAAGATCTACTGCCATTGGCTTTTGAGCCTGAACATCTTGAACTATTAAGTAGGCAACAGAGTGATAGTGATAAATAAAAACAAACGAAATTATTTCATTATAAACTGAATAAGATGGTTAATTTCGCTTATGTTTCTAAAATTTGAAAAACATGATTTAATTTTCTTCAGCTATGACGTAGCTTACACATGCATATTTGTTGATTGGCATTTGGTAATATAATTTTTTATCAGGGTGACATAAACAGAGTCAACATTAACAAGGCCTTCAGCTCCTGGAGAAATTTCACAATATTAAAATGTTTAATTAGATACATAATTCAGCTATAATCAGTATATAATTATTTACATACATATGTTTAAGTTTCAGTTTTTATATGTGGTACTATTAAACACCTGAGTGGCTAGGGGTCATGGCTTTGGGGGGGGGGGGGGGGGGGGTGGGGGGCGAAAATGTCCACATGATCTTGCGTGAGTATTCTAGGGGGTCCGGAAATGTTTTTATTTCTAGGGTCTCAGTGAGGCGAGTTTTTAAAAGGCCATAAATCGATTTGTTATTAAATCAGAACATGGCACAATACACGTTAAGATAATTTAATATATAATATATTATATAATAGCAAGAAGAACCACTGGCACCCAGGGTAGCAATTGACATGCCAGGTGGAAAACAAAGTCTTGTCACAAATTTACCCAGCAAATAATTTTTAAAAAACCAATAACAATGAAAACAACATTTCATTACTATTCAAGTAAATATCTTCAGAGTGATCTAATATGACCAGTTTCAACTCATAATTAACTGATACAAAATAGAAGTAACGAAGTGAGAACAAGGGAAATAGCAAGCTGACATGGGATTTGATGCCTTTGAGGTTTTGACTTGAAATTTGAACATTGCCATAATGTCATTGGCTAGCTAAGGGCAGACATCAGTATACTATACTGGACTAGCTATAAATCTTGTTCCCATAGTCCGTGTTCCAGGAAAATCCTGCAGTCCCAGAGCACAGAATAAGTGTCAATCACAAGTCCTGAAGTACATACCCCCTCTGTTTCTTGGCGCAGTTCAAAAGTAACGCAGGCTCTGGTTACGAAAGTACACGTCTACAAACACGTCTACGTCTGTGCCTGAGAGAAATCAACAAATTGTAATGGAAAGTGGTGTGCTAGAAAAGTTAATTAAGGAGTGTCATGCAGCGAAAGAAAAGGCGTATGCACCGTATAGCAAGATTCGCGTGGGAGCTGCTGTTTTATGTGAAGATGGGAAGATAATTCAAGGTTGTAACGTTGAAAACGCCTGTTATTGTCAAGGGTGGTGTGCAGAAAGGACAGCTATAGTGGCAGCAGTAAGTAATGGCTATCGCCGGTTTAAAGCTATCGCTGTAACTAGTGATATCATCGATAAACCTATTACTCCGTGTGGGGCATGTCGTCAGTTTATGGCCGAATTTGGAACTGATTATGAGGTGTACATGGTGAAACCTGATTCCACTTACATCAACATGAAAGTTAAGGATTTGCTACCATTTTCATTTGGCCCTTCCGACCTCGAACTACCAAGACTGAACAGTCAATGAGTGAACAGTCAATGAGTATGTTTGAACACAGAGCTAATATGAATTGCAAGAGTATAAAGTCGATATTTAATAAAGCAGCTCACAAATTGTTAAAAAAATAAAAACGAAATACTTAAATATTAAAACGAGATTTGACCATCATCTGCAGTCAAAAGATAGATGAAAATGTAGCCACATGTAGTTATGAATAACTAGAAAAGTAATATAGAAAATGACAGATGTCTGTGTGTGAGGACAAAAGGATATTATTTATTGGTAACAATAGAATATTTCCTTGGGGCTGGTTTTTCAAGCCTGGATAACTTATCCAGTTATAGGACGGAATACCAAGTTATCCACTGGATTCCAAGTTATCCACTGGATTCCAAGTTATCCACTGGATACCAAGTTATCCACTGGATACCAAGTTATCCAGGCTTTGAACAACTGACTCCAGCATGGTAACAATTTAGGGTTGTTGGCATTCTTAGCAATACAGTACTGCTCAGAAATAACCTAACAGTGCGTCTGCGTCTCGGTTGCGTTCGTCTTGCGTCTCGGTTGCGTTCATCTGGCGTCTCGGTTGCGTTCGTCTGGCGTCTCGGTTGCGTTCGTCTGGCGTCTCGGTTGCGTTCGTCTGGCGTCTCGGTTGCGTTCGTCTTGCTTGGGCTATTCCGTTCACTGTTAGCTTCACGATAAATTGGGATAGATACCTGACTGTGAGCTTTGGCTGTCTTAACAAGGTGAGCATAGAGTCTTGATTGACTCCACCTTGTAATCTGGAAGGAGCAGAGTCATCCAGAGTGTTGATCACAGTATGTCGTCGAGATAGATTATTATCAATCTCGTGGATTATTATGCGAATGCCTGACCTGCGTAGAAATGCCATAACAGGCCGGTTTCAGGATCGACGCCCTTCGCGTTTTAGAACTAAAAACAAGTTGCTTTAATTTTGAACTGGCCTGACACCGGTTCTACAGCACTCAAAGCGCCTTTTTCCTTTAAATTTCGGATTTCGGCATCGATTTTGGTCAAATATGTTTGTGAAAATGTAAGTCCGACAAATAGGAATGGATAGAAGCCCAGTCTGTAACCCTGTACCGCTCGTAAAACGTCGGGGTCGTTCGTACGTAAGCGCCAGTTTGGAAGAAAAAGAGCCAAACGACCGCTAGCAGCACGAGAGGGAGTTCTGGCGAGCGCCCGCTCGGAAACTGTAGCGCGGGCAGCCGGGCTGTTCAAGGCTCACGGTTGCCATGGTTGCCACGACTCACAAGGCTATGAGTTTCAGGTCTTTCAAAAGTACTTTTTTGAAACTTTTTTGAAACAGTCACTGTTGAACAACTCCGACTCGTGAGGAGGTCAAGTGCCTTTACGTTTCAAATATTTTTAATTTTAACAAATGCTCGCAGGCTACAGCCTAGCAGCGAACTCAACCACATGTTGGGAGTGACCGAAGTATCGTTGTCGCTGGCCAAGCCAGATGTTTGAATGTGTGTTTTCTACATCCAAAAAATCGGTTTCCACTTGTCGAACTAGCTAAGTGGAAATAGAACGACTAAATTTACTTCTTTTTGCTTTTTTGGCGTGTTTGAGCCGTTTTGAGGGTTTATTAGAGTGTTTTCTCCCTTTCTTGTCGCGAAATATCTTGTGGTGGCACAGGTTGTATTTCCGTGCGTTGGAACACGTTTTCCTCCGCGGATGCCATAAATTATATCAATAAAATTCGAATACAAAATCTCTAAACTCCTTAAAAAAAAACATCTATTTCGAGCTGATGAATAACTGATATGATAGCGAGGCTGTTCAAAAACGTTACATCACGGGCGGAGAGCGAGGGTGAGCATGCCAATTTATCCCGGTCAGCGGCAAGCAATCGTCTTTTGAACGATCCTTTTATTAGTATAGGATTTTTACTTATATTTCCTGTATCACGGGGTTAGGGTTAGGATCTAAGTTGTTTTGGGGTTAGCATGCAATTATATCAACTTCTATGATGTATATCATAATATAAGCATCTCTCGCGGATACTAAAAAAAGATTTTGAGGTTATATGAATTTAGTACTTAGTCCTTTCGTCAGCTGTACAGTGTTTGATGAGGAATAAAGCATTGTTATATCGAAGTTCTTGTAGTGTCGTGATTGGCTAATCGACACTTACTTGTAAATATGTATATATGTAAATACTTCATGTAAGATACTTAACTGTAAGAATAGATCAGAGTATACTGAGAACACGTGCGATTCTATACTTCTGTTTTCGAAATATAATTAAAGGTTGAACTTGTACCAAGACATGCCATGATCATTCATTTTATTTTTAACATTCATGTTATTGCAATTGACAATGCACCTTTTGCACACAGGGTTCACTGCATAAAACGCATTTTTACAGCTGTCTACTTCTTGCAAATAGTATTTTTGAACTGTTGCACTGTGTAAATACACCCCTAGATAATTTCTTCATATTTAATTTCTTTCTTTCATTTACTTTTTAAAATTTTGTAAAATCTATTAGCGAGCAAATGTGCTGGATCCACCTCTGAGGTTTGCTACAGCAATTAGAAAGCTACATAAAATATTATTACAATCTGAACAGCTGCTTAATGCTTGTATCAAGTTATGCCATATAGTTCTTGACATGCTATATCTTCTGCTGTTAAACCTTTCCCTCCATGCCTTAATATTAATAATTATTTAATAAATAATATCAATCCATTGTATTGGAGATCTTTCTCTGTTACCTTTTATGTTTAATAACATTTAGCCTAGGGCCCTGAAATTTTAAATAAATACATGTATGTATTAAGGTATAAAGTACAAATTAAAAGATCTATAGAAGGTAGATCTTCATAAAATTGTAATAATTAAAATGTATGAAAAGTATTAACCAGTCAGATGGTAGTGGCTGATGGTAGTGGCTGCCAGTCACAAAACCTCGGTTGTAAAACTTTTGCAGTTTAATTTATTTTGCTGAGTTTGTAAATGTTTTATTAAACTTTTGGAAAGATTAAAAAAGATCATAAAAAATTCCGTAGGTTCGCAATTTGACCCGGGTCTAAAGTGAGGTGAGAGCGCGCAGATGAGTATAACAACTTTAATGATTGAGTCGGTTTTCTTTGTTTTTTGCGGGATGTATTTATGATAAATACAGTCACTCATTATTCATTAGAAATTACTATTAATGAGATGTTTATATAGATAAACTCCCTCCATCCATCCAATTCATTTAGTGTCTTCTGTTTAAACATAGATTCCATTCAAGAAGCAAGCAATTTGCCTCCACAAGAGCTTTGTTTACAACAACTATAAATTTACAGACGATACATGGGCGATCGTCAAGTTTAAATGGACATTTCTGATTGGTCGCCATGAAATTTGTGCGTCTATAGAGAAATGGAGCACCAATGACATCCATTCAGAAGTGCCGTTATATTAAATCATAGCCAATCGAGATATGGTCTGGAAACTCTGCAAACTTCAAAGCGACTATAATGAGCTACGTTTCGATGTTGAACCGTACCTTACACCGTGCACATCCTTTGTTTTAGGTAATTTATTAATATTTAAACAACACGGTTGAACGATTAAACCCAAACGATTCTATTGGATGCTTGCTTCATTATACTAAAATACATAGGTTCAGTGACTGTGCACAAAATTGCATAAAGACGAACAAAAAGATAGAACAAAGACTTTTTAGCTGAGTTTCCAGACCATATCTCGATTGACTATGATTAAATCTTGAGTGCAGGTCTCCCAAAAAAAAATTTTTTTTAAACACTTATTTAATTTATATGTTGCTTGAAGCTTTCCAATGGAGTCATTTTTAATAAGAACAAGACGCCCGCTAGGCGTTAACTTGGGCTACTTAATCACTGGACAAATTAGGGAGATATGGCGTGGATATTGCTTGCAGAGGTTGTGCAATGGCGAAAGCTTACCTCAGCTTTGCAGCCCGAGGAATGAGGAAGAAAAATCAGGCGTCTACACGCAGGCTAAGACGAAATTTAATGTCAACACTAAAACACGGGCAATGCTATTTTTTCTAATATCTGTTCGATTGAAGGTCTTCGTGTGTCAAAATTTATATAAAAACAACGGAAAGGTATACGAAACATATCTGTTACGAAATTACATCGGTTTAACGAACATAAAAGCATTAAATCATCGGGTAAACAACGAATAGATCTTGAAGCCATGTCCTTTGATTTTAGAGGCGAGTCTCGCTTTAATCGCTAATACGTGATCTCTCATCTGTGTTTCTTTCATCTTCACATTTTAAGTAGACGAAACCTACAGCGTTCGATTCGCCAAATTCAAGTGATCATTTCGATATAGAATTGATGTAAATCGGATAAAAACACAACATTTCATGATTAATATTTAATACGGAGTTTCACGGGATAAATGTCAACACAGCATAATAATATTTCCCTGTCCTTCGGCTGTCCATTCTGTCATCATGATTGATCTCTCATCTGTGTTTCTTTCATCTTGGAGAGAATCTTTGCAATGGTTTGCAGGTTTACAGGTCTCGGTAAACTTTTCCAACTGCTATTCATTGTCAATAAAATGAAAGTCCGAAATCGCTTCAATTTCGACTATATGTTGTTGTTGACGTTTCGTCCACGGTTCTGCGAGTTCTTTCTTCAATCTCTCATCTGTGTTTCTCTCAGTCATCCAGTTATCTTGGAGAGAATCTTTGCATTAATTTGCGGGTTTACAGGTCTCGTAAATGCTTTTCAGACTGCGATTCATTGACAATAAAACGGGCCGAAATCGCTTTAATTCGCTATTTATACGCCCACGCAATAATTACATTCTCTCGACGTATAAAACGACGAACATGACCATGACGATGACGAACATGACGAACACAGAAATCAAGCTGGATTTAAGACTTGTGCTCACCACAGGTGGCCCAAGTAATAATTTGTGGATTCCAAGAGGGGTTTGCTATAACCTGGGCGATGATCGAGGATGAGCATAAAATCTTGTTGGTCAGCAGAATTTTGTCACTTAACGGTTAACCTTTCATGTTACTCCATCACCAAATGAATCGAGGTATATAATCGTCATGAAATAACCGCTAACCCCAAAACAACTTAGATCCTAACCCCCCTCGACTCCCTTGATGTTATCCAGTTAATGTGACTGCTGACAAGATTTCATGCTCATCCACGATCATCGCACGGGTTATAGCAAACTCCTTCTAAGATATTATTTGCTGAGCTTTACAGTAGAGTTCTCATGATGTCCCTGGCGCATGGAATTTAAATCCTTTTTAAAGACTTATTTTTTAATTCATATAGTACGGAATAAGTTTTAGTTTGTTGTATTTTAACTTATTGTAATTTCACCTTGTAAACGCATTGAGGCTTTGCGAAATACGTGGCAATGCCAAGAACTGTAATTATTATTATTATGGAACTATTAAAGCTCAGCAAATAAAATCTTAGAAACATGTATGTTTCCATAAAATATTCTTCTTAAAACTTTATTTCATTGATTCAAAATAATTTTACCTTGCAAAAGCCAAACATTACGAATGTTTCTGATTGGTGGTATATTATACTAGTCTATGTTTACTTATAAAAACAAATATACAATTGTTTGGCCTATTAAAGTGCCTAGCTGATCACGTTTGGGGATATTACATATCCGTAATATTTGGGTCTTCCTGAGCAAAATCATAATTTTCATCTTCGTGGACGTTTTTGCTGTTAAAGTTATCGGATGTGATGTCACAAGAGGCATTTTTGTAGCGAGTAACAAAAGAAAACTGGTTTTGAATGCCTCTTATAATAATAATAATAATAATATACAGCTTATATAGCGCTTATACATAGTGCTCTAAGCGCTTTACAATTTCCTAGTAAAATAAAAATAAATACTTATAGGTTACTCAAAAGCTTGTTTGAAGAAATAAGTTTTCAATCTAGACTTAAAAATAACTAGTGATGGACTGTCTCGAATATCTTCTGGTAACCTGTTCCACATCATAGGGGCTGCAACTGAAAAAGCCCTGAAACCATAGGTCTTTAAATTGTATCTTGGGACCACTAAGCGCACTGACGATGACGATCGAAGCAGTCTGTTAGGTTTATAAATTGTAATAATGTCTCGCAGATAAGATGGAGCTAGACCATTAAGTGCTTTGTAAGCAAGCAGTAAGATCTTGAACTGAATTCGATGGTCTACTGGGTAACCAATGGAGCTGAATAAGAATTGGAGTTATATGTTCGTATTTTCGCGTGTAGGTGATGAGGCGTGCAGCGGCATTCTGAACAGATTGTAATTTCTTTATCAAGTAGTTAGGGAGTCCATAAAGAAGAGAATTACAATGATCTAGTTTCGTCGTAATAAAAGCATGAACGAGGATTTCGGCAGCATTAATACTAAGGTAACGTCTAATTTTGCTGATAGATCTTAGATGATAGAAGGAGGACTTGCATATTGCTTTGACATGATCATGCATCGAGACAGTACTATCAAATATAACACCAATGTTTCTCGCCGACTCAGATGGGCAAATAACGTCAATACCAATAGTCAGCGAGTCTAAAGATGGTTGTGGTGTAAATTTTTGAGCTCAAGAGTAGAAGTTCTGTCTTTTCACTGTTCAGCTTAAGATTGTTGTTAACCATCCATAGCTCGATATCACGAACGCAAGATTCTAATATACATTTTGCGTTAACCATATCTTCGTTTGCAGAGGATTTAACGGAGATGTACAACTGCGTGTCATCTGCATACATATGGTAAGACATGTTATGCCTTCTCATGATGTCACCCAGTGGAGATGTATAGAGTAGATACAGAATGGGCCCAAGTAACCGATCCCTGAGGAACTCCACATTCAACATTCCTATCAATTGAGCACACACCATCTATGCAAACAGATTGTGTTCGGTTGCTAAGGTATGATTTGAACCAATCCAGAGCTTTTCCTCCAATGCCAAAACGTGTAGACAATCTTGACAATAAAATGCTGTGATCAACCGTATCAAAGGCAGCAGATAAGTCGAGAAGAAGGAGAATCACATCACAACGATCATCGATAGCACGAAGCACATCATTTTGTACCCTAACCAATGCAGTCTCAGTACTATGGAATGGTTTATATGCCGACTGATAGAGTTCATTTAGGTTGTTTTCAACCAGATGCGTTTGTAGTTGAGACGCAACAACTTTTTCAATTGTCTTTGAAATGAACTTTAGATTGGACACTGGTCTAAAGCTAGCAAACAATTCATAGTCCAAGCCAGTTTTTTTCAGTAGTGGATTATAAAATTGCTTTTTTCATACTGTCAGGCATAACAGCCGTATCCAATGAGATGTTAACAATTATTGTAATTATTGGGAAAAGAATACCCAAGCAATTCTTGAGTAAACATGCAGGAATTGGGTCGAGCATACATGACTTGGATGATATCTTAGTAATAAGACGAGAAATTATTTCTTCAGTGATTGGTGTAAAGTTATTGAATTCAGATTGGCATTTACCACTGTCACCATGGTTGCACCATGGACTTCAGAAGGCGTATGACGTAAACGCAGGTTTTGTCTGATAACAGTGATTTTATCCATAAAAAAGCAGCTAAACTTGTCAGCAAGATCCGCGCTTGAATCACATGATGGCAGGTGACTAACCAGGTTACGATGGAGTAGTTTGTTAACAATCCTGAAAAACGACTTTGGATCAGATTGGCTGTCTTCAATCAAGGTAGAATAGTAATTCATTTTGGATGTGAAAACAAGCTCATTGACTTTTCTACATTGATTAGCGTACAGTTGTCTATCAACAGTTAGCAAGGAATGACGCCAACGTCGCTCCAGTTTACGCCGAATTACCTTCTGTGCAGTAATTTCGTCCGTGTACCATGGCGAAGAAGGGCGTAGGGTGATAACACGCTTGCGCAGGGGTGCATGAGCATCTACCAGATTAGATAAGACGTCATTATATTGATCTGTCACTTCAGACAAAATTAGACACAGTAGATGTAAATAGAGTAGACTTCTTTAGGTCTTGACAAAATAAATCAATGTTAATATTACGAAGCTTGCGATAAGTTACCTCCTTCTTTATACTGCATGGGACATCAAATAGCAAAATTATAGTGAACCGCCGAAGTGATCGGAGATAACTGGATCTCTAACAGAAAAACTGTCAACAATCAATTCTTCTTTCCTTGTTACACAAGATCTAATGTATGATTACTATTGTGAGTAGGAACACTTATATGCTGAATGAGATTAAAAATAATGCAGTAGATCCATGAACTTTGAGGGCTTGTTTATCCGATTTAATCTCAACATGAAGGTTTAAAGTCACCAGTAATGAGTAGATAACCAGGGCAGGTAACGAGTTGTTCAAGTAAGGTCGAAAATTCCGTAAAGAATAACCCCACACTTTGTCCATTGCTCGTGGATGGCGGGCGGTAGACAACGATGATACAGACATTATATGAAGATGCCTGAAGAACCACTTCCATGAATTCAAATGACTTAAAATGCATTGTTGACTGTTTTTTCATCTTGAAACATTTCTTGTAAAGTAAACCCACACCTCCTCCCTTTTTCACAGCTTTTGAGTTACCAGTATTTCTGGGAACATGATTGAAGGCATAGCCATTTGGACAGAGTTTCTTCTATAATAAGCAATAGATTCACTGGTAGAGGTTAACCAGGTTTCTGTTTAAAGCTAAGATTCCAATGCGACGTTCCACAAACGTAGTCTTTAATGATCAGTGCTTTATTATTGAACTGATCTAGCATTTAACAGGCAGAAATCTATAGGCTTAGAAGTTTTTAGAAGAGGGCCAGGTTTGCAAATAGGTACATTAATGAGAGTTCTAGGTCTATAATGCCTTGCAAGATATGACACATTTCTTTGCGGTTGAACGCGTGTTCGAATTAGTGTCGAAATAAAGATGTTGTTATTATTACGATTTCTCTTGTGACATCACATCCGGTAACTTTGACGCAAAAAAGATCCATGAAGATAAAATTTTCGGCTGACAATATCAAGAAGACCCAAATATTATGGATATGTAAAATCCCCGAACGTGAGATAGGCACTATAAAACTTAAGGTTCAATGAATTTTAGTGATTATAAAAGGACAGGTATTATTTTTTCTTCTTTTTATGTTTATGTTTTGACTTGTGTTTTAATTTATGCTTTCTTGATGGGCTGTGTTTCTCATTTGTCTTAATGTCTCCTTTGCTTGTTCTTAACACTTCTTTTGTATCTGTACTGTTTTCTTCGCTATCTTCGGAGGCGTGAACGTTTCTCTTGGGATATTTTTCATCTGAAAATGATGCGCTATGCTGAGATCTATTTTCCTCTCGAGGATTAGTGTCGAATTGTGTTCTGTCTTTTGATGGACTGGAGTTGCTGAAATCCAAAACGGGTTTGTCTATAGTTCCTGAACGCTTATGGCTTTCTCTGAAATCTAGAAACCATTTAAAATAAATTTAATATCTAAGTTTTGGTTGATTACACCCTAGCTGGATTAAGACGGCAACACATGACAACACATATGCTACTAGCTGACAGTTCTATTATCAATTGTAGGGACCGCAAACAAAAACGGTGATCGCGGTTGGTTAAAAATCTTGGATTTTATTGTTGAAAGAAATTACGAATTACTGACGTCCATTTTGTCCTTGCTTAAGATTGCTTTCTTCGATCTTTCTCAAATGGAGAGCGAAGGTGACATACTGGTTCGATTGATATATGTGCTGTCTATGCGGCAGTCACTATATATCAGTATAATGGTGAAGGAAATTTCAAGTGTTGGAATGTATACAAAGACCAAACGACCGCGACCCTGCGATGCTAGTGCAGTGCTCTGACCACTGAGCTACGGAGGCTGTTGCCGAAGGCCTTGAAGTTGCATGTTTTGCAACTAGTCCCGGTTTGGTCTTAAAATGTATATATTCCAACACTCGAAATTTCCTTCACCATAAATCCTTAGAACATGCAGTTTAAAATATTACTTGTTCAAATATTATATTCAGCCAAATATTACTTGTAATATACCCAATTCTTCTCCAAACTTTACCACCATTATATATAAAGAACTCGTGACTAGGTTCTCGGCAACGGCCTCCGTATAGCTACAGGTAAGTGGTGAGAGCACTGCACTAGTATCGCTGGTTCAATTCCAGCCGGAAGGCAGTGAATGTTGCATTTTTCGCAACTGGTACCTGTTTGGTCTTAAAATGTATATATTCCAACACTCGAAATTTCCTTCACCATAAATCCTTAGAATATATCAGTAATGCTTGGGTGTGTTATGTATATATACACTGATGTACTGTAGTGAATATGGGAGCTTGGAGTACACAGCAAATTCATTTTCAAGATTGTTTTTCTTAATTTACGAAAGATTATCTTGTTTTAAGGTTTTATTTTTAAATATAAGATAAATAATCTTGTTTTAAGGAAAATTATCTTGTTTTAAGAAAAAATAATCTTAAGATAAATAATCTTATTTGAATCACGGTCAAGATATTGTAGAAATTGCTAAAAATCATTGAAACAGATAAGCAGATGAAATTCCCAAGAAATATAGTTGAAAAGTTAATTCATGCATCCTTTATATAAATTGAAATTTGATAGAATAAAAATTATAGAATTTGTTTAATTACTGTAGGTGCAAATAGAATATTATTTGAGTTCGCTACATACAGAAACAGCAAGTATGTTACAATGAGCTGTGATATTATTTTTAAATGAAAAATATATATGTTGTGGTGCAATTTTAAACCGGGTGCAATTTAATGCATTCTTGGGTTGGAGTTAGCGCTATAGGGTTGCGTTTAGAGTAAAGTTTAGTAATGGCTTCTATAGATAGCGTAGTAAATATTTCTGTAATTGTATGGGTAAATATGGAATTAAATTCTTTGCTGTCAACAATCGCTTGCATGGCACAGTGAGGTAGTCGAATGGATATTATGAAGTTAAGCCCAGTCGGTAGTGGTTATATATACGTGGATGGGTTACCAAATTGGTTCAGGTAAATGAAGGAATTTCAAGGGGACACCAAAGGAAAGAGGAGCGGATGAAAGGTGAAAGTACAAAAGAGGACGATTAAAAGTCCTTTTAAAAATTGTACTAGGTAAAAATATTACACCAGTGCAAGAATATTGCACCAGTGCAAATTAAATTGCACCATGGTCAGATCTAAAATTGCACCACCACACAGAATAATTATATTGCTAACTAAAACATGACAAAGCTAAAAATGCAAAGGGTTATCTCCAACAATATGCTGTTCAATGATGTCTTTTAAGTCATATTTTAGACTGATGTACAGTCCACTATTTAGTTCGACTAATGAGTAGATATTAAAATCTAGCATTCTATTATGCAAACAAAACTTGGTAGAACTGAAATTACAAATTTTCTCTACTTTATAAGACATTAAACTGGAACAAAACTCCAAAGTTCTCAATGGAGTGTATTCAAAAATAATCTCTTCATTAGCCAACCAAATGTTTTCAAGATGACCAAACAAAGGCATTCTGTTAGAAACGTTTGCATCAACAGCAATAATGCAACCTTTCCTAGTTACATATTTTGCACCATAAAGTTTAATCCATCTTGTGCTGTAAACAGGATCCATCATCATGGAAAACATTCAGTTCATTTCTTTCTAACTTTTTGGTTGGACCAAAAGTCTGAAAAAGTGGATGGTGACTTGGATTATCATTGCAGAAATTTGCACACTCATCAAGTTGATATCTTTCTGCCATTGATAAACAAATGTTCTTAACGTTTTGAAGTGGTGCCAAATCTTTAAAGTATCTGTGTCTGGCTTCGAAGCCCATACAACAGTGTCGCACCAGTGGACCAAGATGCAAAATTTGACTTGGAATGTGAATCATATAATGCATCTTGGGGGTAATATTGACAGTCGGGAACACCTCCTTGAAATTATTTAGATGTGACTCAATAGCATCTTCCAACTGCTGGATTCTTTCGCGACTGGTGACAGGGGAAAAGCACATCTGCACAATGAAAATGATCTGCAGCAGAAGTTGGTAGTAGAGGTTGTGCACTGGAACATATCCCATCAAAATAAATGGTAAATTCTTCAGAAATATCCTTGCCTGCTCGGCTGTCTGCTTCATCTTGTATGTGTCCTGGTCAGTAAACGTGGTTTCACTCAGGGGAGGAGGTCTATTCTGTTTCTCGTGATATCCCAGGCTTAGTTGACAAAAGGCATTGGTTCAACTGTCTTATAAGTGTGATGATGCCAGAGTCAAAGAAATGTTGCAATATAAAGCGAACCTCGTATTGCACAGATCCTTCTAATTGAATAAGCATGAGATCTTGAGGGAGTGGCTTACTGTACAGACAGACGATACATGGACGATCTGAGTCTCGGTAGTTAAAAAGTTTCTATGGGCTCATACCTGTACATATAGTTAAGAAGTTTCTATGTAGTAGTTAAAACATGAGCGGCCGAATGTTTTAACGAACTTGTAAAATGAATAGAATATATAATGCATACTTTGTTTGGAAGTTGTAGAAACAGTACAAACAAATTATTTTAACTCCGGAAAAGCTTAATTTGAGCAAGTTAACTTTGATAAAACATTGATGTTTTATTAATCAATGTTTTATCCTATGTTGTGAAATTCGTTAATAATTCATAAAGAAAATTCAAAAGAAATTAATATTTAATCAATATTTGTAAATTCGGATACAACATTCATCAATAAAACATCAATGCTTTATCAAAGTTAAACATCAATGCTTTATCAAGCCGTGTTGTACATGATGACAGTCAATTTTCAGTCAAATGTTAGTTAAGTTAATAGGTAGTTGCAACTTGAATTTAGTAAAGTTGTGCAGGTTTTGCTTTGCAAGCTGTGTTAAGTTATCACAGTCTGAGCTCCAGACAGAACTCTCACCCGCAACCTTTGTTTTTCTCGCTTGTGAGATATCATGTACAACTCACAGAATACATTTCATGTTCCCGCACAACCATTATTTTCTGTTTATTCTTTTAGTAAAATATATATTTCTACATATTTATAGGAATTTAAGATCTAAATTCCTGGTGTTTGATACAGATCAGCAATGTGGCAGCCGCTGTTGAGTTGTTGGATTTTGACTACCCCAAATCCTGTGAAATTGGGTTGAATGTTTTGTAAAACCTAATTTTTAAAGACAATCAAATACGATCGTTCGGAATCGGGTTGCGATTTGGTTGCGTATTAACTAATCGATCTGACTAGTCTGAACAATCAGAAAAGAGATTTGAATAATAATAACATTATTAATAAACATCTTTAGAGGATAAATACAATGGTTTTACAGAAGATAAATGAATATAAAAATGTTACAGGATATCTAAGAATATGAAATAATATATACAAATGTACAATGTAAGAAATTGTTATCATTTTAGAAATATTTTAAGAATTTATAAAAGTCTTAACGAGCGTGGTAAAAAGGATTGTTTATGTCTTTCAGTTCCGAGAGTAGCATAGCAGGCTTGTATATACTTCCTGATCTAAGATTATATTTATGATTATTATTATTAGTAATAAACTTAGAACAGGGGTGGTTTTCCTCATCAATAATTATTTGCAGTTCACGCTTGATCGCTTCGATCCGCCTCGTGCTAAGCTTTTCAAGGGAGTCTCTTAGTATTCCTATGATAGATAGACTTCTGTTCTGAACTTTCTCAACTTCTTCTATAAGGTAGTTTGGCAAGCCACCCCAAATAGGGGCTGCATATTCAAGGAGTTGTCTTATTTTAGAACAGAACATAGTAATGCCAATGTCAACAGGAAGTCTTGCCTTCCTACATTCTCGTAGGTGAAAGAGCCTCTTGTTTGCCTTGCATGTGATTTCTTCGACGTGGCTGTTCCATTTTAGGTTTTTTTGGCAGTATATTCCCAGGAGCTTAAATTTAGGGACTCTTTCAATGGGATTATTTTCCAGAGTGATGGAGTTGGGTTCAGGCATATCTTTAAATGTGATCCACATATCTTTGGTTTTGGAACCATTTAATACATGTACCATCTTATTATTTATTGCCATTGTTGCATGCTGTCGAGAGTTTGTTGCATGTGGCTTGTTTCTGTTAATTGGGGCAATGGATTCATATAGAGTGCAATCATCTGCATATTTACAAATACGGATGCGATTCCTGATGTCCTGAGGAATGTCTGATCCTCAAGATTGTTAATAAAAAAGTTAAAAAGGGATGGTGAGTGAACAGAGTCCCTTGGGGTACATCCACAGAGCAGGAAGCATTTGATGAAAGGATGGCAGGAAGTTTCACTTGTTGTGTTCTATCCCTCAAAAAGCTGCGGATCCACTCCCAGAAACCTTTGTTAATGTTGAAAGAGGCACGTTTAGTCAAAAAAGTATGTTGTGGTTGACATAGTCGAATGCCTTACGGAGGTCCAAGAAGATGGCATGAAGTCCAAGAAGATGGCATGAATTTGGTCCGATACAGATTGAGTATATTGGACATATACAGTATATAAATTATAATACTGTTCACAGTTTTGCTTGTGGGGCTTCTTATATATGGGGGATTTAGCATTTTAGCAAGTACAGTGTATAACACAACTAACCAGGCTGACCCATTTGGAGATTCATCCTCGCCCATAAAAGACAATTTAAATTAACTTTCAGCTGTGATCCTACAGCCAAACTCAACTAATTCTTCTTTTCAAATTAATTTTGGCTCATGTAAACAGCCCTCAAATCTTGAATGTGAATGTGAAGGTGGTTTTCACAGTGGTTTTCAAAATGAGAAAATACATGTAGTACTAGTTGACCATGCATTAAGTCTAGAATTTATATAAATTGTCTTTAAGTTTAGGTTGTCGAGTTTTTATAATAATTATTATCATTTAAGACTATCTGTACCTTTTGTTGTCTTGCGATTTGAGTTTTCTACAGCTCCCTTAAGAACATTTCTCAAAAAAATTTTGTTGGTTGGTTGTAAAGGACATTTCACCCTTCAATTTAATGAAAAAAAAATATTGGTATGACTAAATAAATGCACAAAACCTGTATGTATGAACTTCAAACTTGCTGGAATAAAATTGATAATAAACATGGGTGTTACAATCACTGAGATTTAATATATGTAGTATATAGAGTATATTGTGAACATCTGAAATGGTCTTGGCAATATATTTATTTATAATAATAATAATAATAATGGGTTTTTTATTCAATAAGAATATACATAAAGAAGATAAACTTACTTATCTGTACATATATATAGGGTTCAGAAACGAGCACTTAGGATTGTAGCTCCAGAATTAAAATACGAAGAAGCTTTAGTAACATATAAATTGTCTTCTCTTAAAGAAAGACGGGAGAAGCACTGTTTAAGCGAATGCTATCTCCGTCGCATAAGCTACATCATCTCCTTCCAGAAAAAGTTCAAAACGTTCGGGAAAGAAATACAAGATATAATGGTAATAAACTTTATAATTATAAATGTAAAACTGAAAGTTTTAAAAATAGTCCATTGGTGTATATGCAATTGATAAATATAATAGTGGTTTTTAATGTTTTTAGTCGTTTTAACTTATATATAGATATTTAGATATATATATAGCTTATTAACTTTATTAGAATAGTTATTTTACTCATGTTTAAATTTTATACTTATAATATATGTAAATACATGATAATTAACCCGAGGTCTCCGAATCAACGCATCGGCACTCTAACCACTGAGCTATTGAGACACGGTCAGAACAGTCAAATATATACATATTTATACATCGCCCCGACTTTCAAATCTCTACAGAAAGACATCTCATCTTCGACGAAGTAGAGCGAAGCCTCTCGCAGGACTTCCTCAAGTAGCGAGCTTAATCACTGGCTCTTGTATACAGGAGGCTTTAAAACAATTTTCTTTAGATGTCTCAATAGCTCAGTGGTTAGAGCGCCGATGCGTTTATTCGGAGACCTCGGGTTCGATTCCTGGTTGGGGCAGTCAAATTTTCATATACATATATTTGACCATTAATAAATCCTCTCTTCATCTAAAGAAAATATAAGACATCTTATTAAGAATCCTTATTTCATAAAATGGGAATACAAAACTCTGAAAGGTTGGTGTACTGACGAAATACGTAGTGTGTATGAGGTGTAACGTTTCGAGCAAAGACCTTTCGTCAGAGAGTGAAACGAAAAGTGAAATGAAAAACGAGTGAAACCTTTAGGTAAAATAATCATGTGACAAAAATAAGCGAATCGGTAATGAAAAACAATAACAAATAATTAATGAGATGCTAAAAAGTGGGAGGTGAAATAAAGAAAAATGCAAGGGAATCAAGTGAGAAGCCAGTGTATTTTGTTTGCCCTTGCTAAAAAAAACGATGACTTCAAAGGGATTAAATAAAAGAAAATCGTTCGTTAAGCCCATGGGGATGAATGGTTCCAACTTCCAAGTTTGAAAATGAGACGTTTTTCTGTCTTTTACGGCAATCATTCCCACCGGGAATGGGTGAGATGGCACAAATCTTTACGTCCGAAATTGTATGGTTGGCACTATTGAAATAAGAATAAATATGAAAGCTGCTACTGTAAGTTCTCAAAAGAACTGGATATAATACAAAAAAGAGAAATAAGAAAACTTCAATATGTCGAAAAATACTTAAGTAAGAGTACTGTACAGTGTGTATAAAAAAAAACTGAACCGGCATAAAATTAATTAACATTCCTTTCAAACAACCTATTGTCACCTTGACACCTCTGAGCCACGGTGCGTAAAAAAATATGGTTTTATGGTTTTATACACCTCGGATTTTGCTGGAGAAGAGCCCTAACAGCAGCAATATTTCACAATATTTCCCGTGTGGTTCTTCGCCTGCCAGAATTGCCCGTGTTACGGTTAATTGGCTAGTTCCTGTATTCAGATATTTCCTGAGTTATCTTAATTTCCCAGGTGTGTTAAGACCGTGTTTTTAATTTCCCAGGAGTATAAGACCGTTTTCTAAGGGTTCAGTTTTTTTTGATACACACTGTACGTATTTTCATAGACGACTTTACGGACGATGTGACCTGAAGTCTGAAGGTTAATTAAAGTGCTTATGGAACGAAAATTTACCCCAGTTTTTTATGAGTGTATTTGCAAGAATGAAGAATGGGTTTTACAGCTCTTTCATAATTTCATTTGTCATCCTGTTCTTGAGTTATTAGGTTTTATGTAATTTGAGCTAAGATGTCAGAGTGAGGACATGATATTGTAACAAAACTGAAAATCATGTATATCTTTGGATTGATTTAACTAAATTGGTTTAAACAGGGTGCGAATTAACGTTTCAATTAAAGTGCATCGCAACAATATTTTGTCCCCGGGGAACTGGGGGGAGACATTCCCTGTGGATACTTTAACATTTCTGTTATTAAAATACAACACATTTGCAAAGTTTTAATTACAATCTTTACTTTCTCAACTAAAGTTTTACTCTACCTCCTATCATTAAAATTAATCATTCGCAGTTCAGTGAAGTAGCTAAGTCTATCAACAGTAGTCCTAAGTCCTGTATTTAAATTAGTACAAACAACAGCAATGCATGAACTGTACATTTCTTATACAAATCCAAAAATTACATGTAAATATATGTAATACAAAGTATTTAAAATGGATTAATCAGTTTAAAGGTACTGTAAGAATTAAAAAGTTATTTGCTAGGTTTCAACGTCTGATTCCTCTATCATCATTTTCCAAATGTATTATATAGTCAGTTCGGTGATGTCGATCATGCCATCTTTGGACGAGGTTGTTTTCCGTGTTTTTGGATAGCTATGGCTGGAACAATTCAGTCGTTGAACTTTGGCAACCATAATTCGATCGCTGCATCTGGACAGAAATCATCGATCGATGAACCACGACTTTCTTCGCTGATTCGCTTCAATGCGAATCTGTCTACTCTTCACGGACTTCCTATAGTGCTGAACATTCGCTCAAGCTTTGTGTTGGAAAAAGGAGTTCTGAGCAATATGATATGCAGGACATTCGCGCCTGAAGTTCACTTGAAGTAAACACTCTCGACCATACATCTAGATATTTTCTGTTACGATCGAGCAAATGACGAAGTCGATTCTACATTTTATCCCATTCTGCAGAAATCTCTGCTACATCACACAAATTCCTCTCCAACAACAGGATAAATGCTCGATCAGTTCAGTCACATTTAATTTTTAAATCTTTTTTGCATCGCATATTGCGTTAATCGATGCGTTAATTCGTACCCTGTTTAAACTTTGAAGACTCACTCAGTCAACAAAACTAAACATTATTATTGTTTGGATAGTTATCATAGCAACAGATTAGTTTATAGGTGTCGCTCTTCCTTCAAAATTGTTCTTTGTTTTCAACAATATGTAAAGCAACTTTGGTCTTTTAACCATTTGGCATCGTTTCTGTGCAATTTTCAATGCAACAGGAAAGTTTAAAATAAAAAACATTTGACTGCAATAAACAAAAACTGAAAAATCTATGTTTAAATATTTTTTTGTTGGCTGAGTAAGTCTACAAAGTTTGAGTCAATTTTGTCAAATCAATCCAAATTGATATCTATGATTTTCAGTTTTGCTACAATACCATGTCCTCATTGTGACGTCATAACTCTAATTACACAAAACGTAATAACTCAAGAACGGGATGACAAATGAGAAAGCTGTAAAAGCCATTCTTCATATTTTAATTGCTCTTGCAAATAAAATCACAAAACTGGGGTAAATTGAATGCTACATGAAAAACGAATGCTACTTCACTCAAGTGTTAAAGGTGCCGTCAAGTCCGTTCTGTGCATGTGTGATATTTCAAATGTGGGGGACTCCACATGTCAACAAACTTTGTAACAGTTCGAAAGCAGGTATTCGTCAAAGGTGGGGAAGGCACGAGAACAGAACAGCTTCTTATAACACACTTTTTTGGTGAAAAAGCTCAAGCGTGGAAAACAAATCCGCAATACTTCATGTTCATGTTTATATAATGCAATGTAAACAAACAATGTAAAGAGAACGTGGACATGTGTAGAACGGACTTGACACCACCTTTAAATCTCCTACACACTATTTCAGCAGTACACCAATCTTTTAGAGTAGTATATACAGTAATATTTGTATTTCTATACTTCGCAGTACAACACCTTTATATTACTCATACAGTATAAATGTGTGCTACAAGTAATTACCATCCTATTGGTCCCATAGTTTGAGCTCTTTCCTTTGCCCACTTAGTTTCTTTAATGATTTCTTCAAGTGCCATCCTGAAGTGAAAAATAATGCAAGAATTTAAAAATAGTACTACCGGTAGGCGGTAGTCACAATTATTATTTATGTTTTGTTCACTTTGATGCAGCTAATGTAAAAAAACAAAATGAAACAAAGTTTTGATTTTGCTAATTAATGGATAAGTTCCAAGAAACTGTGCTAGTGGCCAATGAAATTATGAATATCAGCAATTTCACAATATTTTTTCTTTACCTTTCCAGCTCATCTTCCTTCTTGTCACATTGATCTATGGACGGTGTAGGAGATGCAGTTGCCATTATCTTGGCTGCAAGACCGCAGAGACAGGGACCAAGAACAATATTTTTCTTTAGTCTAGATATTTCTGGGAAAAAAGATAAAAATGAAAGAAAACCCTGGTTACTGGTAGAAGTTATCGACTTAATAACCTACACTATTGAGTACATGAAGTACCTTGTCACCCGCTGAAAACAAAATCAACAGGCTCAACAGATCCGAAGTGGCCGCCTGGCTCTGACTTCGCGTTGATAATTTGGATACGTTTTCGTTCATTTTCCAATTATTTCTAATGTTCTATAACAAAATAAAATGACATTCATGCCAAGTTCGTCACTAGGCGGTGGTTTATTTGGAGGAGTTGCAAAGACAACCGTACCTTCTTTGGCTTTCGGAATACCAGCATTACCGTCCACGACTACGAGTGGTTTCTCATTTGGCGCACCGAAAACATTAGCAACAGGTAAAGTCCTGCCTTCTTTATTTGCAGTCAGAGTATTGCTATAATGCAGGAGTAGCGTGCAGATCTTGCGGAAAGAACATTGAAGGATATCGCAATGGATACAACCTGCAAATTCTTTATGCTGTGACTATATGACCGTGCCGGCGGGATATACTTCATGGTATAAACAAATACATACTGTATAGTCTCCCACCATATTTTAGGGTTAGGGCTAGGATTAGGGTTACGGTTAGATGTATAAAAAACAGATGGAAACCATTTCTAGTGTTACCATGATGTATATACCGTGCCGGCAGCTGGTCACGGTTTATGGCAAACTACAGTACACTGTACCAGTCAGAAGTAACCTAACACTTCGGTTGCGGTGAGGTTGCGGTAAGGTAGCGGTGGAGATGCGGTGAGGTTGCGGTCTACACATATAACCGCAACGGTCGACTAAACGCTTCGGGTTCCGAGTTCATCCGACCAAAAGCCGGCAGCAGAAAGACATGACACGGACGTCAAATGACTTGCCGTATCAAGTTCAAAACAAAGGAAATTATTAACTAGTAATCATTGGAGTAGTTATGAAGTCATTCTTATTAGTCTCTGTATTCTGCATACAATGTATAACGATTTCCTGGTTGAACTCCTAACAATGACGACGACGTTGGTACAAATGCACAAAGCCTGTTATGTTGGAATTTCTCAAATAACGTTAACAATAATATCTCCCGAAACAGTCTTACCAAATAACTATTATTGCGTGAAAGCATTTTAGGAGAAGAAAATTAACGGGCATCTTGATACGATTTACGATTATGTTTCGAGCTGTTTATTGACCCAACGGCATGTTTTGCTGTCGCATGTTTCTTAAACTCATGGTATATTATATTATACTCATCCCGTTTCAGACGTCGAACTTATCATGTGTCGAACCTAGATACATGATAAATTCGACGTTTGAATAAGTCGCACTTTAATCGATATATCCGACCAAAGCGGTCAAACTTAATAATATTGTGGTCAATCTTATCACGTACATATAATGCGGTCCATTGACAGGTTTCAAAACTCCAAATCCGTACTACGTTAAAAATATTGTTTGATGAACTATATCATTGGCATTGCTATCCGACATGCTTCTCATGTATGTAACTGATTGCTCTTATCATCTTATGTGAACTATAAGAATTAACGTAAAAATAGGTACGCAGTGCGTACATGTGTCTACTGGATTTTGCCATTAACATCTACACGCCTAGTGCGAGATATTAGCCGTTACAGAAACGTGTTTCAAATAGGGAATTGACTGCAGTTTAATTGCAAATTTTGTTCCGAAAACAGCATAGTAGCATGTAGATTTAAAACTAGAAAAAGATAGGTTTGTCACCACGTGTATATTGCATTGGTTCTGTTGAGGAGTACACGAGCATTGTAATTTTAACTTTGCCATTAGGCACAAACAATAACTGGGTCCCAAGGATGCCAGTGTAATTTCCAATAATTAAATAATTGTTTATATCAGCAATCTCAAAATAATAGTGAAATGGAAAGATTTTTTATCACTCAAGATAATTCATGTTTCTGGCAGACAAAAAACCATATTCCTTATACTTACTTGGGTAGGGAAAGTATGCCGAAAGTATTGTACTTAACTTGTTTTGATTTATTGTACTGTTTTTTTTAATTTTAGCTTATAGTACACATAATTGTTGGTTTGAGGAGCTGTTTGAAAAAACCAACCTCATCAAATAGGGTATTGATAATTAACATGCAGGAACCTGGTTTCTAGTTTTCTTGGTAAAGTAATTACTTGGGCTACCTGTGGTAGTTTCGGTGTGCTTGTTTTTATTTGTTTGGGTTGAGATATGGCCCCAACAGGCTTTGCTAAACTGAGGCATGTGACACAGCTTCCGCCAGCATCTCGCATCCATGGGGGACAAGAGTACATAATAATGGTGATTTCTCGCATTCTCACATATTCAGCATACTTGAGACACAATAATGATTTTTTTTAATACACAATAATGGCGATTTCTAGCGTTCTCACATATTCAGAAAAAAAAATTAATAAAAATAATAAATTTGAGATGGGCACCTGTGTTTGCAACATGAATTTAATACACTGTTGACCTATTTATATAGCTATAGCTGTGTATTGATTGTTCATATATTATTATATATGAATGCTTAATACAAATGAACACCTCGTGTCTGACACCCAGACCAACTCCAATCCAGATCAACTCCAATCCAGATCAACTCCAATCGATGAAGTGTTTGTTATTGTTCGCTGGTTTTCCAATGACATCTTGGCAGCTATGTATTTTTCATTGTCCCTCACCCCACATAAATTGTTGTTGTTGTTTGTTAACCAACTGCATGTTAGTTGGTCTGCACAGCCAGATAAATTGTACACACATGGAGGCAAGCTGGCTCGGTATCTGAGTTAGCTCGCTAACCATGACATCACAGTAATATGGCAATTTTCCAGTACTAAGGGACTAGTCATTATTTATAGGGTTTACTAGGTTGGGAATATTTTAAAACTATTTATTCAAATATTTGCTTGACCCGCTCTATCAGGGTATAACATTTTCAAAGCCTGTCCAAACAAGCATAATTGGTGAATTTAATACCTGGTTGATTCTTGTGAGATCATGGGCTCATCCGATATGAAAACATAACTTTTAAGATTGCTGTTTCACACATGAACAGAAATACTGTAAGAAGAAAATTTATGGTTTTGTTTAAACATTTTTTTATGTGTGCTTGCTCATCTTATTGTGTGTTACACTTTTTTATTATACACTTTTTATTGTTATTATATACTTGTTATTGTGTGTTACACTTGATGAACAAAAAAATTTCATAGCCCGTAAAAATGAGAGCAAAATATTTCATGACCCGGAGTCAATTTTACCCACCTAAATGAGGTGAGCATGCTCAAATTATATATGCACTAAAATTATAAATATGTTTCTGGTTCAAAATGTTGGTTTTGGGAAAATTTAGCTTGTTGCATCAAGTTCACAAGCTAAATTAAGTAGCCTGAGTTAACGCCTAGCGGGCGTGTTTAATATCAACAATTTTTAAAAGTACATTGCATTTTTTGTATTCATATATAAATGACATAACCTTATAAATGCTTCTTTTGGATTTTATATTATGTCCTTAAAACAAAGTAAATTGGGCTAAAATTGGGCTACTGTAAAGGGGCTAGCCTGCATGTAGACGCCTGATTTTTCTTTGTCCTCATTTCTAGCCCAACTTGCTTCTAAAAGTTTCCCACTTCTTCAGTGCCTGATTACAGAAATCAATGCATTAAAAATTATCTTTTGTAATATAAGACAAGTTAGCGGATTTTCTAATTCCAACTGTAACATGCCACCAATGCATATCCCTAAAAAGTAGCCCGAGTTAACGCCTAGCGGGCGTCTTGTTATATATAAATTGAGTCAGTGCAAACACAAATTGGTTCCTGTGAGAATAAAATCTCGCAAATATACAGCACGTTGTCACCTGAAAGACATATAAAAGGGATAAAAATGCTTCGTTAAAATTTAAAACCGAGAAACGAACAACAAGATATTTATAGTCAGCTAGGAGACTGCCGTAAGATCATAATGTCGAAAAACCGCAAAGAATCCTTTTATTTTCGACAAATTCACAGAGTAAAATCTGATGAATTTAGAATTCGCTGTCGCATCAATCGCACGTGGTCAATCCGTAAACATCCGCCAAATCTCCGTAAGAGCTTCGTGTCACGTGACGGCATGACCGCCTCAAGAAAGAAAGTGCTAAACCCAGCCGATGACATAGTTGTCTACTGGATATACATCCAGGCAGTAGACACAAAACGTCATAAAACTGAACATCCAAATAAATAAATAAATATGAAATTTTCAGATATATCGAGATCGCGTTGACTATACATAGGTGCCCTAAGAGGTCTCGGCACGAGACATACATGACGTAACCCAGGTACGTCAAGAGCAAAAATCATGAGGGAGTACACAACTTTTCAAAGAGAGTGCCACCGGAGTGACCCGTGAGTGACCGGACAAGTAAACAAATCAACGAGTGTCTGATTTATTTTGTCAGGCTAAACTGCCATAGAACTGCTAGAAGATGGTCACCATTAACAACTGCATTAACCACTTTTGCAGTCTGCGTCGACATATAGCCCAACTTTATCACTTTACCTGAAAATTGATATTGAGCAATCGAAGCGCGCGGTCACTCAAAGTGCTTCAGTTTTGGTTCAAGCGTGGCAAACCAGGCCACGTGTCAACAGTGGCAAAGCAGGCCAAATGCATGTCAACAGTGGCAGAAGCATGTCAACAGTGCCAATAGCGAAGCAGGCAAGTGTCCTTTTTGTCGTCTGTGGCAATAGCGAGTCTCGGAATAGAAAATTTCATGAATACATTTTTATCAAAAATCAAAAAAATTCTCTTCATGTTTCCCTGAGAATGATTGTGAAACAGAGCTTGGAATGCTTCGCATGAACGGACCCACACACGGAGTCACGGCGTTTATATCACCATCTGGTAATATATTTTTCACATATTCAGACAAAAATATGTTTGTCGCGAATGGTGCTATTTCTAGAGTATGACTGTATGACTTTATGGGAAAGCTATCTCGATAAGCGAGGGAACGAATAATTTCACTTTCTTCTTCTGGAGTGCAGGTTACTAAAATTACAGATCTGCTTCAAGAGGAAGGAATTAAAACTTCGAGATCTGCTTTAAACTTGTTTCTTTCCCGATAAGAATGAGACAAACATGGAGCGGCGGAGCGCGACATTGATTTTAAGGGCAGTGTAATCAAAGCTTGAAACTGTCGATTGTCGAACACTGCTTATAACGATTAATACAACGCGCAAAGGAAAAGGACGCTAAACTTCGGAAATAAGCGACTTTTTTACCCAAGAGGACGACAGTGAGACGATTCTTTCCATCAAGATAGCTTTCCCATTATCAATTTAAACACGGTAACGGTATTTGAAAATTAACTTGCCAAGCTACGACAAACGCCAATCGAAGAAGTGCAGACAACGTGCGAACTGCGAAGGAAGGACGCTAAACTTTAGAAATAATCGACTTCATCCGATACTACACTCGTGAAATGACGCCATACGAACCGCGCAGCAGCGGTTGAGGTCGAACCAGGGCGCTTATATATAAGCGCCCTGGTCGAACCCGGATGATCCTCGGGTCAACCTTGGTTCAACCGCGGATGATCCGGTTAACCGCGGATTTTGTTAGGTTGCTTCTGAGCGGTGCCGGTACTGTAAATAACCGACAGTCAGTAATGGTAACAATAATGCTAAAATCAACCCTAATCATAACCCAAATCCTAACCAAACCCTAACCCCCTGCCTAATGGGTTTTCTAATACTAACCTTAATACTATGTAATAAAAAGATCATCCAGAAGACGATTGCTTGCAGGAGGGGCGGGTCACAGAATGCCTGGGATCAGCTCAATTTCCCTACCGATCACTACATTATTGAATTCCACATACAAATGAAGTTCAGAAGAGCTAAACCTGTATGGCGTATTGTCTACGACTACAACCGGGCCAACTTTGCCGAGCTCCGTAGTGCCTTGTTAGGGGTACCATTTGACATACCTCTCACGGACAACATCGATGACTAACAATGGAAAAATCAGTTCTTAACTACAGTGAACAATCACATTCCAGTTAAAACTGTCAAGAACACCAATAATCCTCCTTGAATCGACGGAGAAGTTCGCCGACTAATTCGAAAAAAGTACACCGCTCTAAAGAAATTTCGACTTGACAAAACGCCCGAATGTAAACTCAAACTACGTTTCTTGTGCCAGAACATTAAATATGCAATTAAATGTAAACACCAAAATTACTTATAAGCCAAAGTTGAAGCCTCGTTCAAAAACAACCCTAAGTTGTTCTGGAACTATCACAAAGCAATACTTCATCACCGCTCTACTCTAAATCCTATCATTTCCTACCATGATCAGAAGGCAGAACTTTTCAATTCTTACTTCTGTTCAGTTTTCCAACCTGTCAGACAAATAATTAACTCTAAAACCTCCAAATCTTCACCAACGCCTGATACACAAACCTCTGAAATATCTCTTAGTGTGGATGAAGTTGCTAATTGGCTGTCAAACCTAGATCCAACAAAGGCTATCGGTCCCGACGGAATTCCTAGTCGTCTTCTTAAGGAATGCACTGCACAGATTGCTCCAAGCCTTTGTGCACTGTTTAACCACTCGTTACATTCCGGACGTGTTCCGTCTGAATGGAAATCGGCCGACGTCACACCTATACACAAAAAAAGATCAAAAAGAACCTGCCAACAACTACAGACCTATATCTTTGTTGCCTACCGTTAGTAAAGTCCTAGAGTGTTGTGTTTGCAACAGGCTTTACAACCACGTAAGAGTCATGATTACTCAATTACAGCATGGCTTTCTAAGCGGACGTTCCTGCGTCATGCAGCTTTTATCAACTCTACACTCTGTTGGACAATTCATCATCATCATCATCATCATCCCGTTTGTCCCCTCAAGGGGGGTCGGGTCGTCTCGACACCTCTCTCCACTCTATTCTGTTATCGACTTTGTCCAGATCCACCACTCTCCCATCATCCCGAACACAATCCATCCATCGTTTTCTCGGTCGTGCTCTCTTCCTTGTTCCTGGTTCCCTTCGTTCCGCTGCCCATCTAACAAACTCCTTCTCTTCCATTCTCTTCACGTGTCCGTACCATCTTAACCTGCTTTCTCGTATCTTCTCTCTCAGTTCCGTCACCTTCAATTCCTGCCTTATGTCGTCGTTTCTCATTCTCTCTCGTCTTGTTACTCCTCTAATGGCTCGTAGACATCTCATCTCTGCTACTTCCAATTTCCTCACATGTTCTTTCTTCACTGCCCAAGTCTCTGCCCCATACAGAATCACTGGTCTTACCATCGTTTTGTACACCTGCGACTTCAGTCTCATCGGCATCCGTTTGTCATATATTATGCCGCTTACATTCCTCCATGTGTTCCCTGTTCCCTGCAGTCTTGCCTGTACCTCTCTATCCAGATCTCCACTCTCATGTAGCCAACTTCCTAGGTATCTAAAGGCTGTTGTTTGCTTCAGTTGCTGTCCGTCCACTGCAATGTGCAGTCGTGGCACTGGTTGCCCTCTTGAGACTTCTAGTACTTCCGTTTTTTTCTTACTCATCCGCCTACCATGTACTTCCAGTTGGTTGTCCCACTTCTCTACTGCCTGTTGTAATTCCTCTATTTTGTTAGTTCCCAGTGCGATGTCGTCGGCATAAATAACCTTCTGTCCTCGCTCCATTGGGCACTGCTTACTGATGTAATCCAACAGTATTATGAACAGCAGTGGGCTGAGAGCTGAGCCCTGATGTAAGCCTACTTTCACTTCAAATGACTTGGTTTTACCAAAGCATGTTCTCACTTGCGTACTTGGTGTTCTGTACAGCGCCATCACCATGGTTATCAGTTCTTCCGGGACGTTGTAGTGTCTTAGTACTGGTGGAATCATTCCTCTGTTAATTTTGTCGTACGCCTTCTCTAAGTCCAAGAAGCCCCAACAGCTCTCTTGTTGGAATTCCAGTTTTCTCTCCATCATCTGTCTCACAATGAACATAGCATCTGTCGTCCCCTTTCCCTTTCTAAAACCAAACTGCTCTTCTCCCAAATACGGCTCCGCAAACACACTCATCCTATTATCTAGTATTCTCTCAAAGCATTTCATCATCTGCGATAGAAGTTTGATCCCTCTATAGTTTTCGCACTCATGGATGTTTCCCTTATTCTTAAATATAGGTATCAGGATGGATTCTAACCAGTCGTCGGGTATTCGTTTTTCTTTCCAGATTGTATCCATTACTCTGTGCAGCCATACAATCCCTTCTTCTCCCAGTGCTAGTACCATCTCCAGCGTGATCTCTTATGGTCCTGCTGCTTTTCCTCGCTTCATCTTACTTATTGCTGCCTTTTACTTCCGCTATAGAGATTTCTGGTTGTGTGTCGTCTATTGGTGTTGTTGTCGGTAGGTTGGCTGTAAACGGGTTTTCCTCGTTGAGTAGGTTATCAAAGTACTCTCTCCATCTCTCCTTTACTGCTTCTCCCTCTACTAGTAAATCTCCATCGATGTTGTTGACGAAGGGCGTCATAACCCTGTCTTCCTGTCCCTCCTCTCTGGTCCTTGCTAGCTTGTATATCTTCTTTCGTGCTACCAGTGGCTCGTTTTCCAGTTCGTGGTATAGATCATCTTCCGCTCTTTCTTTGGCTTGCTTCACTGCCCATTTTGCCGCTGTCTTTGCCATTTTGTATCTTCGTCGTGCCTCAGTTGATGGTTGTAGTTCCATTTCTTTTCTAGTTTCACGCTTTTCATTAATTGCTGACTGCACTTCTTCCGTCCACCACCACTCTTCTCTATTAGGTTTCTTCCCATATCTAGCTCTTCCACACATTCGCTCCGCTGTCTTCACCACCGCGTCCTTAAATCCCTTCCACTCTGCCTCTATACTGTCCCTCTTCTCGTCGAAATCTTTCTGCTACTGATCCGTTCAATTTTCCATTTCGTATCTTCGTTTCTGTCGAGCATAGTTCCTTCCTACCAAACCTCTCTAATCTCAGTATTGCCACCACTGGTTTATGCTGCGGTGCCACTGTCTCACTTGGTATCACTTTCGTGTCCATCACATACTTCCACTGAGATTTTTATATTTATAATCATGTCTATCTGCGTCTTACTTCTACCACTATAGTAGGTGTACAGCTGACTTCTCACCATGTGTTTGCTATAATCCATCCATTGAGACTGCACATCTCCAGCAGATTTAGCCCTTCAGCATTCCGGTTGTCTCTGCCATAGCGTCCGATGCATTCTTCTAGGCCTTCCCTATCCGATCCTGTGTGAGCATTCATGTCGCCCATTATTATAAGAAGCTCTCCATCGCTTGCCTTGTCAGTTAGAGTCTGAAGATCTTCTCTGAACTGTTGCTTTAAGTCGTCCTCAAGACCTGACTGAGGTGCATATGCTGTTACCACAAACATCATCACGTTCTTCAGTTGCACTCTAACTGCCATCAATCTGTCGTTCACTCTGATCACTTCTACCACCGTCTTTTTGATATCACCACGCAATACAATGCCTACTCCATTTCTCTTTTCCTCTCCTCCTGTGTAGTATAGCTTACAGTCCATCCCCAAGTCTCGGGCTCTCTGACCGGTCCATCTTATCTCCTGCAAACTCAGTACGTCTATATTCCTCCTCACCATCATCTCTGCCACTTCCATTCCCTTTCCTGTTAGTGTAGATACGTTTAAAGTCGCCACTCTCAAAATGTTGTTGTTGTTCGTGGGTCCTTTTGCTTAACCTCCTACTTTCGCTTTTTGGGCTATCCCGCCCTACCCTAGGCGGGAAATAGGAGGGGAGTCGGCCTGGCAGCCTGTTGATTCGGGACTGCCGAACTTTATGGCGGGCACACGCTCAGGCATAGAGCTGAATAGCTCTCCCACCGTTAGGAACTGTCCCTGGCGGGACACCCATGTAGACTCCAATTGGTGCTCCTTATAACCGGTATACTACAGTTCCCCAAACTTCCCTCTGTTAATGTCGAGATATCACCTTGCGCTATATAGTACTTGCCGGCTAGCGAAGCCTGTCGCGTACCGCAGTGTAACCGCTTCCGACCACAAATGGAGATGCTGCTGTTGTTCCAGGGGGAGTCGTCCACCAGCATCCCCTACAAGCCCACCTGCTGCCATAGGCTCACCTTTTCTGTTAGGGTTGGTTCCCTTAGCCTTTGCCTCAATAGGCTTACCGCAAGGCAGCGGGTTTCAACTATGCAAGGCAGGGGCGTCAGTCCCTGAGGCAATACAACCCGCATACCATTACTTGACAAAAATACTCAGACTGACGTTCTATTCTTGGATTTCGCTAAAGCTTTGGACTCGGTGGATCATGGTATTCTTTTAGAAAAACTAAAGGGTTACGGTATATCTGGTAATCTTCACCAGTGGTTGACCGATTATCTACTTGGTCGTACTCAACAAGTTGTGGTAGAAGGCGCTGCTTCGCAATGGTCTCCTGTCACTTCTGGTGTGCCACAGTGAAGCATCTTGGATCCAATTTGTGACGGCACTTCAATGTCGCTTTATGCTGATGACGCGAAGCTGTACAGGGGAATCAAATCTATTGATGACTAGTTTGTGTTCAGTTGCAGGAAACCTTGTCAAAGATCGAACATTGGAGCCAAGAATCTAACATCAAATTCAATGCTTCGAAATGTAAGGTTCTAACAGTTTCCCGCAGGAAATCGCCTTTCCTGTTTGATTACCATCTAGGCGCTGCTGAACTGTCACGTGTCCAAAAAGAAATCGATCTTGTAATCACAGTAACCAGTAACCTATCCTGGGACTCCCATATCTCTTCTATTGTAGCTAAGGCCAACAAGTTGCTGGGTTACTTAGAAGAACCTATATCCTCTGCTTACGGGCCGTGATGTTCGACGAACACTTTATTTATCTCTCGTCAAGTCACAGCTATGCTATATGCCACCGAAGTCTGGTCACCAGCTCTGAGTACCCATAAGTCAAGACTTGAACGCGTTCAGCCACAAGGAGCGGCTTCTGGCTCTAAATCTGTTGCCTTTGTCTTACGACAGGGAAATCAAGGATCTATGTTTTTTACAAGGCTTTGTATGGACTCTCTGATCTAAATGTTTATAACTTTGTCTCGTTTGTTAGTCATAGTCGTACCCGCATCTGTAAAAATCCTACCCTTATGCTTAAAGCACCGTCCTGTAAAACTAGTACTTTCCAAGCCTCCTACTTTAACAGAATTGTTCCTCTCTGGAATTCTGTTTGTAAAATAGCATCACCCAATAGTCTCTGCAGTCTTGCAACATTCAAAAGATTTTTACTCAATACTTATTTATCATTACTAACATCTACTTTTGACGTTGATATGACTTGTACATGGTCGTTATACCGTTACTGCTCCTGTCGGCTGTCACTGATAGTTTTCCAATGTACCAACTGCTTGGATTCCACGGAGCGTCGTTGTATGTGTTGCAACTTCAACCTCGTTCTTCTGAATTCCACTCAGTTTTATTCATTTTGTTCTTTCAGTGGTTGAGTTCGGAAGAATGGGATTGGGGCTGCGCGTATGTGTTGGTGCATCGTGAATTCCAAGCAGTTGATCTATGACTTTATGTATTTTTAATTTTTAAACGGGAAGGTGCCTCGCATGGGTCCTCGAGTCCCGTTCGCGCTCTTTCCGTTTGGGTATTTTTTGTATTTACATTAATATCTAATAAAATCGATCAAAAGACGGATAAATTGACTATGCCATTGAATGTGGGCATTCATTGAATGTGGGCATTCAGACTAGTGCACGGCACTAAGTACTGAACATTGTTCATGATGCCCAGGCCACCATAGCACCGATCTGAACAGGATTTCCACGGTCCCCAGCACTTTTCCTGAATACAGTACTGCTCAGAAATAATGATGCTTTCTCATCCAGAACACATTCCGGACGCATTCCAGAACGCGTTCCGGATGCGTTCCTGAACATGTTCAATTGCGATGGAGATTCAGAGATTCTGTTGTAAGCTGTTACCAGTTTGGAAAACTTCAAGTGATAACAAATCACATTTATACGAAATTGTACAAACTTGAGCCTTGTGGCTTTGGATCAAACAAGGATGAGAGTGAATGAGAGTTGCCAGTCATGCTACCTACAGTACTTAGTCTAAGTTAAAATGCTTTAAACACGGAACAAAGGCATAATGAAAGTCATCACCGAAAATCACACAACCATAGTTGAAAGCACCTGAGAACAATCAGCTATCCTATTCCATGTCAACCAGCAAAGAGAATGTTGTTGTTTTTTAACATTGACGAAACAACATCAATTATCAAAATTGAGTGGTTTTAATTTTGAGGTCTTAATTCCTCCCTCGTTTTGAATATCTTTACTTCAGCAGATTCAAAGAAATCACTCTATTTCTTCCATATATAATGAAAGCTTTGCCAATCATAAAATATCTCTTGTATACAGTATTAATATGGCAGAGTGACAATATGAAACAAGATGATGCTACAAATCGGTAAATGGTGAGAATTTTCGGATATGGCCAAACCAATCATGACATTGATATAGCCTGAAAACCTAGGAAAGTGTCTGAACGCCAGTGCATTTAGTACCCATAGTCTGAATAGTAGTCTGAATGCCGCCAAAGAGCGTACATCAAGACGTCTTTCTCCGAGCAAAACTTGTGTAAATTTTAGCAATCGCACAGATTCACAAATTTGTGGTTCTCATTACCACCAGTGCTGCATTCCCAAACCAAATTCCAACGAAAAGGGCAGTTCCCAGTCAAAGCTGGGTGAACTTTCATATAAATCCCGAATAACGTCACATTAAAATCTGCTGTTATTTCTAAAATAAAACATTATCGTAAGAGTTAGGGTTAGTATTACCTGGGTTAATTATGGTTAGGATTAGGGTTGGTTAGGATTAGGGTAAGGTTTGGGGTTAAGGACAATGTTTTGAATTTGGGATACTTACTGTATACTTACATATAGTCTGTATTGAAATGTCAGCCAAAAAGCTGACTTCACCATATGAGCAAATGTTGGAGTAAAATTAGGACCAGCTTGTGAGGAAAATACTAAATACCTCATTAAACCCCTAAACTTCCTCTTTCTATTTTGCTCTTTTAAACACCAGATTACTTGTATGTAATTTTTCAAAGGCAGACCCTGTTTGCCAGGATGGGATTTAAGGTTATAATTATAGTAGTGGATTGACTATCTTTTTATTTGCTAGGTTTTGGAGTACCAGCTACTAATACAAGCCTCTTTAATAGTGGTGCAAAGAGTACTATATTTTCTGGCTTTGGTAATACTGCTAATACTGCTGCAAATAAAGGTTTTGGTGTACCAGCATTTACAACAGGTTTGTTTAGAGTTTTTTTACTTTCTTATAAAGTAAGTTATTACTGAAAAAACAGCTAGAGTGGGCGAGTAAATGATAAATTTTAAATACATTTCAAAGCCGAAAATGTTACATTACGGGCATAGAGGGAGGATGAGCACGCCATTTATCCTGGTCAGCGGCAAGCAATCGTCTTCTGGACGATCCTTTTATTGGACAGTATTAAGGTTATAAGTAATAGCATTTTTACTTAGCTTTCCTGTATCACGGGGGTTAGGGTTAGAAAACCCATTGGGCGGGGATTAGGATCTAAGTTGTTTTGTGGTTAGGCCAAATTAAAAAAATTATGTTTTGTGCAATAATGATGGCCTGGGAACTAATTTAGCAAAATAGCGATTGTTACAAAGCCAGTGACGTGGCAGGTCACGTAGTGATCTTATTTTACGATTTTACCAGGTAAAAACTATGTAAAAACTATAAAACCTACCGTTTTTATGCCTAATATTACTTTGGCGCAAAAATATGTCACAAAATGTACAGGGTCGGCGGAGCTGAACTAGGGTCGGTCGGGTAACCGGAACCACACAATTTTATTTATTTATTTATTATGCTTCGCCAATTCTATAGTTACATAATGAAAGTGGCAGGGTGGCCGCAAAATGAAAAATTAAAGTAAAAATTAAATAGTTTTAATAGTTTATATTTGGCCTTAGCATGCAGTTCTATCATGATGTACTGTATATCATAATATAGGCGTCTCTCACGGATTCTTAAATATATCGTCCAGAAGACGATTGCTTGCCACTGACCGGGATAAATGGCATGCTCACCCTCGCTCTACGCCCATGATGTAACTATTATCCTTTCAAAGCTGGAATAATTGGAACTCTGGAGGCCCTCGTACAGTACTTTAGTATTTGTGAAAGAAATACAAAAATTAACAGTTTGTAAAAGCAAAAGTAAAACGTTATTACCGTAAATGCTGGATTTAGCACTGCTCTAGCCTCTAAGTAGAATAATTTCTACTGTTGATTTCTACGTGCTGTTTTGAATTTATAACATTGGCGACGAGGATTAAACATTGTCAATATGCCTCCGAAACCGAGGAAAGCATTGAAAATCGAAGAATTCGAACCTGACGAAGATATCTTAGAGACTACATGTAAATGGAAACTATGGAAGCGACGATTAGAGGTTCAAATGTATTACTACGATATCACAAAATGAGAAGATAAGAAAGCAGCCGCGTTGGTTCATGGTGGCGATAAGCCATTTTATCTTAAGCCATTTTTATTTTCATTAGAATTGCAGAAAATCGATATTTAGGTCATTTAAAAAATATCCTGGTTTATCATTAACCCTTTCGATCCTTGGTCTCGACAATTGTAGAGACTGGGATCTAAAGGGTTAAAGATCATATCCAGTCATTGTATTCTTCTGTGAATCATTCAAATTCAGCGACGGCGGAGCGTGTTTTGAAGTGGGGGGCTAGAAGCGGTGAAGAAAGGGGATAATTAATTTCCAAATAATACACCGTACGGAAAAACCTCGATTTAGATATTCCAGAGAAAAGTGGGGGGGGGGGGGGCTACAGCCCTCCCGGCTCCGCCGTGCATGAAATTAGGGAGCGTTTATTATATTTAATGTCTATAATTAGAACTTCAATATTTGCTTTAAAGGTAACTTGTATTGTTGAAGTGTTATACTATATGATACTGTATATACATGTATAAAATATTAAACATTGAAGTCTATTTACAGTACATATATGCATGATATACTACAGGTATGTAGTAATATAACGTGTATATACACGTTATATGGTTGTATCAAAACGATCCATCTAGTGTTGTAAAAAAGTAGAGTGCTGCGTAGACAGTGTTTTGAATATATAGCAGTGGAAAGTGAAAAGGTGGTAAACTGCCAATAATTTAGTGACGAAATAGTGACGTTTCGAGCGGAGCCGTTCATCAGAGTAAGACCATCTAGAGTAAGCCCTTCATTAGAGTAAGACCATCTAGTGTTGGTTTGGTAGAAGAAAAACTCAGTGTCTGAAAGGTTGGGTTAATCCTTTTGTTAGTTTCAACTTGTTTCTCTTCGGTACCAACCCCCTGCGCTATAAATAATGAACGCTCCCTTAGAAGCAAGAAAGTCAAAAACATACCAGTTATTACTTTACATACTTCCGAGCTGAGTGAAATCTGATTTTCATATTTCATTTGTACTGTATAAACACATTCACACAAAGTATTGAAAATAAACAACGCCCACACAAAGTATTTTTACTGCAACTGATGCTAAACCAGGGTTATTTTTAAATGTCCTTGATAACAAATCGGTGTTGAGACGACTGCCAGCTTCCCAAGCCAATGAGTTGTTAGTACTGTCCTTTGAAATCCAGGTACGGGACCCCCTTTTCATGATAGCCCGTTGCTATTAATAGCTCAAAATGCGGACAAAATGCGGACAATTGACTCACAAATGAGCTATTTTCTTTTGTTATGGCCGCAATAATTATGGGTAAATACGGACAAACATGGGTACTGACGTCATCTCTAAGTGCTATTGGCCCATAATACACTACGCAAATCCTGCCAAAATTCCCGCACCTGAGGAATGACATATAAGCCACACCTCTTGTTTTAATATTATTCATTGCATAAATCCAATTAACTTTTCCCCCTTGGCTCTACTCAGTGCCACAGAGTACGTAAGTATCAACCAGATGTACGTATAACTCGGTGATGTTTATATCCCCACGCATGTTGTTTTACACTTCTCTGATATTCACCATCCTGGCAAAAGATGACATTGTACATGTACTGTAAATAAAATTATTTATCCTCTTAGCAGACTTATCCAATCTTTATTTCATTTTTTTGTTGTTTGAACCTTTCGGAACTGAGTAACAAACCAGCTTTTGGTTGACAAGACTGGAATATTTCAGGTTAATTGTTAATTGACATTTTTGTTTACATCCCACCAATAATAGTCGCAGGAAGATAAAAACTGCTGGGAGAAGAATCATGCACGTTTTCACACAAGTTGAACTTCTGTTTGATATTCTATGTCGATGGCAGCTGAACTCCATCTTTATGTACATGTATGTGAGTGTACATAAAGGAAAATAAGCTTTAAAAATCTATTCCCATCCTACTTTTATCATATAACATTTGGTTTTATGATCTCTAGGCCAAAGTGGACCCACAGCATTTGGTACAACAAGTGGTATACCTAATCCTAATGATGTCTCTGTTATTTTGTCTGCAATATCTGTGCCAAATATATTTGATGACGACCGAGATGCGATTTTGGCAAAGTTTAACAAAATGCAGGCTTTTCTAGGAGCTGGTAAAGGCTTTTTCAATGCAACAGCTCAGCCAATTGATTTTACAATGGAAAATCCTTTTTGTAGATTCAAGGTTAGAGGATTACATATTGATTTATTATTTAATACAGATCTAGTGTAAGACTGAGCAAAGTGTATTTAATAAATTATTTTATTAAAGTGCCACTGTGATGAAATTTTGAACCCCATGTTTTTTAGCATTATTGCAAAGAGTACATATAAATAACTCCCCATGCAAAATTTTAGCGCTCAATGTCAAATATTGACTGCGCTATACGACGATAAAGTTCGTAATTTCACGGCCGCCATTAAAATCTGCCATCTTGGAAATTTCAGGTCAAAGGGCGCCGGTTACGTCAGAGTCTCAAGCACGCTTCACGTGTAGTGTTGTTGCAACATATAAACAACGAGATTCCACTAGATTCGGAAGAATTTGACATTTTAAACGCGGTTTGTATATGCGCTGCTTTGTATTCTATAGTAATTCTATTTGTGTTGACGCGGCTCCTTGAGACTATGACGTCACGAGCGCTTCTCGAATGGATAAAAACAAGATGGCCGATTTTAATGGCGGACGTCGATTTAGGACTTTTCAAACGTTTGTAACTCTTCGATTTTTATTCCGTTTCGACTGTAATTTTGTATAAGGGCTACTTTCGCATTGATAAATACATCCATGAAGAAAAAATGGCATTTTTCGATGACGAATTTTCATCACAGTGGCACTTTAAATATAATATATGAATTACGTAGGTACTGTAGTATGTTTTAAAAGGGAAACGTTTGAAGGAGTTTGTAGGTTATTAGTTAGAACATCTCACCACTGACCATGTTATATGTGCACATTCTTTATGTATTGGACAGAAAGTGGACATAGATTGCATCATACAGTACTGCTCAGAAGTAACCTAACACTGTGGTTGTGGTGGGGTTGTGGTTGACATATCTTACCGCAAGAAAAAACTATGGTTGACCAAACAGTTCAGTTTCCGACCTAAAGCGTGGGTCAATATTGTTTGTAAGCGTGGGCCAATATTGTTTGTCATGCGTTAAGCGTGGGTATATTGTTTGTCGGTCGGTCTATTGTTCGTTGGTCGGTCTATTGTTCGTTGGTCGGTCTATTGTTCGTTGGTTAATTGTTGTGATCTGTTAAGTGGCTTATGTTCCAAGTTGGTATACCAACTTTCTAATGTAAGTCGCTGTTTGTAGTTCGTGTTAAAGGCGATACATTCAGCCGAGTCCCAGTCAATATCGTGTTTTGTTTGTACGTGGTGTTCAGCTATGTGATTAGTCCTAGGAGGACATGGGGGCAGGTTTTGAAAACAGATTTGGGGAAGAAGGGTTTGGGTATTAAAGGAACTAGCATTAGATCGTGCTGCATGGAAAGCATTGCTATCGTGTAAGACCCAGCTAACCCTTGTTATGCTAACCCAAGTTAATACTCAGTTTTTATTTCACTTTCAACATTTCACTTTCTGACGAAGGACCTTCGCTCGAAACGTTAGACCTCCTACATGTATTATTTCAGTATTACACCAACCTTTTAGAGTTTTCGATTTTGTATTTCTACACTTTTGTATCACATATCAACATACAGGTTGTTCTGTGTGAATTTATTTCTTTGAAACTATATGTAAACTCTAAACCTAAAATCAACAAACACTAACCTTATTCCTAAACGTTTTAGTGATTCTATTTTATATGTATGGTACACAATGAAGGAGTCAGAATATGGGGGTAGTTAGAAAGTTATTTTGAGTAGATACGGTAGCTCAAGGAGCTCTTCAATTCCGCAATAAGATGGATTTCTCATGTCATCATTAGTACTACTCATACTACTGTATGAGTTACTGTAAGTTATCCTGCTTTATACACCACCTTGTTTTAAAGAGATTGGTTTGGGGACTGTCAGTTTACGATTTTTATATTTTCTTTTCTCTCAGGCTGTGGGGTATAGCTGTATGCCATCTGGTTTAGATTCAACAGGATTAGTTTCTCTTACTATTTCCAAAAAAGAGCAAGATGTAAAAACACACCAACAGCAGCTTGTCGAAGCACTTCATAAAATATTTGGAAGTAAACCGAATTTGGTGTTTTTTGTGGAAGGACTAAAACCTTTGCCAGAAGATAAGTATGTCTCGTCCCAGTCTTGTTTGTTTTTCTGAACCCTGTTGTTGTTAAAATGTCGAATAACTTAGTCCTGCATTAGTGAACATTTTGTGAGCACGATAGCAGAGTAAAATGGAGTTTTCTGTTACAAATATTTTTGAAATTCAGAAACGTTTTATCTTGGAAAGTTTCGGCCACATCAGCCAAACAGGTTAACTCTTTCCTGTAAAAACATCCAATATTGAACCACCTCTTTGTTCTATTGATATATTTGGAAATAACCATAACTCATGTTGCGAAAGCTATACATTAGTTATCATAAATCAGGTTGAAAAACTTTCATTTTTCTAGAAAAGGCCATCTTGCACGCCCGCGTAGCATCATGAAAATTCAATGCCAGCAATCGCAATCAAATCAAACTTGGCATGTGAGTGGATCTCGTGTGCCTGGCGCTTGCATGTCGAATTTCAATTTTTAATCTTGCGTTACCATGTGCCTTGTTTTTCAATTGACGACTTCATGGGTCTTCTATGAACCATTTTGACAGGGTCGGACAGGAAAGAGTTAATTATGTCGAGTAATTTTCATGTTACCTTGAAGATGATTCTGAAATTAGTCAAACAGATCACACTGAAATAAAACGCAGCTATTTAGATCTTAATCCTCGAGGTAGTGATAATCGAATAACTCGGTAATTTTCAAATAAAAAATGATGAAGGATGAAGATGTGTCTGAGTTAAGAACTGTTACATATTTAAAAAAATAATTCTTGTCAAAAAAATAATTATTTACACTACCTGTATCTATAACTAACCCTTTAGAAATATATTGTAAATGCAGGGGTGTAGACAACCTGTATTTCCATGTAGGTTAAATCACATTAATAATAAGAATAAATATGAAAGCTGCTAAGTTCTCAAACGAAAAATAAGAGAACTTCTAAATGTTGAGGAGAAAAAAATATGTAATAGACACAGCATGATCAGCCGATCTTTATGGGATTTATAAGGCGAGCCGTGTTAATATCATACATACCGGCTGCGAATATTGTATTGTACTTAAAGTACGAATGCATCGAAATAACTATGTTAACAAACTACATGTAATTTGGTGATATGAACTATTTTAGCCGAGAAATTGAAGTTAAAAAATTGAAATTAAAAAAGTTAAAAAAAGAAAAAGTTAAAAAAAGTGAGAAAATTGAAGTTAAAATTGAAGTTAAAGTTCATGATATTAGGAGAAATCTCCCACCGATTTACAGATATTGATTAAATATTAATTTCTTTTGAATTTTCTTCATGAATTATTAATGAGTTCTGTGAGTAATATATCATACATGAGAAGGCGTTTATTATCTGATTTGAAAACTCCAAGAAGTGTGTTGAAAAACGAGGAGATAGCGGCGAGTTTTTTAACCAACTTCGAGGTGTTTTCGAATAAGATAATAAACGCCTTTCAAGTGTATGATATATAGCTTCTCAAACTAACAAGTATTTTAAGAGAAATTTGAGGGGAAAGTTGGCTTAATTGATGGACGTTTATTACCACATTTACAAACAACGTCTCGGTTATGATTTTTCTTTGTGTTTTCCTCATGAATTATTAACGACTTTGAGAAATATATATATTTACTTAAGTATTTTTCGACATACAGTTTCGAAGTTCCCTTATTTCTCTTTTTCATATTATTGGACCTGTTGGTCCTGTATATCCACGGTTAAATTACAGTTGCCGTTATTATGTTATATCAGTAAATACGTACCTAAAATGAACAGGTTTTGTGATTGCCTATATGGAACAAAGTGGTTAGGGTTAGGACATTGGTTTCTTTGTGGTTGATTCTATTGTTTTATTGTTTTATAATCAACCAATCACAAAACTTGATAGTATAGGTAGGTGGCGACCCTGTTATATCTATACGGTGACGGAAAAAACAAAAGTTAAGACAGATCGATGCAACGTTAAGATCATATTTATAATAGGATCTTCCTTGTTTTTTTGCGATGGAAGTTGCAACAAACTACGTTGTAACAGGGCAATCAACTTAGAATAGTGCAATTTTAATTAGCCTCTGTAACAATAGCGATTATTCGTTGCGAGGATTTAATTCTGCAACAAGTATCTTGATAACCTGTAAACAATGATCCCACTTAAAATGTTTTTTTCCTTTCGTAATTAGAACTGAAGTCGTTATTTATTTGGTCGAAAGAGATGCATGTGGTAATTCCAGACGTTTTCCCGCCAGTGAATTATCGAAATATTTCAATCAAACCAATATCAAGGTTTGTATATACTATATAGTCTTCTTTTTAGGAACAAAAATATATTATGGATTTCATATAACGCCCCTTCTGATTGGCTGTCGTACCTTCTCCAGTGCTCCATTTCTCGATCGGGAGCACGGGAATTATAAGCGAACGGGAATCAGAAAAGTTCCAAATTTCCGGCTTCCGTAAAGAAAATTATTTTTAATCCACGAAATAAAAGCTTTTTACTCGCGCTACCTGTGGTAGCACGAGTCTTAAATTCGGCTTCGTTATTTTATTTATTTTTGGGTTTCCACAAATTTGCAAAATTGCGCAATAATATTCCCCCGTCAGGCTTTTTTTCAGATATGTTGCAGGTCAATAGCCGAGTTCTTTCTTTTCGACAGCTTTGTTTTGGTCGAGATGTTCTCCGACTCACAAATCCTACCAACATCTCGCCCAAAGGTAAAGCCGGTCCAAAAGAAAGAACTCTCAGAACCGTGGACGAAACGTCAACATGCACATGCATCACAGTTTCACAGAGCCTATACATGCAAGCGAATTAAAGCGATTTCGGACTTTCCTTTTATTGTCAATGAATCGCAGTCGGAAAAGCATTTACGAGATCTATAAACCCGCAAATCATTGCAAAGATTCTCTCGAGCTTCCGAAGGACAGGGAAGTATTATTATACTGTGTTGACATTTATCTCGTGAAACTCCGTAATATTTATCATTATGAAACGTGTTTTTGTCCGATTTAAATCAATTCTATATCGAAATGATCCATTGAATCTGGCGAATCGAACGCTGTAGGTTTCGTCTACTTAAAATGTGAAGATCAGATGTTATATGAGAAAATGCGTAAGCGATTAAAGTAACCAAAACTCATCTTTAAAATCACCCGGTGTTTCACCCGGTGATTCAATGCTTTTATGTCCATTAAACCGATGTAATTTCGTAACAGAGATGTTTCGTATACCTTGCCGTTGACTTTTATATAAGTTTTGACACGCTAAGGCCTTCAATCGAACAGATATTAGAAAAAAGATTATCAACTTCATGCAGACGCCTGATTTTTCTTCGTTCCCCTCATCAATCTTGCATATACCATACAATCAAAATAAACAGTTCTAGCCCAACTCTACGTAACTACATTGCTTCTAAAAGTTTCCCACTTCTTTAAACGAGCGCTGCACAACGCCTTCAGTGCCTGATTACAGAAACCAGTAGCCCGAGTAAACGCCTGGACAGGCGTCTTGTTGTATCTACTGCGCGCACGCAGTAGATATAATGCTATCGTGTTGTTAGTAAGTAAGTAAGTAATAATAGAATACCTTCGGAGCCAATCAAAACACAGAAAAATGGAACGAAGATGAACGACTGCTACCAATTAAATTCAAAATGGCGGCGGTCTATTCACTTTTCAAATTTCAATATAATCTTCAGTATTTTGACACAAACACCAACAACACCCAGAGCAAAAATTGGTAAGTTATGAAACAAGACTTTTTTTAAAGCGCAAATGACTTACGAAGTGTACGTCGAACAAGTCACAGTTATTTCTCAGCTGTCGGTTAGTTAAACGTATGTGGTTGGCAGCAGCTTGCTTTCAGATTGAAAGTCACTTCCTTATGGTCGTATGGCTTACAAACATTCAGTGATTTAGATGAACTCAAAAATGTTTGTTTCAAGTAATAGATCAAACACGAGAAAGAGTGTTTCATCCGACATCCAATCCCCGAGAAATAGGTTTATTTAAATAAATTTTAACCGAATTAACCTTATTACTTGACCTTATTATATTAAAATTAACTAATTAATTAAAATTAACTAATTATATTAAAATTAACTAATTAACTAATTAATATTATATTAGAATTAACCTTATTACTTAACCTTATTATATTACAGTTATGTGGGGGGGGGGGGGATCGATCATCGGATGCAGTGTGGAGGCGCAATTTCACATATGGCTAGATTTCTCAGCGGTTTTCTCACCGAAATGAGGGAGAACTTCATCTATCGTACGTGATAAACTGCAAAACAACTCTAATATATTATGTTAATGTTAAAACATATTAAAACAATTCAAAATAAAAAATTTTCATGAATATTTAACAGCAATATTACCTAAATTTACCCTAAATTTCTTTCAAAAAGTGCCCGAAATTTTAATTCTTAAAATTATCCCCGCATGGTACGCCTATATTATTTGGTGTCTTACTCTATGTTCTAAAATACATTTGGGGAATGGGGAGAGCATTCTTACGCTTTTTTCATGCTCTCCCAACTTTCCGCGTGCATCCACTAATTTAAAAAGCGTTTACATTGACGTTTTCAATTATACGAAATATTATCTCTAATCCAGTGCATGAAATTCACCCGGATATCTGTGATTTGTTTTATTTCGCAACTGCATTTTGTGGATAATCTCCGCTAAACTGTGTTTGCTACGAAGGTTATTTTTCTTGGTAAACGGTGCTTTTTAGTGCTGGTTTTTGTTATACAATTAGACGCAGCTTCAGACACTCGGAGTAGAAAAGATAATAGCTAAAGCAAGTTTGACCGAAGAACAATTGAATTGGTATCTCAGCAACCCTCCTTCAGGTTTGTATTCTGTCTTCCTTTGTAGAATTACTAAAGTACTGTAAACTTCCGATAATAAGCCCTGGGCTTATATTTATTCAAAGGACGTTTTTGTGGGCTTTTCGGAAGGCTTATTATTCGTGGGAATTTTGCCTTTCCAAGTTAGTTGGGCTTACTATTATTGGATGGGTTTTGGTGTCCAATGTTTTCAAACGTTTCCAAACTACTCTCCTAACTTATTCCTTTTCCTTCCACAGGGATTCACCCAATCTTGTGGCAACAAGCGAGAAAAGACAACCCTCAACCTCACAGGTGGTTCTTGTAATGTTTAGATTTTTATGAAATTAATATACTGCGTGTGCTATATGTTCTTTTATTATATGATTTTGACGCAGTTTTGGATATGATATGAAAAGGAGAAATAAGAGAACTTCAATGTATCGTAAAATATTTAAGTAAGAGTACTTAGTACGTATATTTATGGACGACGTTTCGGACGATGTGTCCTCCTTCATTGCCAATAAAGCTACAGTGAAATCTGAGAGTGGAATACACAGTACACACTAAATTATGTATTTCACTGTACTATACCTGTCCAGTTTTACCGGTTTGAAAGAGGTAAAATCTGCTTCATATGACACTCCAAGCTAAACTCTCCGTTCATTAACGGCATTGAAGTCGAACTAAGCTTTGAGGTTTTTAATTTTTTAATTCTGACAATTTTAATACTGCGTTTTTAACTGATTGCTATTGACCACACATTTTTGCCCATTTTTAAGATCGCTCTACTGCTGTACCGAACTTAATCTACTGTCGTACCAAGCACTACATGGGGCGACGTTTGAAACCATTTGATTCAGTAGACGGAATTAATAGGCTATACCGTGCTACACGGTACAAACTAAGAGCATGAATCATGAAAATGGTTTTGTTTAGCAGGTTTATTTTTATTTTCAATTTACAACATGTGACGGGGGCGATGCATTAAGTTTGACATTGCAAACCACTGCCACGCTATCACGTTGGGAAAATTGAAACATTTGATACCCTTTAATATCGTTTAGCTATACCCTTGAGATTTTAGTCTTGATTAAGGGGGTCGCCACCCAGTGTCTTGTCACTGCATACGATGATATTCTCTTAAATCTCGCATGTGAGATTTTACCAACACGCGTAGATAAAATTCGTATCTCCGCGATGTAATGTAATATCCTCAATGTATTAGTTGCAAGACCTTAATACACACACATCATGTCTTGTGTTCCGAACTTAATTGTTTTACAGTATTGGTTTTGCGTACTTTTTAAGGCTTGTACCTGTTCCAATTTTGGGATTTGAACAACTTCACAACAGGATTAAATTTCAACAGCAAGAAACAACTCTTCACCAGAAAGCACTTGAAGTAGGTTTTTGCAGTTTTAAGCATACTTTTGACGTCCCTTATTTTTAATTTTAATTACTTATTCTATTTTTATAGGTTTTGCAATCATGCGCATAGGCATGACAAACCTTCTCTAACAGTATCCTCCTCTAACGGTATCCGCCTCCCTCTATGACGGTATCCACCACTCTCTAACGGTCTTCGCATCCCTCTCTAACGGTCTCCACCTCCCTATCTAACGGTCTCCACCTCCCTCTCTAACCGCCTCCCTCTCTAACCGCCTCCCTCTCTAACCGCCTCCCTCTCTAACCGCCTCCCTCTCTAACGGTCTCCACCGCCCTCTCTAACGGTCTCCGTCTCCCTTTCTAAGGTTCTCCACCTCCCTTTCTAACGGTTTCCACCTCCCTCTCTAACGGTTTCCACCTCCCTCTCTAACGGTTTCCGCCTCCCTTTCTAACGGTCTCCGTCTCCCTCTCTAACGGTTTCCACCTCCCTCTCTAACTGTCTCCACCTCCTTTTCTAACGGTCTCCGCCTCCCTCTTTAAGGTTCTCCACTTTCCTCTCTAACGGTATCCGCATGCCTCTCTAACAGCATCCACCTCCCTCCTAACGGTCTCCGCTTCCCTATTTAATGGTCTCCATACACCCGTCTCTAACGGTCTCCGCGGCTGGTCCAGACCATTTCCTTGTAAAACCGACACCCCTTTAAAGGTCCGTCAACACGCTAGGTGATTTCTTACAATTGTTATCTTTATGTATACGAGAGTGAAAAGGGCGTTTTAAAACACAGGGTTCGTGCAAAACTTGAATGTCCTTGAAAGTACTTGAATTTAAAAAAAAATTCAAGGACTTGAAAGTCCTTGAATTTATGAAGTTCTTGAATCCTTCATAATTTAATTTTTATGACATTTTTTGAAAGAGAGAATTTTGTCACCATCCTGCGCGAGTTCGCTTCCTTGATAACGTTCATCTCTCAGGTAGTTTGAAATTGATTGAAGTGGCAAGTATAAGTAACAGTTTTCCACTGTTTTCCAAAGCCTTCTTTGCAGCCCTTTGGTCCTTGCATTTCCTGATATATGGCCTTGAAAGTCCTTGAATTTCTCCCTCCCTAACCTGAACGAACTCTGAAAACATTTACCAGCGAATCATAAGAATTGCCCCACATAGAATGGATTGCATACGTATGAGAATTTCCTAACTGGGCCTTCGAAGGAAAGTATATCGGAGATGGCGCCAGAGTGAGAAGAGATCACTTGAAACCGTGCATATTTCCAACACTTTTAACTTTTGTTTAGGTGTTGTCAGATGATATAGTTCACTTACAACAAAAGCACACAGAGACCATGACAAAGTTGGCTCAATATAAAAGGCGTTGCCTTGATCTTAGTCACCGATTATTACAGGTATACTAGTCTACGAACATTTTTTTTAATGAATAACTTTGGTTACTTTGTTACTTTCGTGATGATATAACATGTACCAGTGAACGTACATTAAAATAGTTTGCACTTTCTTAATAAGAATAAATATGAAAGTTTTTAAGTTCTCAAAAGAACTGGAAAGAATATGAAAAAGAAAAGTAAGAGAACTTCATATGTTGAAAACTACGAAGATAATATTACTTACGTATTTTTATGGACGACGTTTCGGACGAGGTGTTCTTTTTTCAAGTCAGAAGGACACATCGTCCAAAACGTCGTCCATGAAAACACATAAGTACTCTTACTTAAGTATTTTTCGACATATTGAAGTTCTGTTCTGAAGTTCTCTAACGTCTGCACGGTTTTAGCAAACAAGATCTAGTTGGGTACGAGTCAGTTTAGCTTTCCCATGATATAGTTATCTAACAATTGAGTTAACTAACACACTGCCATACATATAGGATAGTTGCTACAACAGGAATATTTATTATATTAATCCTAGAACCCTATGTTGTTAACACTTCTGTTGTTAAAGTGCATATGGAACGAAAATGAAACTTGATGAACTTTGTGCGACAACTTGGTATATACTTCATGGTAACACTAGACCGGATTTCCATCTGTTTTTTATACCCCTAACCCCAACCGTAACCCAAATCCTAACCCTAACCCTAACCCTACCCCTAACCCTAACCGTAACTCTAATCCTAACCATAACCCTAACAATAACCGTAAAATACGGTGGGAGACTATATGTATTGTTACCATGAAGTATATCCCGACAATTTCAACCTATGAGTCCTATGACGTAAATATCTTTGCAGCCAGGTAGCCTGCAGAGTTAATTTCCAATAGCAAAATTCCTGTGGTCGGGCTGTAAGCAATCGCGTTTGCAAAGGTATTTACGTCACTACTAGTCTCAGTCTCCTTATAAATTGTCGTATAAATCAGGGGTAGAAGTAAGTGGAAAAGTGATTTTCCAGTGGAATTGTTTCTTCAAAAATATCAAATAAATTTTTTTATTTCATAGGCCCTTTAAAATTAGCGGTTTTTTCATGATTGACCGAAACAGTATAACCGTATAAAAGCACCCTATGTAACAGCAGTCGCGGTTTTTAAATCTAATTTCTTTACTTAATTAGGTGATATCGAGACAAGAAGTCAAACGAAAAACTGGTTGCTCTATACAACTGGATGAAGAAGGGTTAAGGTAAATTCATAAATAGTCGCACTATATTTTAAGATTTTGTGTAATGGTGAACCATGGTTAACACATTCTTTTATGGTTAGAAATCTTAAATGTGACTTGAAGCTTGGTTATTTCAATATAGTAAATTGTTTGCTACTGAAGCTTTAACGCAAACACGGAAAATGTTTCTGAGCCCCGACGGGAATTGAATCTAACCGGAGATCATGAAGGTTGCGGGTTGGATTTCCGTCAGTGGCTCAAAAACATTTTTCTGAGTTTGCGTTAAAGCTTGAGTAGTAAACAATTTACTATATTGAAATAACTCATTTAATATATTGTGATAACGAGATACAAACATATCGAGACTGCTCAATAGCAATCTTATTTGTCTTGTCCATTTTCAGTAGTCTTCAACTGACTATAGTAATTGGAATTTTTATTTTCTTGTGAGAGAACGTGAAAATGTAGTGTAAAACACATTTTGGTTGGGGATATTTAAAGCTTCATTTTGGTTGGGGATAGCGTAGTAAACTGATGTAACATAAATTTTGTTGGGTTTATAAGAATGATGTATGGTGAGGTACATTACCTGCCTACCTGCCTATGAGTGGTGTCCGATCCGCTGTAATTTTTATTTGACTGGATTCTCTGCCCCAGTTCTTAGTCCACACGGATGCGTTTTGAAACTATAATTACGCATCCATGTGGATGGTGTCAGAGTGATATTGTCAAGTCGATATCATACAAACTAGAACTCCTCCATCTTGAGAACCTTGAACAATCGTTTCCAAAAGTTTCCATTTTCATCTGTCATTTCATCTGGTCATTTCTTATTGACCATATAATAACTAATGCTCCAGAGAACATTTCTGATTCTGGTGTTATCCATACTGGTATAAGCGATCATAGTTTAGTATTTGCAATCAGGAAGATTTCTGTTGTTAAGAAACAAGAAAAAATAGCTGAAATTAGAAATATGAAAAAATTTCACTGGGAAAATGTGTATTTTTTTGCTGATGATCCAAATGCAAAATGGGAAATTTGGAAAAAACTTTTCTTAGATGTCTTAGATAAACATGCACCTCTTCAGCATAAAAAGATTAGAACAAAAGGTGTCCCTTGGATTACGACTTCCATAAGAGAACTTATTAATACAAGGGACAAACTTAAAAGAAAAGCCATTATTACAAACCTTGAAAACGATTGGTTAAATTATAAGAGCAGTAGAAATAAAGTAAATATCGAACTAAGAAATGCCAAAAAAGATTACTATTCCACGAGGATTGCTGGAGAAAAACACAATCCTAAAAAGGCTTGGAAAACTATAAACTGTTTATTAGGAAGACAAAACAAACCAACTATTGTAAACGAGCTAAAACTTGGTGAAAATAGTTTAACAAACTCCAAAGATATAGCAGAGGGTTTTAATGACTATTTTTCAAATATTGGCCCAAATTTAGCTAGCCAAATTGATACCTCTAATTTCAATTTTGAAATATATGTCAAGAATGCTAAATCAGAGTTCACTGCATTTCAGCCAGTCCTACCAGCTTCTGACTGGTCTTTCAAGCAATAAAGCCACAGGTGTTGACAAGATTTCTTGTAAAATTATTAAGATAGCTTCACCTGCTATTTCAGATTCGCTTACACATATTTTTAATCAGGCTATTACTCTATCCTCTTTCCCAAATGAATGGAAAACGGCTAGAGTGGTACCCCTTTACAAAATTGGCCAGAAAAATATGGCAGGAAATTACAGACCAATTTCTATCCTACCCAGCCATTAGCAAAATTATGGAGAGAATACTATATGATCAACTGTATAGCTACTTATCCAAATTTAGACTCCTAAGTGATAGTCAATTTGGTTTTCGAAAGTTCCATTCCACAGCTAATGAATATAGACAAGAAAATGTTCAACTTAGTAGTCGTAATTGACTTAAAAAAAGCATTTGATACAGTTGATCATCTAATATTATTGAGAAAATTGGAGCTCTACGGCGTAAAAGGTCAAGCTTTATCCTTTCTCAATTCATATCTCTCAAATCGAAGTCAGAAATGCCAAATGAATGAATCCATTTCGTCAGAGAGAATGATTAAATGTGGTGTACCACAAGGCTCTATCTTAGGGCCACTGTTCTTTCTATTATACATCAATGATTTGCCTCAATGTCTATCTAAAACTAAACCTCGGTTATTTGCTGATGACACAAATATAACAGCTTCTGGAGACTCGATATCTCATCTTGAAACTGCAGTGAATTCTGATTTAGAAAACCTTAGAAAATGGTTAATTGCCAATAAACTTAGCCTTAATGTCGCAATAACTAATAACTGAATTCATATCAATGGGCTCAAAGCAAATGATTAAAAGTATTTCAAATTTGCAACCAAAAATCGAAATTGACCACAAACCAGTTAAACAAGTGTATGAGTACAAAACTCTTGGAGTGACAGTAGACCAGCATTTGTCGTGGAAGGGTAATACTGAAAACATTTGCAAAAAAATAACATCGGGAATCTCTGCTCTTAGACGCTTAAAGGAATTTGTAGACAAACAAACCTGCTTTCCGTTTACAATGCTATTGTTCGGCCATATTTCGATTATTGCTGTGAAGTATGGGATGTGTTTGGTGAAACACAGTCGAAACAACTCCAAAAACTCCAAAATAGGGCTGCTCGAATTATCATGAATATGACGAATGACACAGATCATTCTGTTGCGTTACAAGCATTGGGTTGGAAGGCACTTAAAACAGAAAGGAAGAAAGCTAAGGCCAAAATGATATACAAATTATTAAATAACATGGGTCCTCAGTCACTCGCTAATTTATTCACATATAAAAGTGAGATGACCAGCTATAATCTTCGAAACATTTCAAATAGTCTTTGTTTACCGAAGCCACGTACTGATAGTATGAAAAAAGTTTTATGTACGATGGAGCATTCCTTTGGAATTCTATTCCGAAGGAAATTAAAGAGAGCAAATCCATTTCTTCCTTTCGAATGAAAATCGCTGCTTACTTTAATTGTTAAAAGCAAATATATGCGTCTGTAAATAGATTATTACCTTGTATACTATATATACACCTATAAATAGATTATTATAATATTTTTATACTATATTTTATATATTGTAAATAGCTTTAAAACACTTTTCTTATATACTGTTACTGTATTATTCTTCTATTATACACGCCCCTCGTGGAAATCAGCTACGGTTGACGAGGTCAGCGTGTTTAAATAAAGTTTTCTATCTATCTATCTTCTATCTACCACATATGTCTATGAGCTAGAAGACACAGGTTCAAATCCTGGGTCGGACCACCACTCAGGATCTTTGAGGAGAAAGTGCTGCCTTTGCAATAATACCAGCAAATGGTAAGACTTTCGGGTCTTCTCGGATAACGACCTTAAATCGTAGGCCCTCGGAACCCCTATCAATTGGGCTTCTAACCTGTTCGGGTATTCCGTTCACCTAAAAGGGTGATAAATGTAATAAACTAAAAAAAATTCATCATGATATAGGACGATACAGGGTTGCGTTTTCAAACGTTTCCACTTTTATTGGAGAGCGTTTTTAAAAAAAGTTTACGTTTTTCCCGAAAATAGAACATCATGAGTAGTGGCACTACATGTGTTGCTGACTGTGTCCAACCCACCCAAGTTATTAAGTGCTTATTAAAGTGCTAATGTTTATATTGTTTTGTGTGATTTCATTTTCACGTTTACTGTTATTTATACACGCAGGATAATATCATATATAATTATGGGGGGTGGGCCATGCACCTGCATGACATTAAAACGTAGAGATATCAAATAGCCGTTAGCCCAATATTTAAATGACCGTAATTTATATGATAATATCTTTTGACAGAATTCAGTTGGAGTCGAACTTAGTAGCATTAAATGCACCCACCCAGTTCAAGGTCAGTTGCGTTTTAGTAGTCTTCTGTATAAAACTTTATAAACATTATGTTAAAGTGAACCACGTGCCCTCTTCCCGTCCTTCCATTCTTTAACTATAATTCTTCAGGCCAACATCACTCTAAAAATGTGTGTAGTTTTTACAACCCTTTTTGTCGACGAATTAACACACGAGGAGCCATGTTTTTTGCACACCTTGAAGTTAAAGAGAAGTTAAAAATCGAACCCGTTGGTTCGTCTTCTGGTGGTTTATACAGCAAAGAAGGAAATAAGTTATAGGTTTGTTGAAAACAACATTGTAATTAGTAATGTTAAGAATTTTCATCTTGATGTTTCTAATTCGTAAGTTATTGCTCGTAAAGTTTCAAGTGATTTCGTTACGTCATTGATCATCTCATTTGCGGGTGAAGTTCCATATAAATCCAGAAATGACGTCACATAGACTATCGGTAGTAAATTTCGAAATTAAAATCAGCTGTTATTTCAAAAATAAAGCATTATCGTAAGAGTTAGGGTTAGTATTAGGTTGAGGGTTAAGGTTAGGATTATAGGGTAAGGTTTGGGTTAGGACTATGTTTTAAATTTGGGGATATTTATATGGACAGTCAGCCTCATTTCCATATCAAACAAATCGAAATATCTCAAGAACGAAGTGAGATATGGACGAGCTGTAAACACGCCATTCTTTATCATTTGAAGAGTAAAATAATAGTTAAATAAGTAACTTTAACGAGGCACAAAATTGTTATTGTTTTTCTAGGGTCGTCTGAACGAGCTTGTTGCTCAACTCCGCCTTCAGCAACAAATGATCGGTAACCCTCTTGATGTACGTTATTCGATGGAAAAGTCTATGCAGGCTGATATCAAACAGGTAATAGCAATAACTATAGAGTTGCCCCTATTGCCAAAACCAGTAGCGTTTGGTGCTCTCTCCTCCGCAGAGGCTTCCAATGCGGAAAGGGGGGGGGGGGGGGGGGGTTAATGGGTTGAGATAAGGAACGCGGTAGAGGGTAATAAGACAAAGAAAACCGCTGAAATTCGGAACGCGGGCGAGGGGAGGGAAGAGACCTCTGCCAGATTTCTGGCGATATCTTGACGAACTCGGCGATTTCTTAGTTTTATATCTCGTCAATCCTTTTGTTTCTCGTTCTAATTTTTCATGTAAGGAGACATGCGACCAAGAGCATTTGGCTGACGTCTTAATTTTTGTATTTTAACGTTGTTTTGATGCGATGGAAGAGCCTGATGATAATTTACACTCGAGCCAGTAGGCAGTTGCTGTTGATATGAACTGTTCTGAAGGTTCTGACGTCGATATTTTGAGTAGGCTACATCATTCCAAAATATCTCGATCGATGGTAAGTTTGTCTAGAACAAACGGGACAAAGAAACTCTGTACATGAATTATTCAGATTATAAACGTACGTCATGTTGCTCTCTCGAATATATCAAATAAGATTGCACCCCCGGTTTGGGCGCCATATTTGGCCTGAAATCTGGCAGAGGCTTCTTCCCTCCCCTCTCCCGCATTCCGAATTTCAGCGGTTTTCCTTATTCCATTACCCTCTACCTATTCCCTATCCCAACCCATTATCCCAACCCATTACCCCCTCTGCGGAGGAGAGAGGCATTTGGCATGTATCTTATTTTACAAAGTCATTTGGAACGTGGTATGCAGTTGCATAAAGGTTTCACGTATTCCCCCTGTTCGTATTCGCGCTTTGACGTCATGAGAACCCTCTGGATTATAGAAGGTTTCCACAAGCACGTGACGGCAGCCATGTTCGATGGTAGAACCGTGAAATTCTCTTTCCCTTAGGATTTGTAACTATTGTCATGTAAACAATATATACTGAGTTCCAGCCATCCAACATATGGCCGCCACCGTCAAGTGGTCGTGCAAAGCCTGTATTGAAATGAATCACTTGCTATGCCGAAATAGGAAAATATCAAATCTTTGAAAGTTTGCATGATGATATCATATTTTGCATACAATTTAGTGGAAACACCACGTGAATTATCTATTGCTAAGAAAAGAAGAAGCTATCCGAGTAGTATGTTATTCTCCTGACAAAAGAATCAACCTGTATGCAACAGGCCTTTCAAAGCAAATCACCAGTGAAACTTGTGGGCACTAAATGAAGCAGATCAAACACATTTGACTCTAACAATCAGGAATATGCTATTGCCAAAGCAGCTAAAATATCACCTGCAACTTTCGATTTCCCAATTAATGAGTTACTTGCAAGTCGCCTCTACACTGTGAAGGATTGCCTAGCTACAAACGTAGACCTCGAGTCAAAATAATAACCAAGTATGAATACAAACAAGTTATAATGCACAATTAACAACAAAATATAAAGCAGACTGTGTTATTGCAGATAATAGAGACTCGATGAAGCTTATTCAAGGGATTGATTGAAATCCAGCAATTCGGCTAACCTGTCATCTCATTCGCTTGTTACGTTCACTGAACTGTATTAATTAGCAGGCCAATTCCTCTTCTAACATGTTTGACAGCTGTCAAAACGAAGTTATATTCGTAACCATCATACATAAGCCGTTAGGCGCAGATACATGAACGCCCAAGTGTACCTATCTTTTTAAAGAGCGTTTTTCTTCCGGTGTTTGTTATTAAGCTTTATAATGACTAGATAATTACCACTTCACCTTCTATTGAATAGCACTTGGAAGAACAACAGGAAGGTTTGTTGCACCTAAATGATGTCATACGAAGTGATTATGAGGACTTGAAGTTAATTCAGCAAGGACTAGAGGAACATGTACCAAGAAGATGAAGACAACGTGATAAAGGGCAGGTAACACGTGCATATGGCGAGAGAAAACGACTTTCTTAATAGTGGCGTAACAAAGAAAGGAATTATTGATAAAAAAGATGCTAGGTTTTATTAACTATTTAACTTGCATTATGGCGATGTTGCCGTATACATCGTTTAATTATACAATAAGTATCCCATGCAGTGTTTTTGGCAACACCTGCAGTTTAACAGCGTATTTTAGACGTTTTGTGCAACTGTTTACAAGATAAGGCTTCTAAAACATTGAACAATGCATTAGATATTTAATGCAGATTCAAATAGATTTATTTGAAGCAGTACCAATAAGTAAACAATAAGTAAACAATATCACTTTGTTTGGCTGTAGAGTCTTGTACAAAAAAAGCCAGTGCTAAAACCCAGATGTATACTAAAAACACGCGGAAATTATATTAACAACTAAACCTCATTTTATAAACACATCAAACTTTCGAGATTTAAGCTTCTGGGTCCACAATGTATATTACCGGCAGAAAAGGAAAATATAGTAAAATTAAATTCGTTGAGGAAAATCTTCGAGCTAATATTACTGAGAAAGATGTATCTGCATATACAATAATAACATATCTGAGTTACTGAGTCATATAACTCAATATTTACTCGCCGGGACTCATTTTCCTACATGAGTAATGTTAGTTCGAATATTATCCTCTGCGTAAATTTGATTATTTCTACTACGCAATAGACGATACATCAAGCTCAAACCCTTAGAAAATGTTGGACAGGGATCAAATCTGTAACCTTCTGATTGCCGGTGAGACGCTCTACCATTGAGCTACCAAGACTCAGATGGAGAGTGAACTAAGGTTACAATGATGTGTTGGTTCAATTGATATATGTACTGCCTATGCAGCAGTCACTGTATATCAGTAATACTTTGGTGTGTTGTATATATACACTGATGTATAGTGGTGAAACCAAATTCACTAGCTCAATGGTTAGAGCATCTCACCGGCAATCAGAAGGTTACAGGCGCTGCGAGGAAACCGCGCTGAGCTTCGCAGCGCCTGAGTATGAGGCTGCAACGCCAACGTAGAGGTATAGAATTGTCAGAATTTTGTCATGTAAATAACCATAGATAGCGCATGCGCTTAACCGTCAATTACTAGTGCCACATGCTTAGTCTCTCTCATTAGTCTACTAATTTAGCAATTCAATTAAGGGAGCCGAGGAAGGGCTCATTAGCCGGGGGGTTAGGGTTAGAGAACTCGTTAGGCGGGGGATTAGGGTTAGGATGTTTGTTGTTTTGGGGTTAGTGGTTATTTGCATGATTAAGTGACAAAATTCTGACGATTATATAGCTCAAACGTAAGCCTGGATAAGGCATGCCCAACAAAGTACAAAACAAAGATGTTATTTGTTGTTATTTGATCTTAAATACATCTATAGTCTTAAAAAACGTCTCTGCTCTCACTAAATTAAACAAATAGAGTCTTGAAACTTGAGAGTTTTGTCGGAAATATTTATTTTTTATTAATTGTGAGTGGGCCGAATTATATATAGGTAATCCTGCAATTACGAACGGGCCACCGTCGCGAATCTCACATGCCCAAATCTTTTTATGGTATTTAGAGTGAAATATTAAACACTTATTGACCGAGTGGGAGGTCTTTACGGCAAAATTATCCTTCCCGCGGTCTTTCAGTATAGGAGCGACAATCATAGGGAAAAAATCGTAGACTTTTTGAATTTTTATACTATTTCCCCCTCCCCTCTACACAATGTTGGTATTTAGACGATATGACTTGCAAATCGACTTTACCTTAACCAACATTGTGTAGGGGGAGGTAATTTTGATGAGTTTGGAGGAACACGAATATTTTCATAACGTATTCTTAAATTTGGATATAGTTTTTCAGTCTACGGGTATTTTTTCCAAGATTGGAGGTCTGTGCAAAAAGACCAAGGGCAGGAATGCCGTAATGACCGATCAAACGAGGTTAATAAGGTTTTTATGGCTCTTTTAAATTTCTCACATTTCCTCAATTTTTTCATAATTTTTTAAATCTTTTCAGCGGTTGCGTAATGACCGGTCTTTATCGCTTTGTAAAGACTGTTCAGGAACCAATCAAATTGTAGAAAAGCTTCGTTAAGACCGCTCACGAGGGGATATACTTCATAGACCTCTTTCATAATGCTACCATTTTAAATATTCTTTTGTGTGCATATACATTAGCCTTTACAACCTCGTTACGAAGCAAAGATTCTTTTGAATTGCTGACACACAAACGAGGCCATAAAGGCTAATTTAGATGCACATAAAGGAATATTTCAATTAGCGGCCATTATGAAAGAGGACTATGGTAACAATACATATAGTCTCCCACCATATTTTACAGTTAGGATTATGGTTAGGATTAGCGTTACGGTTAGGAAACAGATGGAAACCCAGTCTACTGTTACCATGAAGCATATACCCTCACGAGCCAAGCCATATAATAAATATATATAAACGGCATTTATAAAATAACATGTATGCTACGCAAGCTCTGATTGGTCAATACCCGTGTTTGGATCAGGCCATCCTAATTGTTTATTAGGTATTTCTTTATTAAATGAATTATGCGTGGAATTAAAACTATGCTGTACTTAAATGAAAGTGTAGATTTTGTTTTTCTTTCGCCAAATTGTAGGACTTCGGCGGGATCACTCTTCAAATTAAGGGGCTGCTCAGCCCCACGTGCACTTGTTCGGCCACTGATCTCTGCCGAAAGTCGCAAGTTTTCCGCATTCTCCGGTTCATGAACCTGACATGCTTAATCGCCAAATAGACAAATGGTGAAAAAGAAACGCAAAAATTAAAAGCGATTCTGAATTGGAGAAAAAGACCTGCACTCTCCAATTTGCCCAAAATGGCGGCGTTCAACCAAATTCTGGCTCCAGTACCACCTCTACTTTTATTTATGTTCTCTATGGTTAGACCGCTATGCACGTCGCCATGATCTTTGGTCTTTTGAATCTCTGGGGAATTTATATCTTACTACTTGAGAATATGGGCGTGTCGATCAATTTTGTGTTGGTGTGTTTTGAACCACGTCGATTTTGAATATGTTACTATGCAGTGTACCTTACTTGCACTTTGGAAGTCGCTAAATCACCTCTCGGGTTGGCTCCGAGTTAAGCCTCAGGTTTATCGAAGACCAAAATTGTGAAGAACAATGTACTTCACCATGCTTTTGACAACTGTCATCTGTTTAGCGGTTATCGTCTGTAGCCAAACCGACGATAGAACCATTGACATGACACGGCTTTTGGGAAGCTTTGATAAACCTGGGATAAAACCAGCAAGAAAAGGTCAACAGCGTTCGGTTCCTTTGTATATGAGAAAATTATACAAACAGCAAAATCCAAGGACGTCAAAATTTTCGGAGGTATCGTGTATCTTTAGTAAAGGTAATGTGGTAATGGGAAATGTATGTGATTTTAGGTGTTGCATGTTGTGTGTAGTATAATTTGACGGACATTTTTGTCTTGTTCCAGCGTATGAGCCTTCTTCAGTGAAAAATCCAGTGCTTACTTTTGATTTGTCTCGTGTGTCAAAGCTGCAAGCTGCAAGTGTGGTGAAATTACGAGTGTTTAAACGTCGAGCGAAGCTCACAGTTGTCAAAAATATGTACGTCGTTCATCTCTTTCAAGTACATTCACCTCTCGAAACCAATGCCTCATTGGTAGATAAAAAGATTGTCAGTTCTCGTGTTGTTAGCAACTTGCGTGGTGAATGGTTAACGTTTGATGTAACTTCGTTGGTTAAGAATATGGATTCTTCATCTAGACATTTTCTGGTTGAGATGGAACCAATCAACCCACTTAACACATCACGTTTTTCGATTTCTATCGCAATGCATCACCGTAAACAGCCCATGCTTTTGGTATTTTTTCAAAAGTACATTTCCAATAACAAGAAGAACACGCCGATAAATATTAACATGTTTTCTCTGAATATGGTGCGATTTCCACGAGAGACAAGATCCTCCTCTATCAATGAACATTGCCATCGACACCGTCTCTATATTGACTTTCGAGATATAGGCTGGGATAATAGAATCATTGCTCCTCGTGGATTTGCTTCCTATTACTGTCGTGGTAAATGCTCTGTTATGCTTAGTCAATCAATGAATCCCAGTCCACATTCTCTCATTCGAAACCTCTATAAGCTTATTTCACAAAACGACGATATACCAAGTGCTTGTTGCGTCCCTACGGAACTAAAGTCTACAAGTATTTTGTATTTCGACGAGGATCAGAACATTGTACTAAAAGAACTTCCTGATATGTCTGTAACTTCCTGTGGTTGTAGGTAATTTCACAGTACGATTAGTATGATCATTAGATAAATTAGATTAGATCAATAAATTCGCAAAATTAATCCTGGTATATTCGTTGAATTTTTGTTGCACATAGAATTACATCATAGCAGTATCTTAATTTGCAGTGAACATTGTATGATTATTTTGCTGAATGTGATAGCGAAGTGGTGTGGACGAATTCCTGAACTAGTACATGTGTACGTTGAATTAAAAAATAGTGCACGCCTTTGTATTGTCCGATTGGATTTGTAAACAAAATGTCCACCATGTAAAGTGCGGTGATGATATAATAAAATGAGTAATCTCTAGCAATTAAAACACATTCAAAATGGTGACTGGAATGTCGCGAGGGAGTACAGTTATCTTCTTAAAGTGCCTATCTCACGTTTGGGTATTTTACATATCCGTAATATTTGGGTCTTCCTGAGCAAAATCAAAATATTTATTTTCAGCCGAAAATTTTATATTCCGACATGGAGTTTTTCAAAGTTACCGGACGTGATGTCGCCAGAGGTGAAGAGGCATTTCAAATCAGTTTTCTTTTGTTACTTGCCACAAAATTGCCTCTTGTGACATCACATCCGATAAATTTAACAGCAAAAAAGTCCATGAAGATGAAATTTTCGGTTGACAAGATATGATTTTGCTCAATATTAGGAATATCTAAAATCTCCAAACGTGAGATAGGCACAGAGACCCTTTAAATACGGATAGAAACTTTATTTTAACCGTTAGTCTCCATTCACCATGAACTTAGTTTCTCTCGCAGCCGAAGCTAACGACGGCAGCGAGGGACACTACCATGAACTAGGTTGCATAGGATCGATCTAGAGATGTAACAGCCGTTCCGCACGTTGTAACCAATAAATTTTGGCATTATTTTAGCATTGTAACCAATACGTTATTGGATTGTAACCAACCCCAAAACAACAAAGGCCAAAACAACAAAGGCCTAACCCCCCGGCCGTATTTCTCCATCCCCCGCACCCACTCCCCTACTTGGGGTCCTAAATTAGTAGACTAGTGAGAGAGACTATGAATGTGGGACAAGTAATTGACTGTTAGACGCATGCGCTTACAATCGACATATTACAATCCAATAACTTATTGGTTACAATGCTAAAATAATGCCAATAATTTATTGGTTACAACGTGCGGAATGAGTGGATGTAAATATCCTTACAAAGTTAAGTGCTAAAGTTAACAATAAAAATTAAAAATGTCGTAAGAACTAAAATCAAATCAAATAGAAACCGCAAGCGCTATTATACACCTGTGGAAACTACTTATCTAAAAAGCTATTTAGTATTTACTTACAGGAAATCGCAAAATAATCCAGTTCGGACCAAATCTTAATTATTTACGTGATAAGACATTTACCATAAATGACGCTTCATATAAAGTTTTTCCATATTTTCGTGCTATAAAGTAATGATAAATATTTGCTTGAAACGCCAATTTACTTTCGTTGCTATACACATATCGCGATTCCCACAAAACGCAAGATTTTACCGCACCTTCCCGCGAGAATGCGCGTGGTTCTTGCGGGATTTTTGGTAGGAATAATACTCCTATCAAAAATCCCGCGCGAACCACGCGCATTGACGCGAGGTGCGGTAAAATCTTGCGTTTTGCGGGAATCGCGATACGTGTATTATAATAGCCTATAATTTATTCTTGTTTTTCCCAACAATAGAAAATTGTATTTAGGAATCCCTTGAGATTCAAATTTTGTTTGTTTATCTGAATTTTTGTTTATAAATAGTAACTGTGCGCTTCGCTATAAACTAGGAGCGCGTGTTATTGGTCATTTGAGCACAGACTATTTTTATATAAAAATCTTATTCAAACTAATTCAATATTCAATATCATGTGTGATGACATCTGCACACTATATAAGCGAATAGGAATGAATTAGCAGGATCAGTCAAGAACATTCGCTAGTCAATGCTAATAAGGTAGCAGGAGGGATATGGAACAAACGCGACCAAATCGGCTTGAACTTTGAAGAAATAATATGGCGCAGCCTCAGATTCGCAAAGCCTATCGGGATGATGCTGTAATTGCAATATCGCAACCTTGAAAAAACATAACGGAGCCGAAACCTAGACTCTGTGCGCAGTAGCCGGGGTTAATAACTGCCAACAACAACTTTAATTAATATAAAATAACTAACCTAACACTTTCCACACTTTGTAGTCGCGCTCATTGACAATAACTAATTAATATGATGATGTTATGCCATTTTCTTGTAATCACTTTGTCTGGGTGCCAGAGGTTCTTCCGTGCTCGATTAGGCGGGCGGGCGAGGGTACTTTGTCTGAAGATGACTTTGAAATAAAGTCGAAATATTACAATTTCACAATAGTCTCGTTTTGTTATTGACACGAATCTTGGGTTTTCGGGATGTCATTATTCTTCGGAATATGCTTTGTTTTATTAAAAACTTATTGACCGAGCGCTGTCTTTCAGTACAGCCTGAATGACGAAGGAGCGAGGGCTGTGCAAAAAGATCAAGAGCAGCATAATTTTGCCGTAAAAACCGACCAAACGAGGTTAATAAGGTTTTTATTATATGGCTCTTTTAAATTTCTCACATTTCCTCGATTTTTTCGTGATCTTTTCAGCGGTTCCGTAATGACGAGTCTTTATGTAATATATGAAACACGACGAAGAGTGTTTCATCAAGATATCCAAACATCGAGACGTTTGTTGAAAACCGAAGCGAAGCCGAGGTTTTTTAACAAACTTCGAGGTGTTTGGATATACTGATGAAACGCTCTTCCGAGTAAATCAAGGTGTAAGTAAATCAAGGTGAATGTTGGCTTAATTTATGTAATTTCTTCCTCTGATATCCAAACCACCGTCTCGGTGCTGATTTCCTTTGTTTTCGGCTCATGAATTAATGATTTGAGATCGGTTTGTAAAGACCGCTCAGGAACCAATCAGATTGCAGAAAACCGCTCGCGAGCATATATCTATCTTATAACACAACCCGTTTTCTTTAAGAAGCATTGAATTTCTCAGCTGACTTATAACCCTTTTAGCTTTAGAAATACTTTTCGACAAAGTTCTATACAGCTCCTTGATCGAGTTCTGCAAGCTCGTATCTTGAGTCTTGTTTACCATTAATTAACTCGCCATGTTTACAAACTTCAATGCATTTCGAAGGGAGTGTTCTCCCTTTCACACGCTTGTTTGTGCATTATATCTTTCTCGTTATCTCTTGAAACTCCACACGTTTAGAATCATGCATGGGATAAAGATATAGTTGCAAGCTATTTCGTTCCGTTATATACAGACTGTTTGAATAGGGATCTTTAACAAACACGACGGCAATCCTGGAGGACGGCGTCTTTCAAACGAAAATATTTTACATGCAAAACAAAAATGAATTTTTTGTATTCCCAAATTATCTGTACACTGGTAATTTGTACACCGTCTTCGTACTGTTTACAACGGTTGGAATGTCTGAGCATTTTTACGTCTTTCACGGCATGAACTCGCAAAGACGTGAGAGCCACTCTCCTCTGCAGAGGCTTCTTGCGCTTTTTCGGGCAGATATAGTACGTTTGGGGGCTGGGAGGGCGTTCCCCATTCTCTCCACGCGTCCCGAAAACACCCTGTCAGTGTGCACCTATAGTATATTACTATATACTAGAAATTACTATCGCAAGGGAAGTGCTGCCTCTAAATCCAAGGCAGTCGTAATATTGTTCAAAATTGCAAAAATAAGTAGTAGTACAGCCTCGTACCCATGCGGTTATCCTTTACTTAGGTTATTACCTAACACCAGAGCAGTGAGTTCTACTTAAACAATATAATACGTTTGCCCGGGTCTCTATAACGTTATCGAAACCCGAGTGACTTAATAAAAACACGAGAGAAGTGTAGGGAAGCACGAGGCGAGTGCTTTCCCAACTTCTCGAGTGTTTTTGTGACTACCGCGTTAGCGGTATGTCGGCGTGTTCTTGCTTGATTGCGTGAGTGTCTTGGACCTCAATACGTCATACTCGGCCAGCTATCGTGACATGTCGACAAGATTCGCTAGGTATTCGAGAAGTGATCGCGTTGTTCGTGGGGGGTCAGCAGGTTCGGTCCAGTTCAGTGTTGCCTACGGTGGAGGCTAAAAGGGATGACTCAAAAGGACCTTTTCGGTTCCAGTCTCCCTCGGTCGTATTTTCGTTTACGTCAAAAACATGATGATAACCATTAGCTGACCATCTAGGCATCACTACCCATCACTAGGCATCACTACCCATAACTAGACATCACCAGGCATCACTACCCATCACTACCCCCATCACTAGACATCACTACCCATCACTATAGGCATCACTACCTATCACAGGCATCACTACCCATCACCACCCATCACTACCCATCACTAGGCAGGGTCTTACTACATCCCAACATGTCCTCACTCTTATAATGACTATAATGATCAATCAACCATTCCTGTTAAAATGATGATGTTCAATTTAAGAGAGTCGCGCATGCGTATAATAGTCAATTACTATCCCACAAGCTTAGTATCACTCACTAGTCTATAAATGTACAAGCTGAAATAGGGGTTAGATGTGGTGGGTTGAGGTTGGAGCTAACGAGAGGCGGGGGGTTAGGGTTAGGGTTAGGGTTAGAAAACCATTAGGCGGGGGGTTGGGTTCTAGCATTAAATTAAACTAGTATAGAAAGTGGGGCTACCAGCGCATTTTTCCATTTTTTCGTGTCTCAACTTTTTTCTCTGGAGAACTAGGCGCTTTTTCCGTTTTGTATTTCCACATATAATTTTCGAGCAAATATGTGGAATCCAAAAACGAAAAAAGTGCTTAGTTCTCCAGCGAAGTTGAGACACTCAAATGGAAAAAGTTCGCTGTTAACCCCACTTTCTAGCCTACTAATAGACAATGTGTCACGTAGTTTGGGGAGTCAGAGACGTGTCTCAGCTAGTAGGCTACAGAGTGATGTGTCTGGACGTGGGGCTGCTGTGGGTGGGGATGTCGCTCGTGACAAGACTGTGTCAAGCAATATTACGCATGATCCTGATATGAGCTTTGTTTCGAGTCGTGAGTTGAGTAGGACTCATGATTCGAAAGGGTCTAAGGACTTGGCTATATTAAATAACAAAACGACTCTTATGAAAAGGTCTGAACGTAAACGTAACCCTATTGTGAGTGGTGATGTCGCTCGTAGTGGTACACTATCGAGTGGTGGTGCACGTGATCCTGCTATGGGTTCTGGTAATTTAGTTATACCGAATGTTAAGATGAGTTTTCTAGAGAGGATGTCTGGCTATCTAGCTGACGCTACAGCATTGGGGTATAAGTGGATGGACCTTATTAGAAGAGGATCTAGAGAGAACGTCATTAGTAGAGTCACCAGAGTTAGGGCTAGTTCTAGTGGTTTCGGCTGTGTCTGGCTACTTAGTAAGCAAATATATGTTATAACATAATGAGTCTAAGTTATGGATTTGAGGACAGAGACTACGAGAGCGACAAAATATTAAGAAGAGCGAAGAGACATCTAGACAGTGACCCTAAGTTAAGCATTAGCGGTGGGAGGATGTCTGGAGATATAGACATGGCGTTCAGGGCACTCAAAAACATAGCCGATCCAGAAGACGATTTGGATGCTGTCAGTAAAAAAGTGTTGGAGTCCGTATACTTGTCGCAATACTTTAGAACGCAGTCCTATAACGTTCTATTTGATTTTAACGTCACAAATCATGCTGTGAGTATGGTGGAATACCACAGTGGAACAAATAAAGTGAAAACCATTAGAGATAAAACAAACATGTTAGTACAATACGATCCAACGTATGGTCCTATTATTGGTGTTAACAATGGTCATAGCTTCCTATCCCCCGAACTAACTCCAATTCCGTTTGAAGCTGGAGTGCATTTTAACTGCCCACGTATGCAATACTGTGACATATCCGTTTTTATGGTAGCGAGGTTAGCCATGAGGGTAACTACGAAAGATTGGGAGGCGATTATCTCAAACGATGACGGATCGTGGGACAAATACATAGGGTACAAAGGAGGTGAGAGTGATAAATTATCATATGGTGGTGGCTCTCCAGCAAGGGAGTACACGTGTACAATCCCAAATAACATCGACACCACCAAGAGACATATGATATCAATACATTGGCGGATGGGTAACTCCTACGTTAAGGTGAACAACATAAGATCAACAGACTCAGACTTCACAGCTAATTACGAAGAGATAGGGTCTCCTTACGTAACGATCTTTGGAGTGCATCGACCAAAAATACCACTCGCACCCTATAAGTACCCGTCTTTGATAGAGTTCTACGGTGTGAGGATTGTCTCTGGCTACATGACGAGCCGAGACATAATATTAGTTGGTAGAGATATGATGAAGGAATATAACGTGAACTAAGATATATGAGGAAGAAGTCAGTTGTTGTTTTCAATCACATATCAAAGGATATGTCAGAGGAAGAGGTGTTAGAGCTCAAACGCTTATACGCGTACTACCACAAATTAGAAGCCTGTTATAAATGGAAATACAAGAGGTTGAAGAAAATTAAACTATCGTTAAACATGGCTAGCATAGGGTTAACGACAGTAGGTATTGTAGCTGGGTCGGTAACAGCTAACCCTCTAATCATTGCTTGTATTAGTGGTCCTGGTGTGATCATCCAAGGTTACTTGGCTAAATCCAATCTGACGAGTAGAGTGGAGCATTGCAAGTTTGCGCACACTAGCTACAAAAAGATACTGACACAACTAAGATCGTATCTTAGAGGTCTTCCTTACAACGAGTCAACGTTTCTTTCAGACGTTAAAGTGTTGGACGATAATGTGACTGACTTATGCCCACCAATCAATGGAATGGTGAAGAGGTACAACAAAGTGTACGAGACACAAGGGGGTCCGATTCCGACCCCCCTCTAAACACGGGTCTACACATAAGAACCAGTGGTGTGTCAGTCGACAAGTTCCAAGAGTAGGTGCTCAAAAGTATCACCAATTAGTAGTTTGTTCTGACCAACCTCCCGTTTTGGGGGGTTGGTCAGATCGTGTGTTTGTGCTAAGCGGTTGCTTTCTTAAAAGAACTGCTACTTTGAACCCTAAAAATAAAACCTGTGGTATAGTATAGGTGATGAGTATCACTAAAATATTTAGAAATAACGACATGTCAGTCACGACTATTAAAGATGGAGACAATATTTGGTTCTATGGAAAAGAAGTCGCTAAGGCACTAGGGTATAAAAACGCGAAGTGGGCTATCAGTGTACACGTTGACGATACATATAAGGTCAAACGAGAGGTGTTTGAAGGGGGGCGTGAATCACGCCCCCCTTTAAACTTGCAACCAAACACGATACTCATATCAGAACCAGGAGTATATGCTCTAGTCTTCTCATCGAAACTCGAGTCAGCAAGAATGTTTCAAAAATGGGTATTCACAGAAGTCCTACCATCTATTAGAAAAACAGGTGTTTACACACAATACAACCAGTTATCAATAATGAATGAGACAGACTTGCATTACGATATAGTTAAATATATCAGAGAGTACCATCCAACAATAGTCATCCCAGGGTTGGGTGAGTACCAAGACACATCTACTAGAAGAATAGATGGATGGAAGAAGGGGTACAGTGGTGGACAACGAGACTTGATAGTTCCGCAACTACACAAGAGATACAATGGTTTTGCTATAGAGTTCAAAACACCGAAAGGTAATGGGATTATTAGGAATAACCAGATGAGGGTGTTAAGGAGACTAAGATCACAAGGGTACAACACATTACTATCCTCAGACCAACATGAAATAATACATTTCATAGAAACATATATGAGAGACTCTAGATTTCTGTGTGAGTACTGTAATAGAAGATTTAAGAGTGAAACCACACTGTATAATCATCAAAAATACTTTCATCGAATACTATATCTATGAGATAATCTGTGAGATGACTGTGAGATGGTCTGTAACACGTATACCACGTATAGTATAGATGACTGACAGTGAGTCCGTACCTATTATAACGTCGGCAACAAGGACCAAAGACCCTAAGAGAGTAGAGGCAGGCAAACGCTTGGCTGCCATATCTAAAGCTGCCAAAGAGAGGAAAATGAGAGAGAGAGTGATAAGTGAGGACGATAGTTTTAACTATGGATACATCATAGGTACTATAGGAGTGGTTATAGCCGCTAGCTCACTGTATTACACGATGAGGCAAGACAAACAAGTAGTAACCGAAGAGCCTAAGACCGTTGTTATAAAACCATCACGTAAACTCGACAGCCTCGATTAAAACATGTCGTATAATATATGGCATCAATAGATAGAAAATAACTGATGAACGAGCTATACGATGCAGCCCTCGTGACTGCTGGAGCCGTAGCTGTATCCATGGCATCAAAGAAAGTACTAAAAGAACCGTTGGGTACCCCTGAATCAGTGAAGGGCACCCTCAAGTTAGCGACTGCTGTAGGTGTTTCAACGCTACTCGTTAAGTGGGCGCAGAGCAAGAAATACTTACCTATTGACCCGTTCTCAAAATAATCTAACGTAATACATAATGGCTAGTGTGATAGCAGGTGGTTTGTTCAACGCTATAGCATTCGCAGGAGCTGGATTTATATTCAGCAAGCTAAACCACACCGGCTACGAGACAGAGATAAAGAGACACAACAAAGCATTGGAAAGTCTCGCAAGAGCGAAAGAAAAGTTCTACGAGAATGAGATTCGTCAGAGAGACAAAATTCAGGAGCTAAGACAACAGTTGTCAGATGCTAACGCAGATATAAACGACACGAACCACGCTCTGGATCAACTAAGACAAGTACTGACTATACAGTATGATGGGAAGACGTTTAGTAAAGAGCCTGAGTTGTCAGACTATTACAAACCTTCAGATGAGATGAAAGAATATCAAATGGTATTCGTTGGAGTTGTTGGGCTACCTTTAGGTTACTTAATATACAGAGTAGTATAATGAGCACTAAAACCTTGAAGGAGATGGCTATGGAATTTGATAAAAAGCGTAACTTGACAGAGACACTCTCTTACCAAACTCGTCAGATAGAAGAGTTGGAACAACTACTATCAGACGCTCTAAAACAGGTCACAACAATAAAGTGTGAGTGGGAGACATTAACCGACAACCACGAAGTTACCACACTATAGTCTAAAGATATATATAGTACAGTAACTTAGATGGTTGACGAACGCACAATGAGAATGTTCTATGCTGGGTATACACTGGATGAGATTGAGACATCAAAAAAGTGGAGTGGTACTACACTAGGGTACACATTAGGCGAGATCAAGAACGGAAGTAAGGACGCAAGACCAAAAAAGTGGTACGACACCACATACTGTTACAAGTGTAGTAACCACAGAACCCAAATCGAAGATGGTGTATTTAGTTGTAACAAGTGTGGAGAGACTACCTACGGACGCGTGAGAAACTTCGTACCTAATATTTGGATGTATAAGAAATCGGCTCATAGTTACAGTAAGTGGTTAGAGAGAATGTTGACTAGTAAAAGACTAGTTAACGAGAGTGACATACCAACAGTTGTCAGTGATTTTATAAAAATACTATGCTCTCTTAAAAGAAACAAGTTGATTGTCAAGAATATATCGAAATATATTTTCTATGTCATAAGAATATGCTCTAGAAGAGGTATAGAGTTGAGAGGTAGTCTTAACGACCTCAAACCTGGTAAGGTCAAGGTGCGATTCGAGTATAACCTGTATAACGTAGTATACAAGGATCTAGGTTGGGATGGGAGAGGAGATCCACACTACGACGAGTGGGTAAATAAAATATATAGTAATATATAATGGCAAGACCAAAAATTTACCAAACCAGAGAAGAAGCTTTAATAGCAGCCAGAGCGCAAACCAAAGAGTGGATGAGAACTCATAAGTGGGTGTGTGAGACGTGTGATCAGTCGTACCACGTGACCTCTAAATATAAACACATCAAGACTAAAAAACATTTTAGAAATTTAAACAGCTAGTTCCTAACTATTTTGTAATGTCCATACGCATAGCTAGACACACCGTCTGGTAGTATATGTCGTTTGTCGTCAAAGCAGCTTAAGGATACCTTACTTATTTCATAGCTTCCTAGTTGGTGGCTCTTGCTGCGAATAGTTTTAATTATGTGAGACATCTGCCCACCACTTGTTAGGACACTTATATAGTTGTCGTGTCTTATACTATTACTAATGGTACTCTTCTTGATACCTTTAGCAGTCTTCCCACCTTTTCCATCCTCTTTTATGTAGCTATACATTTTCGACCTTAAACCAACGAACTCAACGATGGGGACTCCTAATGTCTCATCCTTCATTTTACCAATAACCTTCTTGTTAGTTAGGTCGAAGTAAGGAGATGACTTGTCATATCCACTAAAGTCGAACACTTCTTTGTTAGCGTACATGTCTTTGTACACATCCTCCGTCTCAATCTCATACATTAGACTATCCGTGTCTGTGAATAGTAATTTGGCTTTGTTGCCATACTCCTTTTTGATGTTATTGTAGTGGAAGTCATACACCAATGTCTTTGATAGGTCTAGAATACACATACCTACGTATGCTGGTCTATTTAGAGTTAGTATCTCTTTGATCTTGTGAACTGCTACCAAGTTATTGTCAAATATTTTACTGCTTACAAAGGTTGGTTTTGACGTTAGTTTCTTCAGTTTTTCCATGTCTGTTACTAACTCCACATTCACACGCTTTCGTAGATTCTCCATAGTCTTTCCGAATACACTATTATTCATGAGCTTGAAGAAATCCTTCTCAAAGTCGTTCTTCGCTTGGGTTCTCTTGTCCGTATTAAAGTCGATATATTGCTTGAGCCATGGTGACTGATCGAACTGAAGTACTCTATGTATCTTCTTAACCTTCATTCCCAAACTTTTGTATAACTGTAGGTTTCTATAATGAACGACGTACTTACTCTTGTCGCTTAGGTTAGGTACAAGTTTTGCAACCTCTCCAACAGATATCTTAAACTTGTTTTGGATTGTCTTACAATAGTCTGACAACATATCACTACTTACTTTCATCCTCTCAGGGGCTAAAGGATAGTCGTTGTGAAGATCGTGTAACTCCTCTGGATACTCTAAATCAACCTCTAGTATCAACCCCTTGTCTGAGTCGTCGCTATACTCGTCTAGATTGTTGATGTCAAAACCTTCGACCCACTCAAACCCACCAGTCGGTAGATACTGACACATAGCCCAACCATAAAGGTTATTCGCATCTAGGTATACGATGTGTTTTGATGGTTTACTACTATCATACCCCTTCATGTACTTGTTATTAGCTTCTCCGTGTCTATGTGTTATGCAGGAGACACCACCCCGCATTCCTTTCTCGATAAACTGAAACATATCAATGTTAGTCATCAACTCTAGTTCCACTCCTGTCATCTTTAGAGCAGCGTCCCACGATAGTCCAGGTGATGTGAAGTAATGACAAGGATCTAACTGGTAGTACTGTTTACACGTTCTTCTAAAGTTCTCGAACACGTCAGCCAGTAGTAATACGTCAGACTTTAGGTATAGGTCGTGGTACTCACCCATACTCTCCACACCCATTGTCTTCCACACCTCTTGAGCGTGCTCGTAGTCTGTGTCTGACACATGCTCGTCGTTTAGGATGCTGTAGAAACTCTCCTTTGACGGCAACTCGAGTTCGTTAAACTTATCGAAACTATCCATATAGTCATATGGGTACACACCTTTTCGCGACACCAACTCTAGCTCCTCGCCTTGAAATAGTTCAGACGTGTACTTGAGACATTCCTTTGGTAGGTTGTTAACTAGGTTGGCTAGACTAGAGCTCATGAATTGGAAACTATCTAGAAACACTAGGTGTTTACCTAACATGAATGCCATATATTTCTCCATATTATTTGGTATGACGTTGATTTTCAGACCTATCTTACCTATCTCTTGCATTATGAAGTGACTATCGTACCCTCTTAGATTGTGAAATATGACAGGTATCTTATCAGTCAGTCTATAGTTCCTATTACATAACTGATGCGCCGAACCTCTATATTTACCAGTGATATGACAATGATCTCTAACTCTCACGTCTCTACGTTTATATTTCCCATCGCAAATATGACATTTAGTCGCTTCCTTGAAGTTAACCTTATCAGCTCTGGTCAACACCATATCCTCATTAAAATGCTCCTTTCTGACTTTCTTGCAGTATTTAACCTCCTCTAACATCTTTTTCATGAACTTCCTAACCGCGTTCTTACCTCGAAACATCTCTACTGGTTTACTATATTTGTCATCATAACAGCACACTACTTTGTACCCATACCCACAGTCCGTGTGTCTTTGGTACTCGCTAGTGTACGATCCTGTGAGTGGTGTCACGTTGTCGACCTTCTCTGTGATAGCCTCGAAGTCTGCGTATATTACGAACGGTTACCTCTAATTGTTTGTGGTAATTTTTGTACTCAAGAGTGCTGTCTTCTTCATCAGGCATCTTGATCGCTTGTTTACCATTTACCACCATACAAACCTCCTTATGATTCTCTAGAATCTCATTGGTAGTAAAACATTGAAGACAGTACCTACAGAAACTCTTGCGACACTTGTGACTAGACTGACCGTACATAAACCTATCAAAGTCTTTGATATACACGTAGTGTCGTTTAACACCATTCGTTATTAGCAGCAGGTCCATATGATCCTCGTACTTCTCCTCAGAAACGTAAATAGGGAATGGCTGCTTGTGCTCATACCCAAACACGCTGATGCTAATACCGTTCTGCCTCTCTATCTTGTTATACTGTTTTGTATTCACTGGAAATCTCACTCCCTCATAATTGACAGAACCTACGTTCTTCTTGTGCTTCGACACTCTCTGCGGATCCTTTCCTACAGGACACTTGTGCAACACGTGACACCACATAAAACACTTGTCATCGTTGTTCTTTATATTAATCAAACCTTTAGACGCGTTCCCCAACTCTTCTGGTAGCTCAATATAACTCGATCCTTTAAGAGGCTTATACACTACCACATTAACAAAGTGGTCACTAACACTGTCTACAACCCACCCAGACCCTTCTGACAACCATACAGCTATACGATTTACTACCTCCTCACTAGCTTGTCTCGTAGTCCCACTAATATCAGCACTACTAACCACTGTTTTGACCACACTATTGAAGAAGGCTGTCTTAAACACAGACTCCCCGTCACCAATTTGTTTCTCTAGAGTCACTTTCAATGTCTCGGAAAACTTTAAACCTTTCAGTTTCTCTAACTCTTTCTGTAAAGTTGAGCCCACTACTCCTCTAGTCTTGACTAGTTGTTTTAATGGATCCTTATTGTCGATCACCTCAACACTATACGACTTGGTGTACCCTTTGAGAGCAACTCTCCTTTGTACTACAGTAGGACGTTTCGTCTTAGCGATAAGACTAGTGACTCTCTCATACTCTTTGTCTGAGGCCTCCTGACTTAATTGTGACCCTCTCACATATCGTCTAAGATCACGCCTAGCCTTTCGAACTTCTCTGACCTCCCTAACTCTGGTGACTCTACTAATGACGTTCTCTCTAGATCCTCTTCTAATAAGGTCCATCCACTTATACCCCAATGCTTTAGCGTCAGCTAGATAGCCAGACATCCTCTCTAGAAAACTCATCTTAACATTCGGTATAACTAAATTACCAGAACCCATAGCAGGATCACGTGCACCACCACTCGATAGTGTACCACTACGAGCGACATCACCACTCACAATAGGGTTACGTTTACGTTCAGACCTTTTCATAAGAGTCGTTTTGTTATTTAATATAGCCAAGTCCTTAGACCCTTTCGAATCATGAGTCCTACTCAACTCACGACTCGAAACAAAGCTCATATCAGGATCATGCGTAATATTGCTTGACACAGTCTTGTCACGAGCGACATCCCCACCCACAGCAGCCCCACGTCCAGACACATCACTCTGTAGCCTACTAGCTGAGACACGTCTCTGACTCCCCAAACTACGTGACACATTGTCTATTAGTAGGCTAGAAAGTGGGGTTAACAGCGAACTTTTTCCATTTGAGTGTCTCAACTTCTCTGGAGAACTAAGCACTTTTTCCGTTTTTGGATTCCACATATTTGCTCGAAAATTATATGTGGAAATACAAAAACGGAAAAAGCGCCTAGTTCTCCAGAGAAAAAAGTTGAGACACGAAAAAATGGAAAAATGCGCTGGTAGCCCCACTTTCTATACTACTATTTAACAAGTCGCTCTTAATTTGATCATTATCATCATTCTAACAGGAATGGTTGATTGATCATTATAGTCATAAGAGTGAGGATATGCTGTACATCCCGGGCGTTCTTTGTCAGCGCCCGCGAGCACTCGTCTTCTGGACGATCCTTTTATTAGTATTAAGGAAACCCAACCCCAACACAACAAAAGATCCTAACCCTAACCCCCCGCCTAACGGGGTTAGGGTTAGTAAACTAATTAGGCGGGGGGTTAGGGTTAGAAAACCCGTGGGTTGGGTTTCCTTAATACTAATAAAAGGATCGTCCAGAAGACGAGTGCTCGCGGGCGCTGACAAAGAACGCCCGGGATGTAGTAAGACCCCACTAGGCATCACTACCCATCACTAGGCATCACTAGACATCACTACCCATCACTAGGCATCACTACCCATCACTAGGCATCACTACCCCCATCACTAGGCATCACTACCCATCACTACCCATCACTAGACATCACTACCCATCACTAGGCATCACTACCCATCACTAGGCATCATTACCCATCACTAGACATCACTACCCATCACTAACCATCACTACCCATCACTAGGCATCATTACCCATCACTAGGCATCATTACCCATCACTACCCATCACTAAGCATCACCACCCATCACTAAGCATCACTACCCATCACTATCCATCACTACCCATCACTAGACATCACTACCCATCACCACCCATCACTAGACATGACTACCCATCACTAGACATCACTAAACATCACTAGACATCACTAGGCATCACTACCCATCACTAGACATCACTACCCATCACTAGGCATCACTACCCATCACTAGGCATCATTACCCATCACTAGACATCACTAACCATCACTACCCATCACTAGGCATCATTACCCATCACTAGGCATCATTACCCATCACTACCCATCACTAAGCATCACCACCCATCACTAAGCATCACTACCCATCACTATCCATCACTACCCATCACTAGACATCACTACCCATCACCACCCATCACTAGACATCACTACCCATCACTAGACATCACTAAACATCACTAGACATCACTAGGCATCACTACCCATCACTAGACATCACTAGACATCAGTAGACATCACTAGACATCACCACCCATCACCACCCATCACTAGACATCACTACCCATCACTAGACATCACTAGGCATCACTACCCATCACTACCCATCACCACTCATCACTAGGCATCACTAGACATCACTACCCATCACTAGACATCACTACCCATCAGTAGACATCACTACCCATCACTATCCATCACTACCCATCACTAGACATCACTACCCATCACTAGACATCACTACCCATCACTAGACATCACTACCCATCACTATCCATCACTACCCATCACTAGACATCACTACCCATCACTAGACATCACTAGACATCACTACCCATCACTAGACATCACTAACCATCACTACCCATCACTAGGCATCACTAGACATCACTACCCATCACCACCCATCACTACCCATCACTAGGCATCACTAATCATCACTACCCATCACTAAACATCACTAGACATCACTACCCATCACTATCCATCACTAGGCATCACTACCCATCACCACCCATCACTAGACATCACTACCCATCACTAGACATCACTACCCATCACTATCCATCACTATCCATCACTAGACATCACTAGACATCACTACCCATCACTAGACATCACTAACCATCACTAGACATCACTACCCATCACTAGACATCACTACCCATCACTACCCATCACTAGACATCACTACCCATCACTAGACATCACTACCCATCACTAGACATCACTAACCATCACTACCCATCACTAGACATCACTACCTATCACTAGGCATCACTACCCATCACTGGGCATCACTACCCATCACTGGGCATCACTACCCATCACTAGACATCACTACACATCACCACCCATCACCACCCATCACTACCCATCACTACCCATCACTACCCATCACTAGACATCACTAGGCATCACTACCCATCACTACCCATGATTACCCATCACTAGACATCACTACCCATCACTAGACATCACTAAGGGGCAGTTGTCCCGGCTACCCTCCCCTCTCGGCGGGCCTACCCATCACTAGGCATCACTACCCATCACTAGGCATCATTACCCATCACTTTGACTAGACATCACTATACCCATCACTATAGGCATCACCACCCATCACTAGCTAGGCATCACTACCCATCACTAGACATCACTATCCATCACTATCCATCACCACCCATCACTACCCATCACTAAACATCACTACCCATCAGTAGACATCACTAGACATCACCACCCATCACTAGGCATTACTACCCATCCCCGCCCAGCACTACCCATCACTAGACTTCACTGCCCATCATACATCATTACCCATCAACCAAGATTCTAAAGTTGGGCATATTGGGTAAAGATTATTGTTTGATGGATGTCCATGACCATATGTAATCGTTGGACGAAAGGTTTTCGACTGCGTACGCGGCGTCGACTGTCATGGCTGCCAAAGAGAAAAAAAGAAACGAAGAAAAAAATGGTATAACGGAAGCAGAAAAAGGTAGCATGAATTATTTTACACGATCAATCGAAACGTTATAGTAACCGACAATTTATTAACAGAAAATTCTCTTTCAAATAGGCTAATCTGTGCACAGACCACTTTTCGGTGCCAAAGTAAAGAAGTTAAAACAAACAACAAAGAAAATGGATTGTCCAGCCACGGTAGTTTTCAGAGAGATACTGCGATATCCTGATTACAAGGTATCTGCCTGAAAAAATACGAAGATAATCACTTTTTCAGGTCGTAGCAGTGTAGAAGGAGAGCAGCCCCAGTTTTTCACCAAATGATAAATGATAAACAAACAGCCTAATGATAGCATAATATTAGCATAAAATGTCATTCTGCTCCTCATATTTTCACTTCTTGCTATGGCCTTATGTTTCTTTGAATCATGATCATGGGAACCTTTCTTTTGGATAGATTGCTGAAAATACAGAGAAAAGAAGAAAAAAGTATCTGAACGATTAAGGACTGACCTTGTTAGCGGAATGGCCAAAAGAGAAACGCGAATATATATACAATTTCCACACTAAGCATTTTCTAGGACAGGTATCTAAAAATTGATAGGAGATATAGGAGTTATTAAAATTTTTCCCTGTTGCTTTTAACTCGCAGGTAGCAGGAATATGTCAAAGAATCGACGGAAGAATAGTCGAAAAAATCCATAGTTTGGTTGAAGATGGAGTTCGATATGTGAGTGAGATGAAGCATCACATCAATACGTACCTCCAAAACCAGATGTTCCCTGGAACCGCAACACCTCCTAAGTCAAACAAACGCTTTTATCCCAGTGCAACAACAATAAAAACCACATTTACTTGGTTGTGATTAAACAGCGCTATGCCATGGTCGACCAGGTAAACCTGGTATACTAGAAAAATAAAGGTATAGCACGCCCAAAACGAGGATGATTTCATTGAATTTCGTCCATACGTGAATCCATACTCAGTAGGAACATACGATTTCGAAGATGATGCTTTGGATGACGAAGAAGGAGGGAATAAGAGTAGATGATGGTACTTCAAATACCGGTCTGATATTTGTCCGCCAAACAAAATGGCAGCAACACATTTGGTTGATTATGCTGAAGAGGAGATTTCGGCGATAGAAGACCTTTTCCAGGTAGGTCCTATTGGTTGTATAACAACGAATTTAGCATCAAATTAAAACTACGCTATTTCTAAGGCTAAGTCCGTTTTTTTCACGTGTTCGAAGAATGTCGTTCGTTGTTTTTGCTGACAGTTCTGCCTCGTTAAAGAATAATTTTGTTATTGTTTTATTTTACGGAGTACTTCCAATCATCATTTCGACCCGCAAATGCATGCGAGAGGACCGTTAGTCAAATCCGAAAGCTACGGATTTTGCCAGTGGTAAATATAATATAATATATTATTATATATGCCAGTGGTATATAATAATAATATAAGATAAACTATCTCGACCTCAATGATAATTCATGAGGCGAAAACAAATATATCAGCACCGAGACGGTGGTTTGGATATCGGAGAAAGAAATTACATAAATTAAAGTGCTTATGAAAGGAAAATTCACCCCAGTTTTATTTATGATTGCACAAAACAGTAAAGCACAAAACAGTAAAGCAGCCATTTGAGAATGAACATGTAAATCAGAAAATAAAAAATAAACTTTGTAATCAATGTAATCAAAATTTGAACATGTAAGCAATCCAGACTCTAGCCTATATAATAAAGTCTGCACAGTTTGACTCAGTTTAGTTAAACTAATCGGAAGATATGGCTGCTTTTCTGTTTTGTACTTTATACAACTAGTGACGTAATTATAGCTCAGATGTCATAATTAATAACTGAAGAATGGAATAAACCATTTTTCATTATTTTAGGTGCTCTTCCAAATGCAATCATAAACAAAACTGGGGTGAATTTTCCTTTCATAAGCACTTTAATTTATGTAATTTCTTTCTCCGATATCCAAACCACCGTCTCGGTGCTGATATATTTGTTTTCGCCTCATGAATTATCATTGAGGTCGAGATAGTTTATCTTATATTATTATTATATACCACTGGCATATATAATAATATATTATTATATTTACCACTGGCAAAATCCGTAGCTTTCGGATTTGACTAACGGTCCTCGCATGCATTCGCGGGTCGAAATGATGATTGGAAGTACTCCGTAAAACAAAACAATAACAAAATTATTATTTAACGAGGCAGAACTGTCAGCAAAAACAACGAACGACATTCTTCGAACACGTGAAAAAAACGGACTTAGCCTTAGAAATAGCGTAGTTTTAATTTGATGCTAAATTCGTTGTTATACAACCAATAGGACCTACCTGGAAAAGGTCTTCTATCGCCGAAATCTCCTCTTCAGCATAATCAACCAAATGTGTCGCTGCCACTTTGTTTGGCGGACAAATATCAGACCGGTATTTGAAGTACCATCATCTACACTTATTCCCTCCTTCTTCGTCATCCAAAGCATCATCTTCGAAATCGTATGTTCCTACTGAGTATGGATTCACGTATGGACGAAATTCAATGAAATCATCCTCGTTTTGGGCGTGCCATACCTTTATTTTTCTAGTACCATATAGCGCTGTTTAATCACAGCCAAGTACATGTGATTTTTATTGTTGTGCACTTGGATAAAAGCGTTTGTTTGACTTGGGAGGTGTTGCGGTTCCAGGAAACTTCTGGTTTTGGACGTATACGTCCACGTATTGATGGGACGCTTCATCTCACTCACATATCGAACTCCATCTTCAACCAAACTATGGATTTTTCGAGTATTCTTCCGTCGATTCTTTGACATATTCCTGCTACCTGCGAGTTAAAAGCAACAGGGAAAATTTTTAATAACTCCTATATCTCCTATCAATTTTTAGATACCTGTCCTAGAAAATGCTCCTATCAATCTATCCAAAAGAAAGGTTTCCATGATCATGATTTAAAGAAACATAGGGTCATAGCAAGAAGTGAAAATATGAGGAGCAGAATGACATTTTGTGCTAATATTATGCTATCATTAGGCTGTTTGTTTATCATTTATCATTTGGTGAAAAACTGGGGCTGCTCTCCTTCTACACTGCTACGACACTGAAAAAGTGATTATCTTCGTATTTTTTCAGGCAGATACCTTGTAATCAGGATATCGCAGTATCTCTCTGAAAACTACCGCCGTGACTGGACAGTCCATTTTCTTTGTTGTTTGTTTTAACTTCTTTACTTTGGCACCGAAAAGTGGTCTGTGCACAGATTAGCCTATTTGAAAGATAATTTTCTGTTAATAAATTGTCGGTTACTATAACGTTTCGATTGATCATGTAAAATAATTCATGCTACCTTTTTCTGCTTCCCTTATACCATTTTTTTCTTCGTTTCGTTTTTTCTCTTTGGCATGGCGGTCGACGCCGCGTACGCAGTCGAAAACCTTTCGTCCAACGATTACATATGGACATCCATCAAACAATAATCTTTACCCAATATGCTTTAGAATATGGGGGGTGATGTATGTAGCGAAGTCTAGTGATGAGTAGTGATGTCTATAGTGATGGGTAGGCATCACTACCAATCACTACCCAGCACTAGTGATGGGTGGTGATATCTAGTGATGGGTAGTGATGTCTAGTGATGTGTAGTGATGGGTAGCGATGAGTAGTGATGTCTAGTGATGGCTGGTGATGTCTAGTTATGGGTCGTGATGTCTAGTGATGGGTAGTGATGTCTAGTGATGGGTAGTGATGCCTAGTGATGCCTGGTGATGGGTAGTGATGCCTAGTGATGGGTAGTGATGTCTAGTGATGGGTAGTGATGGGTAGTGATGCCTAGTGATGGGTAGTGATGGGTAGTGATGGGTATAGTGATGTCTAGTGATGGGTAGTGATGCCTAGTGATGGGTGGTGATGTCTAGTGATGGGTGGTGATGTCTAGTGATGGGTGGTGATGTCTAGTGATCGGTAGTGATGGGTAGTGATGGGTAGTGATGCCTAGTGATTGGTAGTGATGGGTAGTGATGGGTAGTGATGGGTAGTGATGGGTAGTGATGGGTAGTGATGTCTAGTGATGGGTAGTGATGGGTAGTGATGGGTAGTGATGCCTAGTGATGCCTGGTGATGGGTGTGATGTCTAGTGATGGGTATGATTGGTAGTGATGTCTAGTGATGTCTAGTGATGCCTAGTGATGCCTAGTGATGGCTAGTGATGTCTAGTGATGTCTAGTGATGCCTAGTGATGCCTAGTGAATAGTGATGGTAGTGATGTGTAGTTATGGGTATGATTGGTAGTGATGGGTAGTGATGTGTAGTGATGGGTAGTGATGTCTAGTGATGGGTATGATTGGTAGTGATGTCTAGTGATGTCTAGTGATGCCTAGTGATGCCTAGTGATGCCTAGTGATGTCTAGTGATGTCTAGTGATGTCTAGTGATGCCTAGTGATGCCTAGTGAATAGTGATGGTAGTGATGTGTAGTTATGGGTATGATTGGTAGTGATGTCTGGTGATGGGTAGTGATGGGTAGTGATGTCTAGTGATGGGTATGATTGGTAGTGATGTCTAGTGATGTCTAGTGATGCCTAGTGATGCCTAGTGATGTCTAGTGATGTCTAGTGATGTCTAGTGATGCCTAGTGATGCCTAGTGAATAGTGATGGTAGTGATGTGTAGTTATGGGTATGATTGGTAGTGATGGGTAGTGATGTCTGGTGATGGGTAGTGATGTCTAGTGATGGGTAGTGATGCCTAGTGATTGGTAGTGATCAGTGTTGTGAAAATTACTCAAAAAAGTAATAAGTAAAAATTACAATTACTTCTCTGAAAAAGTAATCATTACAATTACAAATTACTTTTTTCCAAAAGTAATTAATTACCAATTACTAATTACCTGTCAAAAAGTAATTAATTACCAATTACTTTTAAAATTACTTTTTATGTAACTTGTTCCAATACTTTAACAGAAAATGTGTGCATATACTTAAAACTTCACTACATGAGAAACAGGAAACACGTCTGGTCGTTCGCTCATGTCGGTTATTGGCAACATTGCAGGCTCATTTTAACGAAATAAAATATTCTTCATTATTTTCAAAGTTCAGACTGAGGACTTGGAAAATGGCAAAATATTTTACAAAATATATCCGAAATAATGCTGTAGACTCGCTGAAATAAAAGTGAGAAGTAACGTAACGTTACTTTAGAGGGATTTTACTCGTTACTACAAAATGTAATTAATTACGTTAGAAATTACTTTGTCATGAGCAGGTAATTAATTACCATAAAAATTACTCAAAAAGTAATTAGTAATTAGTAACGCGTGATGCCTATAGTGATGTCTAGTGATGGGTAGTGATGGGTAGTGATGCCTGGTGATGGGTAGTGATGGGTAGTGATGCCTAGTGATGGGTAGTGATGGGTAGTGATGTCTAGTGATGAGTGATGGGTAGTGATGTCTAGTGATGCCTAGTGATGCCTAGTGATGCCTAGATGGTCAGCTAATGGTTATCATCATGTTTTTGACGTAAACGAAAATACGACCGAGGGAGACTGGAACCGAAAAGGTCCTTTTAGCCTCCACCGTTGCCTACCGGGATTTTTGTGACCACCGCTTTCTAGACAAGATCGCTTAGGAATTCGAGAAGTGATCCGTTATCAACAAAGCGCCAACTTTACTGTTAACATGCGAAGGAAGAGCAAAGAAGCAAGCCATATATCGCTATATTAAAGGTAAGCGTATTACATATTTTTATCTATATTTTATCTGTCTTTGGTGATCATTTTACTTTCCTATTGATGTTCGTTCAAAATTATCATAAACTGCGCGAGTATACACTATATAATTTATTGAATCGATTGTTTATATATTATTTCTCATAGAACACAGATTTATTAACACCGTCACCGTATTTACATTCGTCCACCGACTTCTCATTTCATATCAAGTTACAAGTCTACAAATTTCTGTTGACTTGTTTTAATATTTTAATATTTTAGATATGAAGCATCTGGAAATTGTTTATGTAGCTCTGTGCCCTTTATAGTTTATAGCAATCAATGTAGGAGATAATTCTCTCGTTGAAAGCACAAGGAGGCTAAGGAGCTTCGCATACCTTCTCCTGCACTGCACTGCACTGCAAATGCACTGCACTGCAAATGCACTGCACTGCAAATGCACTGCAACTGCACTGCAAATGCACTGCACTGCAAATGCACTGCACTGCAAATGCACTGCACTGCAAATGCACTGCACTGCAAATGCACTGCACTGCAAATGCACTGCACTGCAAATGCACTGCACTGCAAATGTACTGCAAATGCACTGCACTGCAAATGCACTGTACTGCAAATGCACTGCACTGCAAATGCACTGCACTGCAAATGCACTGCACTGCAAATGCACTGCACTGCAAATGCACTGCACTGCAAATGCACTGCACTGCAAATGCACTGCACTGCAAATGCACTGCACTGCAAATGCACTGCACTGCAAATGCACTGCACTGCAAATGCACTGCACTGCAAATGCACTGCACTGCAAATGCACTGCACTGCAAATGCACTGCACTGCAAATGCACTGCACTGCAAATGCACTGCACTGCAAATGCACTGCACTGCAAATGCACTGCACTGCAAATGCACTGCACTGCAAATGCACTGCACTGCAAATGCACTGCACTGCAAATGCACTGCACTGCAAATGCACTGCACTGCAAATGCACTGCACTGCAAATGCACTGCACTGCAAATGCACTGCACTGCAAATGCACTGCACTGCAAATGCACTGCACTGCAAATGCACTGCACTGCAAATGCACTGCACTGCAAATGCACTGCACTGCAAATGCACTGCACTGCAAATGCACTGCACTGCAAATGCACTGCACTGCAAATGCACTGCACTGCAAATGCACTGCACTGCAAATGCACTGCACTGCAAATGCACTGCACTGCAAATGCACTGCACTGCAAATGCACTGCACTGCAAATGCACTGCACTGCAAATGCACTGCACTGCAAATGCACTGCACTGCAAATGCACTGCACTGCAAATGCACTGCACTGCAAATGCACTGCACTGCAAATGCACTGCACTGCAAATGCACTGCACTGCAAATGCACTGCACTGCAAATGCACTGCACTGCAAATGCACTGCACTGCAAATGCACTGCACTGCAAATGCACTGCACTGCAAATGCACTGCAAATGCACTGCAAATGCACTGCACTGCAAATGCACTGCACTGCAAATGCACTGCACTGCACTGCAAATGCACTGCACTGCACTGCAAATGCACTGCACTGCACTGCAAATGCACTGCACTGCACTGCAAATGCACTGCACTGCACTGCAAATGCACTGCACTGCACTGCAAATGCACTGCACTGCACTGCAAATGCACTGCACTGCACTGCAAATGCACTGCACTGCACTGCACTGCACTGCAAATGCACTGCACTGCAAATGCACTGCACTGCACTGCAAATGCACTGCACTGCACTGCAAATGCACTGCACTGCACTGCAAATGCACTGCACTGCACTGCAAATGCACTGCACTGCACTGCAAATGCACTGCACTGCACTGCACTGCAAATGCACTGCACTGCACTGCAAATGCACTGCAAATGCACTGCACTGTGGCTGGGTTTTGAACCCTGCGACCTTTGATTTGATTTACTAGTTCAATGCTCTAACCACTGAGCTACACGGTCAAGGCGATGGAGGTCTGGAATTTATGATTTATATGTTTATATTTTTATATTTAAATATATATATATATATATATATATATTTGAAAAGAAATACTTTAATTTTCAATATTATCATACATGTGACATTTTGACCAATTTGACATGTATCTAATTGAGTGAAAATGTCCTTGAATGAAGAAGCATGGCAGCATTGCCGGCACAAACTTGCAAAGCTAAAAATCTTGAATGGTGACGTGATCTATTAAGTACGCTGCACAGATGCTGACATGAAGTAAACTTCTAATTAATAATTCACTCCACAGATTATGAATTTCTTCTCTTGAAGATGTAAATTCTTTTGACCTGTTGAATTACAAATTTAATTGTAAGGAGAAAATATATGAATATTATCTACACTGCGTCTTATGCAAATATAACTAATTTACTGCTTCATTATATACAAGATAATATAATCATATTTGGACCAAAATATGTATTTAAAAATTAAAATTTTTGATTTAAGACCATTATATTTTGCTCAAAAGTGCTCTCAAAACTCAGCCGAAAAGTGCCCCCAAAATTCAAATAATTTTCCAAGTGCCCCCTAGAAGTGTCTCATCACTTTTGTCTGATATGTTCCCAAATTGGATGCCCTATTTCAGAATCCTGGCCACTAACATTTCTTTTTTTACCTGTTTCTACTGTTGATGGCTGGCTGTCCATGTTGGAATCACTATTACTTATATATGATTTATGCCAAAACAGCCACATTTCTTGTTTCAGTACAACTTATTATACTTTACAGCTGTGATTGCTTGGTCCCCCAAAATTGGGGGTGGGGGCGTTTTCTGACCACACCCCCTGGAATTTTTTGATGTAGGTTAGGAAAATCCTAGATCCGCCCCTGTCAAATCACCACTAGAGTGGTTTTCTAGCTTGGACTTATCCACCGGATAAACTATCCAGGCCCCAGATGTTTTATTTACATGTGAACTTTACAAGTTCACTTCAAATGAAACGTGGGGGCATGTTTATGATCATGCTATACAATTGGAAACAACCCATATAAAAATGTATTTATAGTATGTGCCATATGTTCAAATTACCAACACATTTATAAAATGGTTTATAATAACTACCAATTTATTTGCGTCTCTGTGCTTTTCACGCATTTTCATGCATTGCTTCTTAAGTCTTCCTTGTCTATCCAATAGCGGTAGTCACATGTACGCATTGCGTACCTATTTTTATTATTTCACGAGGGTTTCGATCACGTTATAGAGACCCGGGCAAACGTATTCTATTATTTTAATAAAATAATTTAGAAACAATTTCTTATACAAACAATTTTTTATTTAAAGGGACACTCCGGCCCAAATACAAATGCAGTTCATATGAAAGATCTTACTGACTTTAGTTTATTTCCAAAGTTTCAGCATTCCTATCAATTTAGTTGAGAAGATATTGCTAGTTGAAGTTGAAAATTTGTGGATTTTGACGCCATATTGGTTTTGAAAATATGACGTCATTGAGTGATTCTTTATCGTCAGTGGAGTTGTTTTGATGGCGATCACATAGTGATAGTTATTTTGAATGGTCTTTGGACGAAAATTAGTCGAAATAAACTATTTAGTTCATCATGCAGGAAAGTAGAGGAGCTTCTTAGGCATAATACGAGATCACGTCACTCAGTACGTCATATTTGAGAAACAAAATGGCGTCGAAATTGGACAAACTCTCCAACTTCAACTAGCCACATCTTCTTAACTAAATTGATAGGAATGCTGAAACTTTGGAAATAATCTAAAGTCAGTAAGATCTTTCATATGAACTACATTTGTATTTGGGCCGGAGTGTCCCTTTAATGCAAATTCTCATTAGTTACTGACGTCATTCCGTTCTCCGTAGCCTGATCGAGACCAGCAAGCTGACCAATCACAGCGTGCGTAGAGTAAAATTATTTTATAAATATATATCGAGCTCACAATGAGCTTGCTGGACCATAGGTCACATTTTAAGATTGATTTCAAAACCGACACTTCAATCGTTTAAGTAGTACTAAAGTGTTTTGGTGGTGAAAAAACAAGCTTCGGATATCAAATACCGTAGTCAATTAACACAAGTGCCTTCTTTTAAATGCTAAAAATTATTGACGTTTTAGCTACCATCGTTGCCGTCCTAGTTTGCTAAAGGTCACATGAAGCTGAAGGACACATCGTCCGAAACGTCGCCATGAATATACGTAAGAATAATAATAATAATAATTTTAAAATACAGAAATCTAAAAATCGAGTCAAAAAGTTAAGCTTAAAGTAAAAAAAGTTTAAAATATGTTTCCTTGAATAAAACGTCTTCAGAGTCTATTTAAAACTTGTTACAGATTGACACCCCTTCAGCTCTAATGGAAGGGAAGCGTATTCCAGAGCTGAGAGACGCACACAGAAAATGCTCTATAGCCGTAAGACTTTAAATTCTAAGATTGCGTCTTCAGTAGCTGCTTATTCTCTGATCTATTAATAAGGCTGCGTCCTTGGTCTGTATAGATCTAAAAGTTCTTCGAGATAGGTAGGTGCCATACCATTCACTATTTTGTACGTGTATAGCAGAATCGTAAACTCTATATGCGCTTCTCTACTGGTAATTACCAGTGAAGTTCCATTAGAACAGGAATTATATGTTCGTATTTCTCAGATAGTGTAACAAGTCTTGCTGCGGAATTAAGTACGTATTGCAGGCGCTGGATCTTATACAAATTGTACGTTTTACCAGAATGCTTTGCGACCTTAAATCAGACTTTGTCGGCCCAGTCTTTTCTCAAACAGAATTCCAATATGGCCGCCGTCAGAGGTGTTTGGTATAATTTCAAGACTTTGAATCGTTTATGTCTGGTTGTTATGCCACAAAGTAAGACAATTAAGTCGTTTTTCTCATACGACTTTGCAAGCAGCCAATTATTTCATCGTAATGAATTGAGATTTGGAGGAATTGTTTTAATTCGTCGGACTACAAGTGTATTGCCATTGGGTTCTGCAAGAACACGTTTCGTATCATCATCAATGACACATGGCTTAAAAAGTGGCCAAGAATTTAACAAAACATCAAAGCAAAGCATAAAGGCGAAACAGGTTCGTTTAATTGATCAAGAAGGAAAGAATCTAGGCATTATGGCATTGGAGACCGCTTTGGAGGTAGGAAATGAGAGAAATTGTAAAGTGATTGAGGTCGGTACATCAGGTTCAGAAACTGTGTGCAAATTAATCAGTGAGAAGCAGCTTTATGATAAAATGAAAGAGGAGAAAAAGAAACATGTTAAAACAACCAAGACAAAAGAGATTAAAGTGACTGGAAAAATATGTGACCATGACCTTGATATCAAAGTGAAAAAAATAAGAGAGTTTATTGAAGGACATAACAGTGTAAAAATTTTTGTAGCTCATCGAAAACGACAGAATACAAGTTTGAGTGATAAGCAAGCTGTCATTGATAAAATAGCAAAACAGATTGATGATGTAGGTTGCATGCAAGGTGACACAAAGCCTGTTGGAAATGGATTAAAGTGTATATTTATTCCACATCGTAAATAATGTACTGTACATGACAATGTAGTTTATAGGGCTACAACAATATAATATCCTATGATCAGGCTTATAGCCAGGATTTTGAAAGAAAGTGTCCAATTTAAGTGGTAGATTTCCTATGTAGAGAAGAACGAGTGGTTTTCACACAACTCTGGCAAGTTTGAATCTTAACTCGACTTGGAAATTTTATTATTTATTGATTTATTGATACGCATATGTAGAGGTAAACTATCAAATGTATGATAAACTATTTCTTTTCATATACATGTATATATATTTATATCAAGGCTTGACATTGCCGCTCGCAAACTCGCAAAATGCGAGTGAAATTTTGGTTTTGGCGAGTTTTAGCGAGTAAGAAAACATTTCACTAGCAAAGTTTTGCGAGTATGACCTCAATCGCGTATTTATTTTTGAACGATTTGAAAGTTTCAGAAAGCAAGAAAGAGCCTGGGTTCATCGCAGTCAGCGGTTTCATTAAGAAACATGTGTGGAGTAGATGCGCAAGTGATATGTTCCTCGGGTTTAGTAATAAATCATGAATAAAAAAATTTAAGAAACTTTTTTTGAGCGAAAAATGGAAAATTCGTCCGCCGAAACAGCCGATTCAACAAACGAACCTCCAAAGAAAACATCAGCCCCAGGAAAATCTGCTAACATAAAAACTGGGGCAGCACTTACGGCCAGTACTGTAGTCTGCAATCTGTATAATGAGTCGTCAGTCAATCATGTAATAAACATGCCCAACTTTAGCCTATGATGGTAGGGTCAACTATAAGATTAGTCACTGAAATAAAGTTAATGAAATTAAACACAAATGAACTATGGTTTCTATGGTTACATAGGGGGATTTTAAATTTTGCTAGTGACTTTGGAATTTTTGCTAGTGCTCTCAAAAGTTAAGGTAGAGCCTTGATTTATATATATTTTTGGCAATCATTGAGAATAATTTCCTTTTTCCTTAAAATTGTGGGTATCCAAAGGTATATATATATATATATATATATATATATATATATATTATATATATATATATATATATATATATATATATATATATATATATATATATATATATATTATATATATATATATATATATATATATATATATATATATATATATATATATATATATATATATATATATATATATATATATATATATATATATATATATATATATATATATATATATATATATATATATATATATATATATATATATATATATATATATATATATATATATATATATATATATATATATATATATATATATATATATATATATATATATATATATATATATATATATATATATATATTTTCGCTTACCTCAAAACTGGTCTGCTACAACTTGTTTCATCTGTAAAAGAATCTTCAGGCAGTGACAATATCGAAAGGGATGACCGCTTATTTATAGGCTTTCTGCCGGAAAGTGGGGGCGTATGTGGGGGACAAAGCATGAGGTCATGGCTTTGTTTGCGTTGATTACGCGAAATTTATTACGATGACGACACTGTGAAATTATTTCCGCTCTTTTGTTGAGTAAACTATTCTTATTTTTTTCTTTTAAAATACAAAATTTTTCTTCTAAACATAAATTGCATCGTTTTGATCCTCCTGTGTACGAAATAGAATGTTTTAGAATTTGCCAATTAATACTGAAATCTTTATTGTTTTCTTTCAATGTCCAAATATATTTCGAAAGTTCGGTGTCATTTTCATGCTTTTTATGTTGAAAAGATTTAGTGTGGTTGGCCAATCGCTCTTTGAATGTGGTTGCAGTCATACCAATGTAGTGTTTTATTTCGTTTGTGATGTTTACTGTCACTGTTGCTTTGTATACTATGTCTCTAGTCATGCATTGTTCTTGAAGCGGGCAAAAGTGGAAAGTGTATTAAAACGTATGAGATGGAAAGCCAATTTCTTTCTTAAAAACAAAAATAGTGAGAACCAAAAGAACCATTTCGGCCTTGCGTCCAACAAAACACCTCCTTCGATTCCAGATATGAAACCCTTCGAAGACGAACTTATAAAACTAATCGAGAATGTACAATTCCGGCCATATAGGAACCAAATTCAGAAATCTTTGGCTAACGATTTAAAGAAAATTAATACGTCTCCCAACATTTTCATTTTTGCAGACAAAACTCGGAATATTTATGAAACCCCGCCCGACATATACAACAATCTCTTACATGACAACATCACAAAAACATATAAGCATGGATCCGAGGACTCTATAGATGAAATTGACTCAGAACTAAAAGACATTTCGAACAATTTAGGAATCGGCGACAGAATTGAAAAAATGAAAAAACGCGAAGCATTTATATCTTTAAAAGACCACAAAGAAAATTTCGAAAACAACCCAAAATGTCGATTAATTAACCCCGCCAAAAGCGAATCCGGAAAACTAAGCAAAGCTATTTTGGACAAAATTAATTCTAATTTGAGACAAAAACTGAATTTAAATCAATGGAGAAATACAAAACAAGTTATTGAGTGGTTTGGCAATATAAAAGATAAGGACAGACACAGTTTCATTTCATTTGACATTGTCGATTTCTATCCATCTATTTCTGAAAAACTATTGGACCAAGCTCTGTCCTGGGCTTCAAATTTGGCTACTATACCTCAAAACAACATTTCAATAATAAAACACGCTAGAAAATCTCTCCTTTTCAATAGCGGAATTTCATGGATAAAAAAAGATAGCAAGAATTTGTTCGACGTTACCATGGGCAGTTTCGACGGCGCGGAAATTTGTGAGCTCGTAGGCCTTTTCATTTTAAACCACCTAAGTAAGAAATTTGGCAAAGAAAGCATCGGCCTATATAGAGATGACGGTTTGGCTATCATAAAAAGTAAATCAGCACGTTTAGCAGACAAAACAAGAAAAGATCTCCACAAAATTTTCGAGCAATTTGACCTAAAAATCACCGCCGAATCAAATTTACGTATAGTAAACTTTTTAGATGTAACTTTCGACCTTAACAATGGAAACTATAGGCCCTATAGGAAGCCCAATGACGATCCGCTATACATAAATATGCACTCTAACCATCCACCAAGCATAACAAGGCAACTACCTGCATCAATTAACAAACGCATTAAACTCCTTTCGTCAGATGAGCAAACTTTTCAGGAATCTGCACCCTTATATCAGAACGCGCTTAGGCACAGCAACTTTAATCATGAACTTAGCTACACTCATGACACACCGCAACGACCGTAGGAATAGGCAACGCAATATCATTTGGATCAACCCACCATTTAGCAAGAGTGTCAGCACTAACATAGGACGTAATTTCCTTAGCCTAATTGACAAACATTTCCCTCCGCACCACAAGCTCCATAAGATTTTTAACAGAAATACAGTTAAAGTAAGTTACAGCTGCATGAACAATGTTAAGTCAATAATCACTAAGCACAATGCACGCATAGCTAGGAACATCAAACCGCAGGATAGGGACGCTACTAATTGCAGTTGTAGAGAGAACACCATTTGCCCGCTTCAAGAACAATGCATGACTAGAGACATAGTATACAAAGCAACAGTGACAGTAAACATCACAAACGAAATAAAACACTACATTGGTATGACTGCAACCACATTCAAAGAGCGATTGGCCATCCACACTAAATCTTTTCAACATAAAAAGCATGAAAATGACACCGAACTTTCGAAATATATTTGGACATTGAAAGAAAACAATAAAGATTTCAGTATTAATTGGCAAATTCTAAAACATTCTATTTCGTACACAGGAGGATCAAAACGATGCAATTTATGTTTAGAAGAAAAATTTTGTATTTTAAAAGAAAAAAATAAGAATACAGGTACAGTTTATGAAGGAGCGTAGGATGATCTACGAGATCGAAAGCCTTGCGCAAATCAATCATAGTCAAGCCTGATATTTTGCCTTCGTCGATGCTATGAAGCAGATAATCAGTTATTTTAATCAATAGTGATTGGCAAGAACGGTGTTTACGAAAACCTGATTTTACACTAGAGCAAAAGTTTCCGGATTCGTAAATGTTTCCGGATTCATCATAAACAGAGTATTCGGATTGGTAAGCTGTTTACACTCGGGAGTATTCGGATTCACATCGTTTACACACCCGATGAAATCCGGAAACATTTATGCGGGAACGGTTACCAAGCATTTCGCGAAAAGACAACTCCAAAATGCCGCCCAAAAAGAAGGCTAGAAAGGATGTTACAGATAGTGTTTATGAAGTATAACTACTTCTTGGAGTAGTTCGTGCATCATATGTGCCTGCAACAAAATCAGACAACCAACTACCGACAACAACATCCGCCATTTTGTCTGCACCGCAAACTCGTGTGATCGCGGGCGGAAAAATATTCGGATTCATTGGAATACCCGTTTACACTACAAAATATTCCGGATTCATAAGTATCCAGATACAAAATTTCCACTTTAGATTCCGGATTCAAAATCTCCGGAGACGCGACCAAACCGGGACGTTTTATTTCGGATTCATCCTCTTGTGTGTAAACGGCAAAACGAATCCGGTACCAAAACGTCCCGGATTCGTGACGAATCCGGAAACTTTTGCTCTAGTGTAAACGCAGTCTTAGCACTCAGATATTCATAGAGTGCATCAAACACATGTCTTTCAAGTACTTTTGATAACAAAGGGAGGACAGAGATAGGACGATAACAATTCATGCCCGTATGGTCACCACCTTTAAAAATGAGCATGGTGTTCTTTCTTAACTTGCCAAATTTCAAGCAATCGCGAGCATCGGAAGTCGCCTTTTCAGGCTGTTTTTATACGAGATCATACGGCCGCCATAACTCGAACATGTTCCGGACGCCTAGGTTTAAGTTTCGAATAAAGGAAGTGACGTCAAAGACTCAACACGTGGCTAGCTGTGTATGAATATAAAGCTACTTGGAAAAACGTTCTATTGTAACTTGTCGTATAATTTTCATAAAGCTTGTCACGTGTTGAGTCTCTGACGTCATAATCACATACTCTGCTGTGGAATCGCGAGCTCGTCTGGAACAAGTTTTGAGCAATGGCGAACAAAATTTGGGCGACTTTGGTGGTTAAATTTCTTGTGATAGAATGTTTGTTGTTCGTTTTTTGGCGAATTCGAACATTTATTTACCTAAAATGATGTTCTGTAACAAAAAATGCCAGGAAACGTAATGTGATATTTCGTCGTAGGCACTAATTTTAACTACAGCCTCGTACCCAGGCGCTTGTTTTGCTTTGTCTCATTTGGCCAACCAGAGTCGCATCCACGCGGCGGGTAGCAAAATAAGCGCCTCTGGACGTGTAGCTGTACCTGCACTAATGAACAGTAAATGGTTTATGGATCCTCTTCTCCTTCCAAGGTCGTATCCTGCTTTTCTATTCTATATACCCAGCTTTATATCTACACCCTTCTGTACAATTATACACATACAGGTGGGGTATTAGAAATTTTAAGGCATCACGCGTACAACAAAAGAGACTTGTAACTTGTTTATGTTTAACAGTTAACTATATTAAAAAAGAGAAATTCGGGAGGTGACGCTTAAGGCTGGTTCACACGTGAGCCTAAGAAGAAGGACAAAACAAAAGGCAAAACAAAGGAATGAAGTGAAGCCTGCGACATAAAGTCGACATTGGCATAAGATCATAGTCCAAGCATAAGTGAAGAGCAGAACAAAAGACGAAACAAAGCCAACGTTCTCGTTGTTTTGTCTTCGCATGAAAGTCCCAGAGGAGAAGTCATGCTTTGTTTTCGTATTGATCTTGTGTTTACGAGCTTATGTCGCTCGTGTGAACCAGCCTTAATTCACGAGTTAAAGTGTTCGATTCTCCTTCAAGATAATGCAAAAGAAATTTCATTATCATTAATTGTAATTTATATGCTAATTTAACCGCGAAAAAATGAGCTGAATATTTGTAGTATTATTTGGTTGACTTTGTAGTGTGATAGTATAAGATTTTTTTCATGTTATATACTCTGAGCATGATTTTGAAGTAAAACAGAAGTGATGTTTTCACAGAGTGATGTTTTCAGCATTTAATTACCTTTTTCTACACGACGATAATTTTATTATTTTTTAGGGCACGCATGCTCCATGAAGTCGATTTCATATTTTTCGTTTTCTGTATTAGTGGGGAAAATTTTACTGGAGATAAACATCGCTGTACATAATGAATAGCGTTGAACACAAATTGTATTTTTAAACCCAAAACTCAGACAAATAAACTGAAATTGACTCTTACAAATTTCCAAATGATCCATTTCCTATATTGTTTAGTATTTAGATTTAATGATAAATCAAAGAAACATCGATAATACGTCATATGTGCTCTTTCATTGCTATTTGATGTTAAAAAGCGATGAAATTAGAGGAATATAGACTGGAATAATTTGGTTGCCCAGAGTGGAATTGAAACAGAAAGCATATTGTCAACTTCGAGATGTTCTTTTTCTTCATAACCATTACTGATCAATTCCCAACTCTCCAAATGATCCCAACTTTTCGGGGGGAAAATAGCTCATTGTATAAGTTACATCGTTCACTGCACGAAATGACAGTATGCTCATATAATTATCCTATTTTCGTGCATACGAGAAAATTCTTTGATTTTGTATAAATCGAGAGCACTCCTTAGATGAGACTGAGCTGCCCGCCATATTGATTCTGTCAATTAACAGAAATTCTGTCAATTAATAGAACTCTGTTAATTGACTAAGTGCGAAAAATAACAACGCCTACTCATGGCTTTATTATTATATATATATATATATGTAATCACCGTGACAGACCCATCGATTCTTCCTTTGATCAACTGCATAACCAGATTGAATTGTATGGAGATAACTAACGTTGTCTATATAACCGATCACGATTATAAAAATATGAAATATAATTACAGCTGTGATGTCAACCTCGTGCTGTGATGTCGCATGCTATTTTTATCATTTATAGTCCCAGAGCAGATGTATTCGACGAAATATCATCCCGTGCTACAAGATTTTTGATTTGACAATTTACAGTTGAGGTATAATATTATCAGTTATAATATAAGACGAAAGCGTATATTCAGCGGTTTAGAAAGTTATAGATTTGAGTATTTACGGAGTATTTTGAATTTTTTAACAGAATATAAATTGAAATAGGTATAAATGCCGAAACAAAAATTGCTATCTAAACTAGACTAATACGGTTTATAATTTAGGAATAAATTGAATTAAATGAAATTATTGAGACAACAATATTTCCATTTCTTGTAGATTTGTTAATTATAAAGTACCTGAACATCTTAATTGATTCACATGGCGCCTGAATTATAGCCAAACGATATAGACGTCTTTCATAATGGCACCCAAATTAAATATTCTTTTATATTCATTTAAATTAGCCTTTCTGACCTCGTTCGTGTGTCTGTCATTCCAAAGAATCTTTGCTTTGTAACGAGGCCACAAAGGCTAATTTGCATGCATATAAAAGAATATTTAAACTGGCCACCATTATGAAAGAGGTCTATAGTCGACCTTGAAAAAGTGTACTGTCATGCAGACTCTCTATGATGGATTTTAATATACAAGTAGTAGTATAACGATTGCGTTCACCTTTCCTCACCAAGAGTTATGAGCCCTGCACACGAAGCTTGTAGTGAAGTACATTTTATACCGCCTTGATGTTATGTTCTTTTTTTATTTACCAGCAACGATAAAGATTTGATATCTATAATCTTCAAATACATCTAAATACATAAATGTACGTATTTTGGTGAATTTTCTGACTCATTTATGATTCTATTTAATGTACATATTTATTATGTTTGTCGGCATCACATTGATCAATTAAATTAACATTTATGTGAGTAATTGGTATCATTTACAGAAAACATCTGTTATTTATTTATATATATATATATATATATATATATATATATATATATATATATATATATATATATATATATATATATATATATATATTAATAAGTTTCTTAAAACTGAAACATCGCTACTCCGAGTTTCACGCCTCGTTTGTCGAGACGATCTTCAGGCGGTTGAGTGAAGTTATAAAAATTCAGTTCGTTAATGGCGTCAAAACATCGACTGTCGCAAGTAGATCGTGCGCGCGCGTTTGAACTTTCCCGCGCGAAATTTGTCTCGATGGCGGCACTTCGCAAAGATTTCAGACCTTCTATTCAGTGAATGCCGTTTGTCCGCTTTCATTAGACACAATTTCTCTTCGAGGCAAAGATTGCATCACTTTCCTCCGGCTGAATATGAGTTTGCACGCTTTAGAATGGACCACTTTAGGACAAACTCTTTCTCGCTTTCCTTCAGCTTCCGTACTTCGAGAGCTCTGTATCTTTCGAATATCTTACGTCCTTAAACGACTTCTTGTGGTTGCCATGTCTCTCCTTGAAAGAAGTAGCTGTCATACCTATGTATTCTTTCGTAGTTCCTTCATCTACTGTTATAACTTCGGCTTTATAGACAACGTTCCGGACAAGGCAGTTTCCTTCAAGAGGGCATTCCTTTGGGATCTGGCAGTTACAGTTTCGGGATTCTTTGATGGGGGCTAAAGTTCTTGACAATACGCGGTTGTTGTGGCGAGATATGGCGCTCTTGACATTTTCCATGCAAGAGCAGCTAACTTTAATTGAGTTTCTGCTAAATATCTTGTGAAGTGGACTTGCTCTGGGGAAATGTTTATCGATGAGCTGCAGGAAGTTCCGCGCAATGTTCGTTCTGACAGTTTTACTATAAGGGGGGTTGAACCAGATGACATTTCGTAGGCGATTTCTCCTCGAAGATGGTGGGGTGGGATGATTGTTGCCAGAATATTGTAGTGAAACGTTATAGTTGCTACGGCCGAGAGCACTTTCATAAAATGGTGCGGAAGAATCAAAAGATGACTGATCGGATGAGAGGGTAGAAATGCGTTTGTTGATTGATGCTGGAATTTCCTTAATGACAGAAGGTGGATGGTTAGATTGGCTATTTACGTAAAGCGGGTCGTTGTTTGGTTTTCTATGTACGGCGAGAATTTCCCGTCTTGCAGATTTAGTGTAACATCCAGAAAGTTGACGGTTTGATGACTGACTTCTGCCGTTATCAGCCTTAAACCAAGCTCATTAAAAATGGTGTGCAAATCTTTTCTAGCTTTGTCAGCTGACCTCGCACTCGTGCCCGGTCACTCTGCTCAGTAGCTTTGTTAAGATAAAGAGACCGACAGGTTCGCACTCGGTACCGTCGTAGCTGCCCATGGTGACGTCGAACAAAGATTCGTTGTTTATTTTGACCCATGGTACATTACCGTTGAACAACAGAGATTTACGAGCATGTTGAATGATAGCTATATGTTCATCTGGGATAGTAGTCAGAGTTTTCGCCCATAAAAGAACACTGTTTAAGAGATCTTCTGTAATTGACGGATAAAATTCGACGATATAAAATGCAAGGAACATGTGGTTCGGCTTGTTATTAATAGCTTGGAACCAGTTGGTAACAGATTGGGAATTTTTCCACTGGTTGACATCAATGGATGATCTGATGCTGTTATTAATACTATCGAGGATGACTTTACTTTTACTTTCCCAAGTTCACATTTAGCTGGGTTTATTAGACGGCATTTCGGATTGGAAGAAAAGTTATCTTTGAATTTTGAATTGAATTGAATTTTATTGAATTTGCCATTGAATTTGCCATACTTAAATAAATAATATACATGGTGTTAGTGGCGAGGAAGTCTAAAAAGAAACCAAAAGGCTTATTAAAATTTAGACTACCTCTGAGGCTCAGATTGAATAATATTAATAAAATAATATGAAGCTGGCAATTGATACTGTATATCAGTAAGTATAATGAAATAAAGAAGAATAAGATATCAGTTAAGATGCAAGCACGTTTCCATATTCAGAACTTAAATACTTTTTTAATTTAGATGTAAATAAAGAAAAAGAAACCAAATTGATAATCTCTTCAGGCAGAGAGTTATAAAAATTACAACCTTGATACCGAATAGAGAACTGTCTTAACGTTGTCCTACAAAACGGTATGCGTAGAGCTTTTGAATTCCTTGTATTATGATTATGTGAATGATTACTAGAAACAAACATATCATTAAATGATTTTGGAAGAAGGTTGTTTTTCCAAGAAAATACAAACTGACCCATTTGTAATTTGCAAATATCATGAAATTTTAAAATATGAAGATCTCTGAATATCGGATCAGTGTGAGCATCAAATCTACTACCATTCAATATTCTTATTATTCGTTTCTGCAATACAACAATGCAATTTAGAGTGATGAATGCGTTTCGCTTAGCGATAATGTCCACGCGATTTCCGATTGAAAGTTTACTACTAATGTCTTTCAGTTCCTCGTTGATATCAATAGTTACGTTGTCATTGCTTAGTTTATACGTTTTCGTAACATTTTCCAATAGATGTTTGTTATAAGTTTCTGGAGTACTGTGGTCTCATAAACGTTTGTCGTCTTGTCAGCGAATACAAGAACGCTTTGAGATGAATTAACTTTCTTTAGGTCTTCGTTGATTTTATTTAAAAATAGGTACGCAATGCGTACATGCGTCTACGTTTGGAATGGGGCGTAATTACCATCGTGGCACAGATGTACAATAGTAAAACTGGAAGCAATTAATATTGGTATTTACATTCGTTGGAAGTGATTGCTATAACGATTTCAGATGAAGGAAAATCATTACTTTAATACTTTACACATGACTTGATGGACTGGTGCAGATATATTAACCATTAAGAACTGAACAAACATATTTCTTGTGGTTAAACTATATACCCATTACTGATATAGCCCATTTTTTATCTGATGCATTGACTGCATCATATATGAGCACGGTGATACACTGATGGGCATTGTAGTTTTTTAGCACTTGGTCTTGGGTTATTAGACTACTTGCATTTTGGGTAAGAAATACAGGAACATGTTTTATTTAACAATGTCAACCATAAACTTTAATATTATTTTGCTGTATGGTAGAGTGCAGTTATTATACCTATTAAACAGTTCTAATTAATTAGTGCTTAATAGCACAAAATAAACAATCAAGAAAAGAAAGGATTTTGCACTGGATAGTGACATTTAGTATTTACTGTTGCACAGGTATATTAGTGTCTACACTGTATAGTGTCTACACTGAATGAATCAGGATTCCAATGCGGTCTATGGCTTGCCTAAATAGACTAGATAATTATTTATACCCCAATTTTCATTACCACAAAAAACATCAACAATATCAACTCAAAATTGGAGTGTCCAAGTGGAGCACTTTTTAACATATGGCAATGCCATGATAGAAAACAATGATAAATTCATGCATGTATATGTTGTGGGGCAAATCTATTTGAATTGGGGTAATACAGTAAACACCCGCATATAAGAACACATGATTTCGGAGGTCAGGCTGATCGGGTTCTTATTTAACGGGTGCTTAGTGACAAATCAGCCTCAAAGTGTTCTTAAAATGTTCTTAAATTTCTATATTAGTAATACTACCCAAAAATGCCCCTAGATGTAAAATTAGCATAAATTAATAAATATTCTTTGATTTTAATGATCACAATCAATACTGTATCATTGAGCCTATAAATCACTTGTTTTTTATGTAATTATGACACCTTTTCCATTTTATAAGAACATGCTGAATTTTTCAGGCTGATCTTGTTCTTATAAAAATGGGGCTTTATTGGCCAAATTTCAGCCTGGTGTTCTTAATCCATTTGTTCTTATATGCGGGTGTTTACTTTTTTGATCTGGTACAATTTTTTTAAACCAGTTTTATTTTCAAAACCAGTTTTTTTAAACCAGTTCAATTATAAAATATAGCAATTATATTTTTCAATCCAGTTCAAATTTTCTAAATAGGATCTTCTTGGGTTAAATTTTAATTTTAAAGTTTAAAATTGTCTACGGTTAGTATTGAAGTTAGCATTAGGGTAGGTATTTGGATTATAGTTTTAGCATCCAATGTTATTTTTCCTTGAGTGTGAATACCCTGCATGCAATCATACAATATCTAGTAATAATCCTACATACATCTTACATTGCAATTTTTGACAATTTGTCCAGAATGACTGTGTTAAAATCTTTTAAATGTGCAGTATATTATCAACAGAGCTTTTACAAAATTACCTTAATAGATTATCGCATTTAGAAAAGTGTTAATGTAAAAGATTTTCCACATAGGTCTGGCATGCCATTTATCTCTTGAATGAGAATCAATAATCTTAAATTTTTCCTCATAAAACATGGATATTGCTACCATGTTACATCAACAAACAATGTTGATAATTCAATTCAGAGTGGGAAATATTTTATTTAGAGCACTTGTCAGTGATGAAAAATTGGTTAATTGTCTGTTATCATATATATGTCACCATGAGCAAGGGTTTCACTACATCCCCGTCATACGATCGGACATGCCTGTATGATGAAATGCATCATAGAACTGCTAACACCAAAACAACTAACCCTAACCCCCACCTAATGGTTTTCTAATACATTACTAACCTTCATACTAATACTAATAAAAGGATCGTCCAAAAGACAATTGCTTATGGGCGCTGACAAAGAACACCCGGATGTAGTGAAACCCCACCAGCAAAGGAGTCACTATATTGTACGTCAGTTAATAGTAAAAAAGGTTATTTAGTCTGTCCTTAGTAACAAGCCACTTGTGAACTTCATTGAGTTCACTATTTAATTTCAACGCTAAATCATTTGCTGTTTTTCCGCGTATTGTTAAGTTGGTATCATCTGCATAGATGGATGGTGTGCAATTTTTTAGACAATTTGGTAGATCATTTATGTATAGCAAGAAGAAGAGTGGTCCCAGATTCGATCCCCATGTGGTACTCCACAACGAACTAGACGTGGTGATGATATATTATTATTAATTTTGCAGACTTGTAATCTATCATTTAGATAAGAGATAAACCAGTTTAGTGCTTTTCGTTTGATTCCATATAAACAGAGCTTTCTGATCAATAGCTTGTGATCTACAGTGTCGAACGCTTTCTTGAGATCAAGAAACAGGACACCATTTATGTGTCCTGCATCCATATTGATCAACCAAGAATTTGTTGTGGCCAGCAAAGAAAATGATGTTGAATACCCTTCCCTAAAACCAGATTGTTGTTCTGTGATAATATTATTTTTCTTTAGATAATTGTTTTCTTGAATGTAAACTAATTTCTCGAATAATTTGGAGACAACAGACAAAACCGAAATCGGTCTGTAGTTTCCACATTCTTCTTTGTCACCACTTTTATAAATTGGTGATAGTCTGGCCTTTTTCCAGTCATCCGGAAAGATACCTGAGCGTAGGGAACAGTTAAATATATGTGTCAATAGTGGTGCTGTTATCGCACTTGAATCCTTAAGAATCTTTGCAGGTATCTTGTCAAGGCCACAGGATTTAGATTCATTAAGTTTAATTATAGCCTTTATGACATTCTCCGTTGTAATATCTTGGAATTTAAATTCATCCGAAATCGGTTTCATATAATTATCTATTTGCATTTCATTTTGTGGAATCTGGTTTGAGAGTTCGGGTCCAACATTTGAGAAATATTCATTAAGCGTTTCGGCAATTTCTTGTTCATTCTCTATAATTTTTTCTCCCTTTTTTATAGTAGGGATATTCGTGGTTTTCGTAACCCTGCCAATAAGCTGATTAATGTTTTTCCACATCTCTTTCGGATTTCCTTTATTGTTATCTATAGTGCTTTTAAAATAATTTTTCTTTGCGTTTTTTATCAGCTTATTGACGTGATTTCGATCCTTCTTGTATGCTTGATGAAAATATTTAGATTTCGTTTTAATAGCTTTCTTTTTAAGGTAATCACGATTAATCATTGCTTTTTTTATTTGTTCATTCAGCCAAGGCGCGTAGTCACTTCTTACTTTTCGAAGCCTCGTTGGGGCGTGTATTTCAGTCGTTTGATTAAAGGCTGCTTTGAATTGTTCCCAAAGTGCACTCGGATCATTTATTTGCCAGTCACATTTAGAGAATGATTTTTCTAGATCGCTATTAAATGCGGATGGTATATAATCTTTGTAGCTTCTAGTTTCGACCACTTTTGGAAGATTTTTTGTGAAGGAAATCTTTCGACACCCATGTATAAGGCTATGATCACTTATTCCAAGATGCACAACCCCTGAACTGCTAATTTTTTCTGGTGCGTTTGTCATAAACAAGTCTAGAAGTGTTCCAGTATCTTCTGTAATTCGCGTCGGCTCAGTGATCACTTGCTTTATTTGAAATAATTCAAGCATGTCATTCAATTAAGATCACAATTAAGTCGCCGACAATAACAATATCCTTATTTTCACAATCAATCTTTTTTATAAAATCGTGAATTTTATCAAGTATTTCAACTCTAGCGTTCGGTGGCCTATAAATTGAAGCTATGAGCAGAGGTTTGCATCTGGATTTAGTGATCTCTATACATACCACTTCTAGCTCGTCTGGTACCAAATCGTCTCTAATCTTCACGTTTAAATAATTTCTATAAAAGATTGCGACACCACCACCCTCTCGATTTCGGTCCTTTCTAATGATGTCGTATCCCTTAATTCTTACTTGTGCACCATCTATATTATTGTCTAATCGGGATTCGTTTATGCTTAAAACATCAAGTGTTTCAGCATGAAGATAAACTCGTAGTTGCTCGATGTACTTAGTAAGGGAGGTAATATTCAGGTGCCCTATCCGAAATCCTTTTAGTTTTTTTAAGTCTTGAAACACGTCAACACCTGCAGTTAATCCCCTACCATGTATATTAACATGATGTGATATTGTTTCATTATTATTCGTATTTAGTTGATTTATGTTACCACAGTCAGTCGAATCTGGGATTATATTTGTGCCAAGGTCCTGACTAAAACTCGTACTAAAAACGCTTTATATTGTCAATAAAATGTTTTGCTAGTATACTGCCATGCCTTGTTGATTTAAATGTAGACCCGATCTATTTAGCGCTTTACTCTCAATGTTGTAATGGCTAACTAGTCTTACATTGTTTTTAATACAGTAGCTTTTCAGCATCTTATTTACCTCTACAACCTTGGCCTTTGCTTCTTGATAATCTTCTCTCGTAATTAATTCTGACACAACAATGGCAGTCTCGGGACTTTCACTCTTAATCTGTTTGCAGAGATTCTTTAGGTTTTCAAAAATCTGTTGTGCTGTTTTGTCTCGTGTGTCATTGGTACCAACATGGAGTACAACCGCCTCTGGTTTCTTGTTAAACGATGGCTTCATGTAGTCTTTCATGTCTTTACATGTTGCACCGGGGAAAGACCTTACCACCACCTTTTTCTTCGTTGATCGAGAGATCTTATCCTGTCTAAGCCCTCTAACCATCGAGTCACCCAGTATTACGGTTGTGCCACTTTTTTCTTTGTCTGGATTAGTTTTGTTGTGTTTTCTTGTTTCATCACTAGGCTCGTCATCTTGGATTTCCAAACAGTTAAAGTGCTTATAAACCCAAAATGGGTTTTTGGTGATTCGGATAGAGCATAAAAAGTTAGTTAATAAGTTCTGGATTAGTTTTTGCGTTAAACTTTTAGTTTCGGAGATATAACGGCTCAAACATGCAAATTGTGCCATTTTTTGGAAAAAAGTAGCGCCACCAAAATAACACACAGGGACCTGGATCCGAGGAACCCATCTTCAACAACAACTAGGCTTTTGTATAGGAGAAGACAGCTATCTTAAGAGTTTTTATTGAAAAATGCCCAAACGATGTGTCTTTACGATGTTACCTTGTCTACTCGAATTGTAATATATTTTTATAAGTAATGAAACATAACACGTTCCTCGGATCCAGTCTCCCGGCCTGCGCTACTTTTTTTCACAAATTGTGACTTTGAGCCCTTATATCTCCGAAACTAAAAGTTTAACGCAAAAACTAATCTAGAACTTATTAACTAACTTTTTATGCTCTATCCGAATCACCAAAAACCCATTTTGGGTTTATAAGCACTTTAAAGCGGTTCTCGCTGTTTGTCGGAGCGCTTTCTTGTTGTCGTGTTTGCGGTTACATTGAAATTTATTGCTTGGCTTCTTAAACGCGTTAACATTTTGCATATCTTTGTCTGGCTTCACTGAGGCGGAGCATTCTTTTGACAATTGATGGTTCTGATCTTGCATAATAATAGTTAATGCCAGCCTAAGAGAGTCTCTTTCTTGTTCAGCCGACGTCGCGCGATCCTCAAGGGAATGTATAAATTGCTCTTGTTGTTGGCATTTTTCTTTTTGGTCCTCAAGTATGTATTTTTCAGACATCTCTTTAGCTTCAGAATAAGTATTATTTTGGGCAATCGCTTGCATATTTCTTTCCATCTGCTCTTGAAGGATTACGATGTCCAATTTTATACCTTCGATATCAGCTACAAGTTCCCCTCTTGTGTAGTCTACTGCTTTACTTGATCTGACATTGTTATTTACAACGGGGCAGGGCCGTACATAGCGGGGGCAGCAGGGGCAACTGCCCCCCCAGAAAAAACCAAGATATGTTTTTTATAAGGTTGATTATCAATTTATTATAGGTATTCAGACAATTATTTAATTTGAGTGCTGAAATGCGACGTAAACATAAATAATTCGTCTTGAAAATTTCAAATTTAAATGCATATTTTGGTTTCAACTTATGCTTAATATGCTGACCATGCAGCCATTTTGATTCCGTCAAGAGCGAACCGGCGACCGTGCGGTATAAATAACCGCGTCTGCATATGCATGGTTGTTTTGATATTAAACTTACAAGACGTACTCTTTACTAGATAAGTAATAGGAGTAGAGAACATACCAGACACATGGCGTTCTGTCTATTTCGTTAACAATGGGCTTGCTTATCTTTAAAAAAGTCTAAATATTACCAGACCTTACAGATAAATTTTTTCAGAATGTTCCTCGCAAAAATACCCGGAAATGCTCTTCTAAAGCTTAGGGCATGCCCCCAGACCCCCCTACAGAGGTCCCCGGCGAACACAAACTTCACAGAATTTGTCTTACTGCCCCCCTGCCAAAATAATCCAGCGTACGGCTATGCAACGGGGTTGTTGGTGTCTATTGTTTCTTTACTTGATTTCTCTGCTTGTTTCGATACCGCTCCTTCATCGTCTACAACCATTTGAGTGGTTTCCTCAACATTTGTGAGATTTCCTGGTATCGAAGCCAATACAGCCAATTTTTCTTCAATTATTTGCGCCCTATTTCCACTAACAGTGATCGTCTGTTTGCTAGTGTACCATCGAAGCATGATATCTGTACTTTGGAAGAGTTTACAGCCGCCTCCGGGACATGACCACTTCCCTTCGACAAGGAGTAGAACTTCATTAACAAACATTTTCAAAGAGTCAAATGTACCTGTCCATATCGGTTTGCCTTTGTTGTTCATAGACAACTAACTGCCTGGAACCATGTCCAGCCTTAGTGTCATTTCATTTTTGATGTTGTAGTCCTTCAAAGCTCGGCCATCTTTGAGTTCTTTGTCGGCAAAGCTGAGTCGTTGTTTGTCAGGAAGGATCCCTTCGTTGTCGAGGATTTTTGTCTTCACGCTTTCAATCGTATCACTCAGGTCAACTTCCAGCATGATAGTCTTATTGGTAAGGGTCTTTACATAAATTTTCATCTTGAGAATTGTCAAAAATTGAGGAGCAAAAATTTGAACTCTTACCCTCTCGAATGTATGAGTGTATAGAACCGATCATTCGTTAATAAAGTAATTTCTGATGAAATAAAAGATTGAAATGAAAGAAACGCGAGAGCCAGCGACGCATGCGGAGGTATTCTACGACAGACGGTTTCCCTTTCTAGATTACGATATTAAAACACATGGTACTGGTTTTAGCAGCGTTCGAACGTTCTATTCAGCCGTTCGAACGGTTCTAATCAGTCGTTTGAACGGTGTTTAGCAGCGTTCGAACGGTTGTAGTCAACCGTTCGAACGGCGTTCGAGCGGTTCTGGTCAGCCGTTCGAACGACGTTTAGCAGCGTTTGAACGCTTATCGAACGCCGTTCAAACGGCGTTCGAATGCCGTTCGGACGCCGTTTTCAACTAGGCGTTCGCGAAAACGATAAGGTATGTTTTCCCATGGAGGGTCACATTTTGCCTCAATGGGCGAACGAGCACAATGGCTTCGTTTAAATATGTCTGGTCGAACTCTTGATCAGCGCGAACACAATGGCTCCTAAGTGATGAACTAACAAATATTGCCTGTAACACTCCTAAAACAGAAACAAATATGCATCAGATAAAATATACGTCGCCTACTATCGCAAGGAAAGTGCTGCCGTTAATTGCTCCCAGTTCACACGAAAACTGATCAACAAATTTCATGTCGATTAACATGACGTTAATACTCATAACTTGTCGCCTTACCTTGATAAAATTTCGAAAATCAAAGAAAACAGTGGTCAAACAGTAGACAGAAAAATGAGATGGCTCCGCTTGGTCATGTGATCCAGGTTTTACGTCACACTCACTATGACGATCTGCACGATGTGTGAAAGGATTAAGGCTTTAGGTGTTGGTTGCCATAGCGTAATTGAGAAAGACATGTAGTGTTGACATTATGTAATGATCTTATTAGTTACGTGTAGCAATGATTAACCGAGCTATTTGCCATGTAATTTTATACAATATAAATAACAAATGTTAGCGCGCGAAATTCTAATTGCGCTGAAGAATGGCTGAAATGGCTGCCTTCCGTCAAACTGGTCAAAGTGAAATTCCAGTATGCCGTACACTCGCATTTATTTGCATTGTTTGGAGCATCGTAAAAACTGGTTGCGCGTACAACACATCGATAGATGGCTACAGTGTAATTGGAGGGAAGAAGAAAACGCGATCTTAGTCAAGTCATTGTCTGAACGTCGAGACATCAATGGGAATCAAGTTCCGTATCAAGGTTATGAAGATATGTGTCATCTTTTTTAATGCGCAAAATATAATACTGAGATTTCTAGAGTGATTGAGGATCCTTTTAGTAGAAGCTCTTGTGCCAGAAAGATGTACATCTTTTGCTGGCAGGTTATGAAGATGTGTCATCTTTTCTTAACCAGTGGAAGCTATAGGAGTCTTATATTATTCTATGTATGTGCGCGCTACGCATAACTGCTATATATAATACTGAGATTTCTAGAGTGATTGAGAATCCTTTTAGTAGAAGCTCTTGTGCCAGAAAGATGTATCATCTTTTGCTGGCAGGTTATGAAGATGTGTCATCTTTTCTTAACCAGTGGAAGCTATAGGCTCGGCTATAGGAATCTTATATATTACTCTCTGTATAAACGCATTTCGTAAGCGCTAATATATATTCGATGTTCGTGCGTTATTAAATAGAGCATACATATATTTACTGAAGAAAAATAAATGCATGTGTCAGAGATGTTAGGCGATTGTAACAGTTGTGGTTTCGCGACTGAAACTATTTAATATGACACGCGTCTGGTGTTGTCATCCACGTTTATCATATAAGGCAGAGTGCTACAAATTTAATAAATAATGGAAAATTAACATATTTCTTGCTTGATCACATACTGCGATTTAGCAAGTCAACAAGGATTGGTGACATCTCAAAGTGTTAATTGGAAATGCGATTAGACCTACCGACATCCGGAGATTCCTGCATTCAGCAGATTGTCATCGGAGTGGCAGGCTCTCTGCGGGCGGCTTGCGGGGGAGCAACAATCATGGGGGTTAGAAATTTAATTGAAGGACGAACAACGTGAAGCAATTAAACAACTTCTATCAAGCGTTTACAACATTGAAGTATATGGAGACAGATTACTTGGGTTTCTCTACTTGGCTAACACTGAATTTCGTTTGACGCAATGACCGCAAGCACCGTTCAAAACAGAATACCACAGTGGACATAATTCTGAACTTATTTTCCTTCGCATAACATCGGGGACATGACAAGATAGTTCAACATGTTGGAAAATATTATTCGGTGCCGTAGCCCAATTTTTCAACGCAATATTTCTAAACAAATTCTGTGTTGTTTATTGCTTGACAGTTACGGAGCAATTATAGAATACCCGTCCACTTTTGAAACAGCATTTAAAGGCAGAAATACAAACCAGGATGGCCTAAAATGTCTTTAAATTTAATGTCGAAGGTTTATATTGTGCGTAGTTGTTGATTGTTATCAAATTAAATGGAGTTTTAAAATAGAACGAAGCAATTGTATATGATGAACTTTCCGTAATTTGCTAAAACTTTCTGTGATATGCTAAAACCAGATAAGGATTCAAATGCTCAAACAAGGAAACTAAAGTCATTGTATGAGTTGTATCAGTTATCACAATTAATTGATGAAGCTACCCGGGTAACTATGACAACCTCTAGCCTAATTGATCATATAACTACTAATACACCAGAAAAAGTTTTTGATTCTGGTGTTATCCATACTGGATTAAGCGACCATAGTTTAGTATTTGCCCTAAGAAAAATTTCTGTTATTAAAAAACAAGAAAACAAAGTCGAAATTAGAAATATGAAAAGATTTGATAATCAAAAATTTGTTGATGATTTGAGCAGACAACACTGGGAGTATGTATACTTTTTCGCTGAAGATCCTAATGCTATGTGGGAAATCTGGAAGCAATTATTCTTAGAGGTCTTAGATAAACATGCACCAATTCAACACAAAAAGATTAGAACAAAAAAAGTTCCTTGGATTACCAGTATTATAAAGGATCTTATGAACACAAGGGACAGATTAAAAAGAAAAGCCATTATCACAAACCTAGAGATAGACTGGTTAAATTATAAAACAACAAGAAACAAAGTTAATATTCAGCTAAAAAATGCCAAAAAAGATTATTACTCCACTAAAATTGCTGGTCAAAAACACAACCCTAAAGAGGCGTGGAAAACTATAAACAATATATTAGGTAGACAAAGCAAACCAACAGTAGTAAATGAGTTAAAATTAGATGAAAATAGCTTGACAAATACCAAAGATATTGCAGAGGGCTTTAATGATTATTTTTCAAATATTGGCCCTGATCTAGCTAGCAAAATTGATTCGTCAAATTTCAACTTTGAAACGTATATTGAAAATGCTAAATCAGAATTCGCTGCATTCCAGCCAGTCACTGTCAAGGAGGTCTACCATCTCTTACTTTGTCTCTCTAGCAATAAAGCTACTGGAGTTGATAAGATTTCTTGTAAAATTATTAAAATAGCTGCACCTACCATTTCAGATTCATTGACATACATATTCAATCAGGCTATTACTCTATCCCTTTTCCCTGATGAATGGAAAACAGCTAGAGTAATACCTCTTTATAAAAATGGCCAACGAAACGTGCCTGGAAATTACAGACCAATTTCAGTTCTGCCAGCCATCAGCAAAATTATGGAACGAATTCTATATGATCAACTATATAATTATTTAACAAAATTTGGACATCTAAGCGATTGTCAATTTGGTTTTAGAAAATTTCACTCTACAGTCACAGCATTACTGGACTGTACAAATGAGTGGTATATGAATTTAGACCGGAAAAAGTTCAACCTAGTAGTCTTAATTGACTTAAAGAAAGCATTTGATACTGTTGATCATCAAATTCTATTGAGAAAACTGGAGTTGTATGGAGTAAAAGGGCAAGCTCTATCTTTTCTCAAATCTTATCTCTCGAATAGAAGGCAGAAATGCCAAATTCAAGGCTCTGTTTCATCAGAGAAATTGATCAAATGTGGTGTACCACAAGGCTCTATTTTAGGGCCACTATTTTTCCTATTATATATTAATGATTTGCCTCAATGTCTATATAAAACAAAACCTCGGATGTTTGCTGACGACACTAACCTGACCGCTTCTGGAGACTCTATTACTGACCTTGAAGCTGCAGTGAATTCTGATTTAGAAAATCTTAGAAAATGGTTAATCGCCAATAAACTTAGCTTAAATGTAGCTAAGACAGAGTTTATGTTAATTGGTTCTAAACAAATGTTTAGAAGTATTTCAAATTTGAAACTAAATGTTAAAATTGAGAACGAATCAGTTAAACAAGTTTATGAATCCAAAACTCTTGGAGTGACAATTGACCAGCATTTATCTTGGAGTAGTAACACTGAGAATGTTTGCAAGAAAATAACATCCGGTATATCGGCTCTTAGACGACTGAAAGAATTTGCTGATAAGCAAACCATTCTTTCTGTGTATAATGCTATTGTTCGGCCATACTTCGATTACTGCTGTGAAGTATGGGATGTGTTTGGCGAAACACAATCAAAAAGACTCCAAAAACTCCAAAATCGAGCTGCGCGAATTATTATGAATATGAACAATGACACAGATCATTCTGTTGCTCTGCAAGCATTGGGCTGGAAGCCACTTAAAACAGAAAGAAAGAAAGGGAAAGCAAAAATAATGTACAAATTATTAAATAAAATGGGTCCTAAGTCACTCACTAATCTTTTCACATATAAAGGTGAGAAAACAAATTATCACCTTCGGGACATTTCAAGTAGCCTTTGTTTACCACAACCGCGTACTAATAATATGAAAAAAAGTTTCATGTATGACGGAGCACACCTTTGGAATTCTATTCCAAAAGAAATTAGAGAGAGCAAATCCCTTTCTGCCTTTCGAAAGAAAATCGCTGTTCACATTGATTGATTGATTGATAGTAAATGCAACTTGAAGTACTGTACCTGTGAATATAGATTACTGTATACTAGTTAATAACTTAGATTTTATCTAATACATATAATTTTGTAAATAGCTTTTAAAATTTTTTATCTGTATATTTTTGCACACGCCCCCCATGGAAATCAGCTTCGGTTGATGGGGTCAGCGTGTATAAATAAAGTTTTCTATCTATCTATCTATCTATCTAATTTGACCCTTAGTTACACATTTGTTAGGATACGATATAATAACACGCACCTGGCTTCCTGATTTGCCTTCCTCAAATTTATATTCATTATTCAAATTATTTAGTTCGTCTTCAAAAGAAAGAGCTTCACCCCTTTCATGTTCGTCATAAAATAGATGCTTTCGACGACGAGGTTTCTTTTATTTTTGCGGTGGACGCACGTCTAGTTTTTCTGGTGTTATTGTTCGCAATTGTCTTTTCACTCTTGAGTCTTGATGTCGCTTTGTCTGCGTTTTCTAAACTGCACACAGCTGAGTGTTGGATTGACGGTTTTCCAAGTGCGTCTTTCCAAGTACGGCAAACTCTATCCTTTGGCTTCCTTGCTTTCCGACTGTTTAAACAGGTTCTCCGTCGAACACTTGGAACTCCCGCATTTGATTTTGAAATTAATGTAATTACATACACGACAAAAATCGTCTTTACAAACTGCTTTTGGTTTTGGTCCTTTCTTATTGAGAGATTTTTTTTAGTTTTTTTACTAGCCATGCTATGCAGCTGTGTTTATTTACATTGGGGAATGCGCTTTGAATGAGGGTTTTTCACCAAGAATTTTGGATGAATATGATTGATTTGACTTGGTAATATATGTGAAAATTAGTTAAATGAGCGTAATTGATTGATCAGATATGTCAATACTAATTAAGTGGGCGTAATCGATTAACACCCATGATTGTTGCAGGCTCTCCTTCTTCTCGCGCCTCCCCCGCAAGCCGCCCTCCCCCAACCCGCAGAGAGCCTGCTCGCAGGCTATTTAGTCATATAGTCCGCCGCCGATAACATAGCGTTTACGTTGCTAAGCATCTGAAGGAGATCTTCAAATCATTTCATTGATAGGTGGCGCGCAGTTGTTGGTAAACCAAATTTTGAATTTTCTTTCGTGTCGTTGTTTTCATTCAGGAAGAAATGTGCTTTCCACCGCATGCGATGCACTACGCTTTCGACTTTCTCGATGAGGCGCCTCCGATATTGATCTTTGGATGGTATGCCAATGTTTTTTAGCGAATAATTAAACTGAATTCTGTGCATTTTAAGAATAATAAATCCACAGGAATGCGAGGTCAGCTGACAAAGCTAGAAAAGATTTGCACACCATTTTTAATGAGCTTGGTTTAAGGCTGATAACGGCAGAAGTCAGTCATCAAACCGTCAACTTTCTGGATGTTACACTAAATCTGCAAGACGGGAAATTCTCGCCGTACAGAAAACCAAACAACGACCCGCTTTACGTAAATAGCCAATCTAACAATCCACCTTCTGTCATTAAGGAAATTACAGCATCGATCAACAAACGCATTTCTACCCTCTCATCCGATCAGTCATCTTTTGATTCTTCCGCACCATTTTATGAAAGTGCTCTCGGCCGTAGCAACTATAACGTTTCACTACAATAATCAATATTCTGGCAACAATCACCCCACCATCTTCGAGGAGAAATCGCCTACGAAATTTCATCTGGTTCAACCCCCCTTATAGTAAAACTGTCAGAACGAACATTGCGCGGAACTTCCTGCAGCTCATCGATAAACATTTCCCCAGAGCAAGTCCACTTCACAAGATATTTAGCAGAAACTCAATTAAAGTTAGCTACTCTTGCATGGAAAATGTCAAGAGCGCCATATCTCGCCACAACAACCGCGCATTGTCAAGAACTTTAGCCCCCATAGAATCCCGAAACTGTAACTGTCGGATCCCAAAGTAATACCCTCTTGAAGGAAACTGCCTTGTCCGGAACGTTGTCTATAAAGCCGAAGTTACAACAGTCGATGAAGGAACTACGAAAGAATACGTAGGTATGACAGCTACTTCTTTCAAGGAGAGACATGGCAACCACAAGAAGTCGTTTAAGGACGTAAGATATTCGAAAGATACAGAGCTCTCGAAGTACGTGTGGAAGCTGAAGGAAAGCGAGAAAGAGTTTGTCCTAAAGTGGTCCATTCTAAAGCGTGCAAACTCACATTCAGCCGGAGGAAAGCGATGCAATCTTTGCCTCGAAGAGAAATTGTGTCTAATGAAAGCGGACAAACGGCATTCACTGAATAGAAGGTCTGAAATCTTTGCGAAGTGCCGCCATCGAGACAAATTTCGCGCGGGAAAGTTCAAACGCGCGCGCGCGATCAACAGTCGATGTTTTGACGCCATTAACGAACTGAATTTTTATAACTTCACTCAATCGCCTGAAGATCGTCTCGACAAACGAGGCGTGAAACTCGGAGTAGCGATGTTTCAGTTTTAAGAAACTTATTAAAACAATTTATATTGCTCTGCTGAATATTCACAGTATTGAGCACTCTTTTATCTACTACAAACAAAGAAATATTATATAATATAATTATATATTATATTATATATTATATAATTTTCCGTGTTTACATACAGTTATATAAACACGAGTGGAAGTTTGGGAGAACGAGAAATCATGTTTCCACGCGATTTCAAGTTCTCCCAAACTTCCACGAGTATTTATATAACGTATGGGAACACGGATAAAAATGTTTTCTATTTCTTTTATAAAATAACCCGTAGAAAGCAAATAAAATGTACAAATATCTTTTTTATCTTACTGCGTATGATCGATGGCGCCGTGATGTCTATAATTGATGGCGTATGATGGCTAATTGATAGCTAATTGATGGCGTATCACGATGGCGTAATCCATCCATGTTATAATTGTTAATTATAACTAATAATTGATCAACATAAAATTTTTAATCATTGGATCAACAAAGATAATCATTTTACATAAAATGAACACTCTCTCTCAGTCAATGAACAGTTACAATAATTAATTTATATTAGAATTCCATAACTAATTGTTATAATTAACTAATTGTTATATATAATTGTTAAATGTATAAATGTATAAATAATTGTTAAAACAATTAGACAACGAGTCCAAGTTGTCTGTGAGCGAATAGTTAACGAAGGCGAAGCCTGAGTTGACTATTCGCTCATAGACAACGAGGGCGAGTTGTCTAATTATTTTAGTAGAAACAAATTAGTGGACTATTACAAATCATGCATTCTCAAAAAAATTATCCATAAACTCATCTGAAGCCTCCCCAAAACGAGAGTTTTCTGCCATTCTTTTGAGCGCGTTTCCCAAACGTTGTCTATCACGAATAGACAACGGTTGAGTAGCCAATCAGAATGCAGCATTTGTAATAGACCATGGTCAGTTTCTACTAGAGCCTGATATAAACACGGTAACTGACCAATCACAGCGTGCGTAAGACACGACTTATTTTATAAATATATATATATATATAAATGCACTATATAACGTGGATCAAGCAGCTGCGTGGTTGCATGATTAAGACGGAGTAGCTGGATTGGTAAGGCCTTCTGTTTCAATGTCGTAGAGTTCTGAAAAATTAAAGAGAAGAAGAGAATCAATTTGAGATAAGTACTCTGTTATTTTATAAACTTTGCTTCCTTTGTTTTGTAGTTTTACGATGCTTTGGATAAAGAAATTGCTTCATTTTTTCGTTGTTACATTCATATTTCTACCAAGTACAAGTCGAGGTGCGTCTTGGGAAATATCACTTAAGAAATTCTAAATCCTTATTACGGCTAAGTTGTCTTTATATAGTTCCATAAAATAGGACTTAATATACTCATATAATGTTGTTGAAAATTTATCTGACTGCCTCAACCGGGAATCGAACACAAGATTTCTCGCTTAACGTACCAGCACTAGCTCTTACCACTGAGCTATATTGAGACACCGTCAGGACACACAATTTTCGGACGCTGTTTTTTCCCCAATCACTACCCGGAGACCAAGAGTCATGCCAAGGAAAATTTAGAACTGCTTTAGTTCGACATTACGCCATGAGCATCATTGTGGCCACGCGAAATATTGTCTGCATGTAGTAAGACTGGGTACTAATTACACCAGAAGTTTCTTGTTGAAATCCCTATTTTAAGTATGAAATCCCTATTTTGTGACGGGTGTTAGGGGTTGTGGGAGGCATGCTATGGGGGAAAGTGCAGGGGAAAAGATTTAGAAAATGGCTGTTCATCAGTTGCCCAGACCTGTTAGTGGACAGACTGAAATATTGAAGGCCTTAATCGAGCCGTTCAGTTATCTAATAAAAAATGTTCATATAGATATCATACTTCATTCTTCAATTTAGTTGGGGTTTTTCAACTCAACATTTCCTCAAAAAAAATCAATTTTAGAACTGCCCATTTTATATTTAGAATTGCCCATTTTGGAAAATGGGACGTCTTAGAATGACCCATTCGGGAGACATCGCCTCCTTGCAGGCCAGAGACCTTGGGTTCCGGGTTGGGGCAGTGCAGATAAATTTTCTAAAGCACTTTATTAAAAGTACAGTATATTCATGTTGAATATATTTGGATATTATGTTAAACATTATGCCAGTTTCGTTTAATAATTGTCGAACCGGCTTTGCTCAACTCTTAGTTGTTATTAATCCATACTCTCTGAAAGAATTTAAGTTAAAACAGAGTCAAAATTTATCAACATTCTACTTTTCATATTAGGTTTTCCGTTGTTATACATATATATCTACTTCACTTTAAGCCTCTACTTTTTCATTTGAAATACTCTTAGTAGCAGGAGGTTATTAATATATACATAGTTGAGTCTAATTTTTCAATGTTTGTCAGTATATGAGTCAATGAATTTTAAATTGTTTAGATTGACAGGAGAAAAAAGAGCAGCTTGCGTTACTTGACATTTAAATGTTTTGTGTTAGCTTTTCTGATTGTATTCTTGTTGCTATATGTATGTAATTACTTAGAGAGCCTTGACTACGAGATTCATTATTTTCGATCCCATTTACTTGCGTCATCTCTTGCGGACGTGATAAAGTCGTAGTCATAGTCCATTTGAGTATGGGATCTTTCTCAAAACTCGTAATCAAATGGACAATGATATTTTCTAGAAGTGTGAAGTTGATCGTCCAGATTGGTGTAGTCATAGTCACTAGAATTATATTGTCCGGAAACGCGGTCAAAGTCTTTGTTCTATGTTTTTGTTCAGTTTGTGCACTTTCACGGTTACTAAACACATTATATTTTCTGTATAATGAAGCAGTTATCCAATAGCAACGTTTGGTTTAATGTTGTCTAAATATTAATAAACCTAAAACAAAGGATTTGTGCACCTTCAGGTCCTCCTCAACATGAATCACAGTTCGATTGTTCGTCTTCAAAAGAAAGAGCTTCACCCCTTTCATGTTCGTCATAAAATAGATGCTTTCGACGACGAGGTTTCTTTTATTTTTGCGGTGGACGCACGTCTAGTTTTTCTGGTGTTATTGTTGTTGGCAATTGTCTTTTCACTCTTGAGTCTTGATGTCGCTTTGTCTGCGTTTTCTAAACTGCACACAGCTGAGTGTTGGATTGACGGTTTTCCAAGTGCGTCTTTCCAAGTACGGCAAACTCTATCCTTTGGCTTCCTTGCTTTCCGACTGTTTAAACAGGTTCTCCGTCGAACACTTGGAACACCCGCATTTGATTTTGAAATTAATGTAATTACATACACGACAAAAATCGTCTTTACAAACTGCTTTTGGTTTTGGTTCTTTTATTATTGAGAGATTTTTTTTAGTTTTTTTACTAGCCATGCTATGCAGCTGTGTTTATTTACATTGGGGAATGCGCTTTGAATGAGGGTTTTTCACCAAGAATTTGGGATGAATATGATTGATTTGACTTGGTAATATATGTGAAAATTAATTAAATGAGCGTAATTGATTGATCAGATATGTCAATACTAATTAAGTGGGCGTAATCGATTAACACCCATGATTGTTGCAGAAAGACAAGACAAGACAAGACAAGACCACAAGACAAGACAAGACAAGACTGTCTCTCTTTCTATTAACTATGGTTGCAGGCTCTCCTTCTTCTCGCGCCTCCCCCAACCCGCCCTCCCCCAACCCGCAGAGAGCCTGCTCGCAGGCTATTTAGTCATATAGTCCGCCGCTGATAACATAGCGTTTACGTTGCTAAGCAACGTAGACGCAAAAATGGATCATTCACTTGCCAGAAAGTGACATCAGATGTCATCTGAAGGAGATCTTCTTCAAATCGTTTCATTTCATTGATAGGTGGCGCGCAGTTATTGGAAGGTAAACCAAATTTTGAATTTTCTTTCGTGTCGTTTTCATTCAGGAAGAAATGTGCTTTCCACCGCATGCGATGCACTACGCTTTCGACTTTCTCGATGAGGCGCCTCCAATATTGATCTTTGGATGGTATATGCCAATGTTTTTTAGCGAATAATTAAACTGAATTCTGTGCATTTTAAGAATAATAAATCCACACGAATGCGAGGTCAGCTGACAAAGCTAGAAAAGATTTGCACACCATTTTTAATGAGCTTGGTTTAAGGCTGATAACGGCAGAAGTCAGTCATCAAACCGTCAACTTTCTGGATGTTACACTAAATCTGCAAGACGGGAAATTCTCGCCGCACAGAAAACCAAACAACGACCCGCTTTACGTAATCCATCTTCTGTCATTAAGGAAATTACAGCGTCGATCAACAAACGCATTTCTACCCTCTCATCCGATCAGTCATCTTTTGGTTCTTCCGCACCATTTTATGAAAGTGCTCTCGGCCGTAGCAACTATAACGTTTCACTACAATAATCAATATTCTGGCAACAATCACCCCACCATCTTCGAGGAGAAATCGCCTACGAAATGTTATCTGGTTCAACCCCCCTTATAGTAAAACTGTTAGAACGAACATTGCGCGGAACTTCATGCAGCTCGTCGATAAACATTTCCCCAGAGCAAGTCCACTTCACAAGATATTTAGCAGAAACTCAATTAAAGTTAGCTACTCTTTCATGGAAAATGTCAAGAGCGCCATATCTCGCCACAACAACCGCGTATTGTCAAGAACTTTAGCCCCCATAGAATCCCGAAACTGTAACTGCCGGATCCCAAAGGAATACCCTCTTCAGGAAGGAAACTGCCTTGTCCGGAACGTTGTCTATAAAGCCGAAGTTACAACAGTCGCTGAAGGTACTACGAAAGAATACGTAGGTATGACAGCTACTTCTTTCAAGGAGAGACATGGCAACCACAAGAAGTCGTTTAAGGACGTAAGATATTCGAAAGATACAGAGCTCTCGAAGTACGGAAGCTGAAGGAAAGCGAGAAAGAGTTTGTCCTAAAGTGGTCCATTCTAAAAGGTGCAAACTCATATTCAGCCGGAGGAAAGCGATGCAATCTTTTCCTCGAAGAGAAATTATGTCTAATGAAAGCGGACAAACGGCATTCACTGAATAGAAGGTCTGAAATCCTTGCGAAGTGCCACCATCGAGACAAATTTCGCGCGGGAAAGTTCAAACGCGCGCGCGCGATCAACTTGCGTCAGCAAACAGTCGATGTTTTGACGCCATTAACGAACTGAATTTTTATAACTTCACTCAATCGCCTGAATATCGTTTCGACAAACGAGTCGTGAAACTCGGAGTAGCGATGTTTCAGTTTTAAGAAACTTATTAAAAAAATTTATATTGCTCTGCTGAATATTCACAGTATTAATGAGCACTCTTTTATCTACTACAAACAAAGAAATATTATATATATATATATATATATATATATATATATATATATATATATATATATATATATATATATATATATATATATATATATATATATATATATATATATATATATATATATATATATATATATATATATATATAATATATATATATATATATATATATATATATATATATATATATATAATTAAGAAATAGAAAACATTTTCCGTGTTTACATACAGTTATATAAACACGAGTGGAAGTTTGGGAGAACGAGAAATCATAGTGGGAACACGAGCCCGTAGGGCGAGTGTTTCCACGCGATTTCGAGTTCTCCCAAACTTCCACGAGTGTTTATATAACGTATGGGAACACGGATAAAAATGTTTTCTATTTCTTTTATAAAATAACCCGTAGAAAGCAAATAAAATGTACAAATATCTTTTTTATCAACACGTAAATTCTCCTTACTCCTTCGATGGCGCCGTGATGTCTAATTGATGGCGTATGATGGCTAATTGATGGCTAATTGATGGCGTATGATGGCGTATCACGATGGCGTAATCCATCCATGTTATAATTGTTATCCATGTTATAATTGTTATAACTAATTGTTATATATAATTGTTAAATGTATAAATGTATAAATGTATAAATGTATAAATAATTGTTAAAACAATTAGACAACGAGTCCAAGTTGTCTATGAGCGAATAGTTAACGAAGGCGAAGCCTGAGTTGACTATTCGCTCATAGACAACGAGGGCGAGTTGTCTAATTATTTTAGTAGAAACAAATTAGTGGACTATTACAAATCATGCATTCTCAAAAAAATTATCCATAAACTCATCTGAAACCTCCTCAAAACGAGAGTTTTCTGCCATTGTTTTGAGCGCGTTTCGCAAACGTTGTCTATCACGAATAGACAACGGTTGAGTAGCTAATCAGAATGCAGCATTTGTAATAGACCATGGTCAGTTTCTACTAAAGCCTGATATAAACACGGTAACTGACCAATCACAGCGTGCGTATTATTTTATAAATATATACGATATTTTATATACGACTTATTTTATAAATATATATATATAAATGCACTATATAACGTGGATCAAGCAGCTGCGTGGTTGCATGATTAAGACGGAGTAGCTGGATTGGTAAGGCCTTCTGTTTCAATGTCGTAGAGTTCTGAAAAATTAAAGAGAAGAAGATCGAGAATCAATTTGAGATAAGTACTCTGTTATTTTTTAAACTTTGCTTCCTTTGTTTTGTAGTTTTACGATGCTTTGGATAAAGAAATTGCTTCATTTTTTCGTTGTTACATTCATATTTCTACCAAGTACAAGTCGAGGTAGGTCTTGGGAAATATCACTTAAGAAATTCTAAATCCTTATTACGGCTAAGTTGTCTTTATATAGTTCTATAAAATAGGACTTAATATATTCATATAATGTTGTTGAAAATTTATCTGACTGCCTCAACCGGGAATCGAACACAACACCGTCAGGACACACAATTTTCGGACGCTGTTTTTTCCCCAATCACTACCCGGAGACTTAGGCTGCGTTTACACTAGAGCAAAAGTTATCGGATTCGTATTGTTTTATATTCCCATGAGGATGGAAAACAATATGAATCCGGATACTTTTGCTCTAGTGTAAACGCAGCCTAAGAGTTATGCTAAGGAAAATTTAGAACTGCTTTAGTTAAACATTACGCCATAATTTGATCAAAATGAGCATCATTGTGGCCACGCGAAATATTGTCTGCATGTAGTAAGACTGGGTACTAATTACACCAGCGTATGAAATCCCTATTTTAAGTATGAAATCCCTATTTTGTGACGGGTTTTAGGGGTTGTGACTTGTGGGAGGCATGCTATGGGGGAAAGTCGTCTCATTTTCCAAAATGGGCAGTTCTAAATATAAAATGGGCAGTTCTAAAATTGTTTTTTTTTTAGGAAATGTTGAGTTGAAAAACCCCAACTAAATTGAAGAATGAAGTATGATATCTATATGAACATTTTTTATTAGATAACGGCTCAATTAAGGCCTTCAATATTTCAGTCTGTCCGCTAACAGGTCTGGGCAACTGATGAACAGCCATTTTCTAAATATTTTCAACTGCACTTAGTATGACCCCTTCGGGAGACATCGCCTCCTTGCAGGCCAGAGACCTTGGGTTCACGGTTGGGGCAGTAACAGATAAATTTTCTAAAGCACTTTATTAAAAGTACAGTATATTCATGTTGACTATATTTGGATATTATGTTAAACATTATGCCAGCTTCGTTTAATAATTGTCGAACCGGCTTTGCTCAACTCTTAGTTGTTATTAATCCATACTCTCTGAAAGAAACAGAGTCAAAATTTATCAACATTCTACAGTTCACATTAGGTTTTCCGTTGTTATACATCTACTTTAAGCCTCTACTTTTTCATTTGAAATACTCTGAGTAGCAGGAGGTTATTAATATATACATAGTTGAGTCTAATTTTTCAATGTTTGTCAGTATTTTAAATTGTTTAGATTGACAGGAGAAAAAAGAGCAGCTTGCGTTACTTGACATTTAAATGTTTTGTGTTAGCTTTTCTGATTGTATTCTTGTTGCTATATGCATGTAATTACTTAGGGGGCCTTGACTACGAGATTCATTATTTTCGATCCCATTTACTTGCGTTATCTCTTGCGGACGTGATAAAGTCGTAGTCATAGTCCATTTGAGTATGAGATCTTTCTCAAAACTCGTCATCAAATGGACGATGATATTTGCTAGAAGTGTGAAGTTGATCGTCCAGATTGGTGTAGTCATAGTCACTAGAATTATATTGTCTGGAAACGCGGCCAAAGTCTTTGTTCTATGTTTTTGTTCAGTTTGTGCACTTTCACGGTTACTGAACAATTATATTTTCTGTATAATGACACAGTTATCCAATAGCAACGTTTGGTTTAATGTTGTTTAAATATTAATAAACCTAAAACAAAGGATTTGTGCACCTTCAGGTCTCCCTCAACATGAATCACAGTTCGATTGCTAGCCCCTTTGAAGTTTGCCACGTTTCCAGACCATTCCATTGACTATTGAGAAAAACTATTGTTGGTGCCTTATCAAGTTTAAAAACATTTATAAAAACATCAGGATAAAAACTTTAAAACTTTATTAAACATCAACGTTTCGGGGCAAGCCCCTTTGTCAAGATATGAGTACACAGATTCTTGAATCTACAATATAATTAAAAATGCACCTATTTTACAAAAAATCCCTAATAAGTCCCCGAGGTATAAATGAATCTAACTTGTATGCCCAGAATCCCTCCCTTGTTGTCGGATCATTTACATTTGTTTTATCAATTATTTTAATTTTAACATCTTCCAATCCATTATGTCCACTTTCATAAAAATGCGCATACAAATGCTCATCTGCTATTCCCCTACAACCCTTGCCGAACCTATTCAAACTTCTCTTATGGTTATTAAATCTTTTCCTAAATGATGTAATCGTGCTTCCCACATGAATCTTGGCACATTTCTTACATGTTATAAGATAAATAACTCCAACTGAATCGCAATCAAATGAATAATTGATGAAGTATGTATTACCCGCCCCTGCAAAGTTACATCCTTCATCAACATATTTACAAATTTGACAGCGAGACTTACCGCATTTTTTCATACCTTTATCCCTTAAATCTGAATTTTCACCTTTCAATTTTGCTCTAACCAAAACATCCTTAACATGTTTTGGCCTCCTATATGCAATCATAGGTTTATCCGCAAAAATTTCCTTCATGTCATCCGAAGCATGCAAAATAGGCCAGATGGAATCAATATTCCTTACCCCTGACAACGCTGGATGAAAATTCATAACTAGAGGCATCCTATTAACTTTGGATGTATTCCTACCTGTATCCTGACAAAGAAGACTATCTCTATTTTGTCTTTTTGCTTTATTAAACTGAGACTCAACTACCTTGCGTTCAAATTTATTTATTAACTTTAACTTTACAACCATATATAAATGCGAAAGAATTAAAACTATTAAATTAGAGAAAAAACTTTGAATATCTAAATATATGGTTGAAGGTAAGGTCAACAGGACATGAGTCGTCCCATGTGAAGACCGACCTTAATATAATCCCCTCTCAATAAAATGTCCCTTCATTTCCTTCAACCGTTCTTCAAAAACTTCGTTTGAGTCACAAATCCGCCTAAGCCTTAATGCTTGACCATAAGGTATGCCTTTCTTGACATGCAATGGATGACATGATTTATAATCCAAATATTGATGTGTATCTGTAGGTTTAGAATACACATCCGTGGTTAGCCTATTATTTCTAAGTTTAACTAAAATATCCAAGAATGGGAGCTCACTCTTAGACCATTCCCATGTAAACTTAATGGTTTCATGATAAGAATTTACATAATTAAAAGATTCAGGTAAAGCCTCTTCTCCATGTAACCATATTAGAAAAATATCATCTAAAACCCTCCACCAAACCCAAGGTGTCAGGTGATAACCTTTAACATTCTACTTTCAAGTTTACTCAAAACAAATGTAAATGATCCGACAACAAGGGAGGGATTCTGGGCATACAAGTTAGATTCATTTATACCTCGGGGACTTAACTCTTTCCCTACGGGCGCAGTTAAAACGGGTCGTTGAAGACCCGCAAAGTCGTCAATCGAAAAACACGGCACACGGTAACGCAAGATTAAAAATTGAAATTCGACAAAGCCAGGAACATGAAATCCACGCACACGCCAAGTTTGATTTGATTTCATAAACAACTCTGCGATTGGTGGCATTTTGAGTTTTCAAGATGCTATGCGGGCGTGCAAGATGGCCTTTTCTAAAAAAATGTAAATTTTTCAACCTGATTTATGATAATTAATGCTAATTTATATTAACATAATGTGTTTTGTTCGGGAAATTTAAAAGAACAAGTAAAAGCCGGTTTATTGGGCTTCCAGAAAATGTATAGCTTTCGCAACAGTTATGGTTATTTCAAGAGATATCAATAGAACAACGTGGTCGTTCAATTTTTGATGTTTTTCAGCCGTAGGGAAAGAGTTAATATTAGGGTTTTTTGTAAAATAGGTGCATTTTTAATTAGATTGTAGCGTGTATATTAGCGCTTCAAGAATCTGTGTATTCGTATCTTGACAAAGGGGCTTGCCCCGAAACGTTGATGTTTAATAAAGTTTTAAAGTTTTTATCCTAATGTTTTATATATATATATATATATATATATATATATATATATATATATATATATATATATATATATATATATATATATATATATATATATATATATATATATATATATATATATATATATATATATATATATATATATATATATATATATATATATATATATATATATATATATATATATATAAATATATAAATATATATAACCCAGCATAATATTTTGACAAAAACCATTATATTGAGTAAAGCACAAGTGAAATCATAATATTTATTAAAGTTCTAACGTTTCGTTGTTAACACAACATCTTCAGAGAATAATAATTACATAAGTGCAAAAAGCCTAAACTTTTTGTTACATAGTATAGTAAGTTACAAAGTTGTCATAAATTATGAATAATTAACAAATCAAGAGAGGAATTAAAAATACATATTACAGGATGAGACGACACTATAGTATACAATGACAAAGAAGGAATTATAAGCTTACAAAAGAAAAAGTGGTGCGGTGCCAATATTTACGTTTAAAGGTGGTTTGAGATCGCGGTTTGAGAAGAGTTTCGCGCAAAAAAGAAGTTCTGATTCAAAAGTACAACTAGAAATAATCTTAAAATCACTAAAAGAGACAGGGTGACCAGTGTCACGGTGACGAGAGAGGATATACTTGTAAGAGGAGGGTTACGATACTTCTTCCCAGTAAGAGGTGAGATTCCCATGTGGTTAGACACGCGTGTATATATGTAGATGTCGGATTGTTTCTCCGATGTAAGAAGCTCCGCAGCTTCCGCACGTAAAATTATATACAACATGTGACCTAAGACGTAAGAGAATTTTAAAAGCAGTAACACAGCTGTCGAGAAATTTCTCTGGATAACCATTATTAATAAGGATGCGTTTTAGTTTTTCCAGTTCAACATTAAAAATAGCATACGTAGAACAAATGTTCCATTAAGCATGCAAAAATAAAATTTACTCATGAATTGGAGGTAAACAAACCTTGTCTTTCCTATAGACATAAGTGTCAATCGTTCCGGTGGTTTCTTTTCCACAAATGTTTACCGTAAACCTACTTTTACTGGTCTTTTGACATCTTTTGATTCTTTTATTCCGTTTTCTTACAAAAGAGGTCTAATCTTTTCCTTACTTAACCGTTGCTTCAACATTTGTTCTACGTATACTATTTTTAATGTTGAACTGGAAAAACTAAAACGCAACTAATAATGTAACTCCAGAGAAATTTCTCGACAGCTGTGTTACTGCTTTTCTCGACAAAGTTTTCTCCAAATCACCTAAACTTTTCTCCAAAGTTCCTAAACGCACTGTTTATTTCTCTCTATACCGTAACAACCAGGGCCTTTTTTAAGGATTTTCCCGTGGGGGGGGGGGGGGGGGGCATTTTCCTAAAAGGGACCTTCATGGCCAAAATATTTGTTTACTGTTTCTGACGCAGGCTTTTTCGTTTGTATATATATATATATATATATTTGTCTGCCATTTTATTTAAAAATATTTTTTCTTCAGTTCATGATCAGTGGCGGATCCAGGGTTGTTCGAAAAGGGTAGCGGTAACCTACTAGGGGGTCTGGGGGCATGCCCCCCAGGAAAATTTTTAATTTTGCAAAGCCCAGAAGTGCTTTTCCGGCGATTTCTGATAATAATTTTTGCTACATTAAGGCACCACGCCGTTGCTAAAAATGCACGATTACAAAGGGGCATCAAGATTATGAAACACACGTAGTAATATAAACTCAGAAGTAGTACGGAACCAATATATACACTTTAGGCATCTTCATAAGCTACCAAAACATTGTGCTCGGTTATATAATATTGCGTTTATCACTTCGACTTCTTCGTCTTGACATGGTAAAAAACAGAAAACACTAGCTTGTTTGCAGGACGCGTGCCGCGTAGGTCAACATAATAATTTAAGTAAGTCTAAGTTGTTAATTAAGGGCTAAAACTTACTTTCTATTTGTTTAATTTTTATTCCTTGCTAGTTATTTGTTGATTAAATTTAAGAAAAAGGGACTTTTCCTGGGGGGGGGGCAAAAATTGATTAGTGGGGGGGGGGCACAAGGGGGGACTGGGGGACCTTTTTTGCTCCCCCCCCCAGCTTATATGTTAAAAAAGGCCCTGGTAACAACACTTCGTTCAAATCCGAACCCAACTCCGAAAACTTCTCTCATCTGCCTATCCTCAAATTAACATTAGATTTATCGCTCGTCTTTTCTTTTAAAGATAAAATTCCCTTACGTCTTAGGTCACATGTTGTATATAATTTCACGTGCGGAAGCTGCGGAGCTTCTTACATCGGAGAAACAATCCGACATCTACTGACACGTGTGTCTAACCACATGGGAATCTCACCTCTTACTGGGAGGAAGTATAGTAACCCTCCTCTTACAAGTATCCTCTCTCATCACAGTGACACTGGTCACCGTTTCTCTTTTAGTGATTTTAAGATTATTTCTAGTTGTACTTTTGAATCAGAACTTCTTTTTTGCGCGAAACTCTTCTCATTCGCGATCTCAAACCACCTTTAAACGTAAATATTGGCACCGCACCACTTTTTCTTTTGTAAGCTTATAATTCCTTCTTTGTCATTGTACTACTATAGTGTCGTCTCATCCTGTAATATGTATTTTTAGTTTCCTCTCTTGATTTGTTAATTATTCATAATTTATGACAACTTTGTAACTATATATTTAGGCTTTTTGCACTTATGTAATTATTATTCTATGAAGATGTTGTGTTAACAACGAAACGTTAGAACTTTAATAAATATTATGACTTTACTCAATATAATGGTTTTTGTCAAAATATTATGCTGGGCTTTGATATTTATCCTATTAAGATTACGATTCCCGCCTGGTCAATCGATAGCTGATATATATATATATATATATATATATATATATATATATATATATATATATATATATATATATATATATATATATATATATATATATATATATATATATATATATATATATATATATATATATATATATATATATATATATATATATATATATATATATATATATATATATATATATATATATATATATATATATATATATATATATATATATATAATATATATTGATATATATATATATATTTATGGTGAAGGAAAATTTCGAGTGTTGGAATATATACATTTTGGGACCAAACCGAGACCAGTTGCGAAAAATGCAACTTAGAGGCATTCCGGCTGGAATTGAACCCGCGACCCTGTGATCATAGTGCAGTATTCTGACCACTGAGCTACGGAAGCCGTTGCCGAGAGCCTAGTCACGAGTTCTGTATATATAGTTGTGGTAATGCCGGTATAAGATTCTGGGTATATTTGGTATTTCACTCGATTAAACTACATGTTCTAAGGATTTATGGTGAAGGAAAATTTCGAGTCACAACTATATATACAGAACTCGTGACTAGGCTCTCGGCAGTGGCTTCCGTAGCTCAGTGGTCAGAGCATCGCAGGGTCGCGGGTTCAATTCCAGCCGGAAGGCCTTGAAGTTGCATTTTTCGCAACTGGTCCCGGTTTGGTCTTAAAATGTATATATTCGAACACTCGAAATTTTCCTTCACCATAAATCCTTAGAACATGTAGTTTAATCATGGATAGTAAATAGACTGGATAGGAAACTGGTTGACGTCAGCGTGAAAACCTAGTTGCAATTCGTGATGTCACGAGTACACAGATTTTGCTGAGTTTCTCTTCGACTTCTCCATATTTTCGCATTCAAGTAGCTATATTGAGATTCCAAAATGTTTCATCGTCTTACAAACCTGCCTAAGCCACGACCAAATGATCGAGGTAAATGTTGTTCGTCTTTGTTTCAGCTGTTTTCGTTTTGTGGCGAAGAAACTGGCGTCGCAAAACTACCGTTGTTTTAGTTGAAATTTGGGACGCGTTTTTCACCGTCTAAAGTTGGATCTTTTCGCCTAAAATGAGTAATGATAGTCGGATATTCCATCGTAAAGTGGCATTGTGATATTTTTGGTAGTTTGACTATCATTTTTAGCTGTATTATTGCTAAACGTTGCGATTTATGGTGATTTTGTGACATCACGATTTGCAACTAGGTTTTCACGCGACCAACTGGTGCCTAAACCAATCAGCATGCTGGAAACGTCGCACGTGATCTTAGTTTCCTATCCAGTCTATTTACTATCCATGGTTTAATCGAGTGAAATGCCAAATATTACCTGTAATATATATATATTATAAATCGATGTATCGGTATATCACGTTGCAGGCTTATAGATTGTTCTTTTTCGAGTACATATAGGGTATTTAATGTTTTTAGGGGACTCTCAAACATGCAACCAGGACATTTCCCTTTGGAGAGGCAACTTGAGTTTGCCAAACACGTTCGGGAAAAACGTAACTAGATGTGTCTGGAGAATTTCTGTTTCACCTGGGAACAAAATTGAGCTCGTGATAATGAAACTCAAAGTAAGAATTTATTTCAATCGCGATTTGATCAAAAAGTGGCATGCCGGTCGAAACAATGAAAATATATATATATCATGATGATTTTGTAGATTGAATGTACAGTAGCTATGTTGTTTAAAGTATGCATGGAGTCGCTATATCTTAATAAGAATAATTTGTGGAAACATCCATGTTTTTATGATTTTATTTGCTGAGCTTTCGTCCCATGCGCCAGGATGATATCCCATGCGTCATATCAGAGCATTACTGAACCGTGGTGTTTGGCAACGTCAACTATTACGGATATAATACAACTGGTTGACTGCCTCCGTCATTAATAGAGATTATCCGACGCTACTAATTACTCTCGATTACGAGATAAGTGTTAATTATTGTTAGTCATGAAGGTGAATAATGTTTTTTGCGCAATATTTTATTGGCTCCTAAATATCGGAATATTAAGCACTATTCACCTCTGCGGGCGAAACAAAATGGCTTCCCGTTTTGCGTCATGTTACGGTCTCATACCATAGAACACAAAAAGCCAACAAAGTTTGGTTTAATAGTGTTCGCAGACGAAAACGCAAAAAAATTGTAAAAAAACGCAAAAAAATTGTTAAAAAACGCAAAAAAATTGTAAAAAACTGTTTTCTTTACAAATATCGAGTACGCGAGCTTACATAAAAATGCTCTGAATAGTAATACTCTTATTAAATGACCTTTTTATTTTTGTGGTATGTAAAACAATTATTCACCTCATGTGTCGGTGAACTTTTAAAGTTACGTTCAAAAAACTTTTTAAATTCAGAGTAGCGTCAAACTATGTCTGATTTATCACCTGGTTGCATTGGGAATTATTTGTTGATTGATGTTGACAATCAAAGATGATTGCTGCCTTTTGATTGTGTGATCCTGCTCAATGTTATTTATGAAGAACATTATTCATGAAAATCAGGATCAAAGAATATAAATCATTATTATTCATGAGGCGACCGTGCTATTACAAAATAATTTCATGTCATTTCGAGATATTAGTGATATTTTATTTTATTGCTTTGCTTTACTCATCAAGTTTATTTTTACAATAGATCGACAACACCAGCAGCTGTACCGATAATTTTCTTGCAATTTATGAGGGAGTTTCAACCAATCCCAATCTTTGTATTAAGAAACTGTGCTGGATAAACAGCTCCTATTTTTACAATTCTTCTTCCTCAAGACTTACAGTTCTCGTGGTTATTAACAGAACAAATACTTTCAGCAAATTTCAGGCGCATTACCAAGGTATAGAGTGACTTCGTCTGACAAACAAACTAAGCAAGCAAACAAACAAACAAACAAACAAACAAACAAACAAACAAACAAACAAATCAATAAACAAACAAACAAACAGACGGACGGACGGACGGACGGACGGACGGACGGACGGACGGACGGACGGACGGACGGACGGACGGACAAGCAAGCAGGCAGGCAGACAGACAGACAGACAGACAGACAGACAGACAGACAGACAGACAGACAGACAGACAGACAGACAGACAGACAGACAGACAGACAGACAGACAGACAGACAGACAAGCAGACATGACCTGGACCCGTAATTAAACCATTGACTAGTTCTCCCTCCCCTCAGTCTGTTTGCTGATCTACTGTTAAAATAGCAAATGATTTAACATTTTCGCATTTCATTAATTATTAGTTTGTTTATCTCCCATGCATTTGATTGGCTTATGTATTTTATTTCATCTCGATTAGCCTATGTATTTTATTTCGTCATATTTTATTTTACTCTGATGAAGGGCTACGCTCGAAAGTCGTATTTCGTTCCTAAAATATTGGCAGTTCACCACCTTTTCGCTTTGCGACATATCAAAACACTGCCACGCAGCTTTTCTACCACTCTCACTCTCAGACAGACAAGCAGACAGACGGACGGACGAATGGAGAGACAGTAAGCCCCTGTAAAAACCAGATAAACAGATGTATTAGCAGACAGACGACATAAAAAGGAAAGAAGACAGACAAATTAACGGTATTTAAAGGTGATTGATCAAACGTATATTGTAAATAAGGAAATCAATAGACATTGGAACGTTAATTTGACTGCCTTATGAAACGAACGAACGACCGAACGAACGAATGAATGAACGAAGGAATGAATGAATAAATAAATGAATGAATGAATGAATGAATGAATGAATGAACGAACGAACGAATGAACGAATGAATGAATGAACGAATGAATGAATGAGTGTAATGATCAAGCTGGTCTTTTAATCAAAGACCTAAATCCATCTATGGATGGACAAATAGCAAACTAATGAAAAACATATGGATACATGTAGATTATTATAAAATAATTATACGAGGATACGAGCTTGACGATCGCCCATGTATCGTCTGTCTGCTCCAAGCTCTCCCACATAATTATACAGCAGTGTGTATATTAACACATAAAATAACATGTCTACTACGCAAGCTCTGATTGGTCAATATACCCGTGTTAAAATTAGGCCATCAAAACACGGGATTTAAAGGAAACAAAACTAGTATGTTATTGTTTTTTGTAAAATAAATACCTAATGGTTTGCGTATTTGGATGGTGATCCAAACACTTGGGATGTTAGTCATCGTATATATTTGGTGATCCAAACACCTGGGATATGTCAACTCTCGCAACATCCCAGTGTGTTCGGATTATAGGCCATCCAAACAAGGTATTTCTTTAATTAATTAATTAATTAGTATATAATCATATGATAGCGAGTACAATTATGGATTTACATTACGAGTTATATTGTGCCAAAATTGCACGAGGCGTGTGCAAGTTTGCACATTTTTTTTAATAATATCACGAGCAAATTTAAATCCAGTTTAATTGCACGAGCAAAGTCATATGATTGCTTTCAGTAGTAAATTGTTTCCTAAAACTACTCCCGTTTTAACGCAAATGTTTCATTTCATTAATGAAATGTTATCATGCATTGCTATCGTTTGATAAAATAATGTCTAACTTCATTTTAACTACTTTTATAGGGTTGTGTAATTTCGAAGTAAAGGATTTAAACGGAGTGATTTCTAGCCCTAATTATCCGAAACCCTACCCTTCTAATCAACAATGCACCTGGAGTTTTCCTGATGGATATAAAACAAGTATACACATTAGAAATTTCAGTCTACCTTCCACGAAAGGTTGTGGAAAAACTTATCTATCTTTTTCTACTGATCCTTACGATGTAAGAAAAGTTTGCGAAAGACTCCGACCCCTGCCCTTTAAAAAGACGTACACCCAACGTGTGGTGGTTTCATTTGCATCGCAGGAAAATGAGAAAGACGGTACTGGTTTCTATGCCAAATATTCCATGGAAGGTGAGTATTGTATTTACATTATAGTGGACGGATCTTACTGTCGTAACAATAGAAGAGTTGCAAAAAGTTGAACAAATTGATTTTTTACTCATAATCCTGTTGGTTGGTCTGTTGAATAGCTTTTCCATCCTGGTCTGACTTAGCGTGGAGCAGTGCAGTCCGGCTCTTCTTCTCGGTGTTCTCAATACAACAAACATGAACGTCCACTAATTATAATCACTTTATTCGCTTGTGATTTCAATAATACATGTTTAAAACACACTTCCCGTAAATTCTACAAAGAGCAGAAGACTGTATATATGTTCTAAGGCCTTAAATCTTTAGAACATATACAGTTTAATAGAGTGAATATAATATATATATATATATTATATTAATATATATATATATATTTTATATTTATAATTTTAATTTAAGAATTTAATATATATATATATATATATATATGGATTTAAAAGTAAACTATATAGCAGTCGCATAATTGCATAAAAGGGACCATAAGCGCGTCAATTTGAATACGGTTACATATGGTAAATCATGATTCTTAATTTACTTTGTTTTTCAGATATAGATGAATGTTCTTTAACATCGAACAATTGTTCTTCGAATGCAACCTGCAAAAATTCGAACGGATCCTTTAGTTGTGTCTGTGATGCTGGTTATACTGGAGATAGATCAAGATGTACAGGTAACAACATACCAGGAGGAAGCTATAGAAAACATCGAGTATAAAAATACAGTATTCTAAAAAATATGATGAATTATGATATGGCCAGTGCTACCTCCGGTAAAATTAAACAAAGTGATTGGTCAACGTCAGTTCCGGATTCAGATTAATGTAGACTTTGAGGAATTCGGTACAGACAGAAACAATAAAAAAAGTCACAGAGGATTTAAGCAGTCATGCATGCATGAAGAAATTGAAAACTTTAAAAAGGAACAACAAAGTAAAGTACAAACACGTGAAGTAAACTGCAAGTGACATGAATTAATCAAATCTTTACTTTGAAAACTAAACAAGAAAGCGGGGAATCTACTAAATGCATCGGCTAGCGAAGACGAACCTGACCGTGGAGTTATAAGTGTGTATATAAGGAGTTATAAGTGTGTAGAACAGGAAGTATATAGTGTCTGACAAACAGACACTCAACTATAATATGCTCTGGATCTCCATTGAGCACTCTGCCAACGGTTTTTACACCCTCTGTAGTATTATATATATATATATATATATTTATATATAATTTAAAAAAGAACAGGCAGACCAAAACTATGATGCTCCTAGCAGAAGGATCCACAAACATGGATGCAGGTTATGCTCTGGGATGATATTATATATGAATTGAAGAGAATGACAAAGAGCAAGAAAACTTCTCACCAGTCCAGATAAATTTTTAAAATATTTCGAACATTCGTTCTTCTTCAGTTAAAATATAAAAATGATATATGGCACAAAGTGCCCTATATATACATAATATATAATAAAAATTTACATAAATTTACTTAAAAATGATCCTAGTAATAATTAACATGACATGTATTTAATGCGTTTCTTTGAACGGTATTCGCATCTTTTGTTTAGCCCTAATGGCTGTAAAGTACGCAATTGTGCTGTCCAATAAGCCTCTCTGACTAATAGAAGTTTTTCAACATTGTCTTTATTTAAAATAACTTCAATTACTATAAACTCAAAATCCCATAAGACATGAGGAGGATACTCTGGGGTGATATATTTAGTGCAAATTGCAGTATGTGGGATCCACTAATAACCAGTTTAAAGTTCGATTTCGCAATCATAAATCGGCAATGGTTACCGGTAAAAATACCTGTGAGGTTGCCACACATTTTAATAAAACTCCTCATGTCTTAGGGAATTTTGGGTTGAATTTCCATATAAAATCCCGAAATGACGTCACATAGATTATCGGTAGTAAAAGTCGAAATTAAAATCAGCTGTTATTTCTAAAATAAAACATTATCGTAAGAGTTAGGGTTAGTATATATTAGGTGGAGGGTTAGGGTTAGGATTAGGGTAAGGTTTGGGTTAGCCACTATGTTTTAAATTTGGGGATATTTATATGGAAATCGAGCCGAATTTTGAGTTTATAGTAATTGAAGCTATTTTAAATAAAGACAATGTTGAAGAACTTCTATTAGCCAGAGAGGCTTATTGGACAGCACAATTGCGTACTTTACAGCCATTAGGGCTAAACAAAAGATGCGAATACCGTTCAAAGAAACGTAAGAAAAAGAAAATACATGTCATGTTAATTATTACTAGGATCATTTTAAAGTAAATCTATGTAAATTTTTATTATATATTATGTATATATAGGGCACTTTGTGCCATATATCATTTTTATATTTAACTGAAGAAGAACGAATGTTCGAAATATTTTAAAAATTTATCTGGACTGGTGAGAAGTTTTCTTGCTCTTTGTCATTCTCTTCAATTCATATATATATATATATATATTACGGGATTTTACCGTATAGAACGACGCAACAGTCAATGTGAATAAAGTTTATTGTTAATATATGGATACGGGATTTTACCGTAGAACGAGGCAACATTCAATGTGCATAAAGTTGATTGTGAATATATCATGGATACGGGGTTTTACTGTAGAACGAGGCAACAGTCAATGTGCATAAAGTTGATTGTGAATATATGGATACGGGGTTTTCCACCAACAGCATATCGACTCGTCAAATTAAGTGAATCGTACGAGTCGGGCAATAGAGTTAACTTAGCCCTCTATCCACCAACACCATATGACGTCTAGTTTATCCACTTGTACGGGTCGTATCGACTCGTAAAATTGGCGAAATCGTACGGGTAACTCATTACTAAAGTCTAATTATCTCCGTCGGGTATAAAGCTCTGTCCTGGAGCAAGAAAAGACCATGCTGCAGAGTGCAGTGAGATTGGAAGATTGGGCCCAGGCTATACGAGATGCTGATTGATAACACCAGGGAATATCACATTACAGTATACCTACAAACGCGTTACCCCTGCCATTCATCATAACGCGAAAAGAAATTATCTTATTTAAAAAAAACAAGAACATTTATGCAAGTATGCATGTCATATTAATGGCAGCAAAACAAAGTAATACATACTTAAGATTGTGCGGTAACTACATACAGACGTGTTTTGTGCGTACATTTACCAAAGGCAAAGGTATATTATATAGCCTAGCTTCTTTGGGTCAGATCATCTGTTCCGCCCAACCAGTAATCGCTGTAGTTCATTAGAGTGTATTTATATAAAAAGGCGTTCAGTATAAAGAACGCTCGACGCATTCGATAACTTAGCAAAACCATAAACTATCATATGTCGTATAATATTTTACACACTGTTTTGTAATGTTATTCTATCAATTTTAGCTACGCGTGTCCGGTGCATATAGCTGTTGTTTTGATTTCTAATATCATTCTATCACTTTTACCTGCGTGCTGTGCATAACTGTCTGCATGTGGCATATTTTATTTTTATATTATAGCTGATGCATGGCGTTGATCTTAAAGCCTATCGTTTAACATTTTCAAATATTTTAACCGAGAACGTTGTGGAATTTTTAATTTTGTCTGCTTAATATTTTAGAACACAACAACAAAACGACCAAGATAAACCGTTCCAAAGTTAGCATTTGTAATTCTAATGAAACGTTAAAAAGTGATGGTAACACTACTGGTCTTCCTGCCGCTGCCAATACTACTAGTTTTCCCGTCACCGCAACCAAGACTACTGCTCTTCCTGTCAATGGATTCAGCTGCACAGGTAATCTGTGAAACAACAAAGATCTACGAAAGAGCATACAGTGATTTTGAAAGTCTATCATATTAACATGCATGTTTAGTTTAGTTTAGTAGATTTATTACTCTTTTTAGGTGAACGCGGAATACCCCAACAGGCTAGAAGCCCAATTGATACAGGTTCCGAGGGCCTACTATTTAAGTTCATTATCCGAGAAGACCCGAAAGTCTTACCATTTGCCGATATTGGTGCAAAGGCAGCACTTTCTCCTCAATTATTTTTAAGACACTGACTCTCCCAGCTCATATAGACATATGTGGTAACCGCGCTATACCTGCACACCTACACTCATGATGCACGGCGTTCATGGTATCTTAAAGCCTGTCGTTTAACATTTTCAAATATTTTGAACCGAGAACGGTTAAGAAGAGAGAATTTTTGTCTGCTTAATATCTTTAGAATACAACAATAAAACAACCGAAACAAACCGTTCCAAAGTTAGCATTTGTAATTCTAATGGAACCTTAAAAAGTGATAGTAATACTACTGGTCTTCCTGCCGCTGCCAATACTACTAGCATTCCCGTCACCGCAACCAAGACTACTGCTCTTCCTGTCAATGGATTCAGCTGCACAGGTAATCTGTATTAAAGATGTACCTACGAAAGAGCAGTGATTTTCAAAGTATATTACATTAATGGCATGTTGTTCAATTGGACATGGTTCATGATGTCAATTTATTTCTAATATAAATGTGCTAGCTAGTTGTCTTATGGAAATGATGCAATATAATTTGTTAAAGCTATTCATGTTCTACCATCCTTTATTGGTGTCAAAGAGAATTATGTCCCGGTAATAAAATGAATATTATTCAGAAATAAAATTTTTATGAATAATATTCTCTCAAAATTCTCAGGTACCTCAAACAAAACCAAATGTTGCTTACGTGAAAGAAAACAAGATGTTATTTGGGAATTAACGAAAGCTGGCAGTATTCGAACTAACCAGTGTCCAAGGAATCATACAGGTATAGATAATGCCGTTACAGGTTATACTGTATTTCGTATTTCTTTGTGGTTATGCCTCTTTCAAAAATAAATTAATTGCTCGTAATGTATTAAGAAGAATTACTGGAAAGTGCGAACCACGGTTTTATATGTTCATGGGTTGTTTGTTTCTCGTTAAAACAAACTAGCAAGGCGCGAGTGAATCACGCAAAATACGTTTCATGTTGTTTCCTAAACACGTATTGACAGAGCGGGAGGTCTTTACGGCCAAATAATCCTGCCCGGCGTGCCCGCGTACTTTCAGTACACACCAAGCGACGGGATAACCTTTCATGTTATACTCCATCACCAATATATAAATTATTATTATTATAAAACTTTATTATAATTATTATTATTATTATAAACTTTATTGAAGTGTCCAGGTTATTTAGCTTTTTACAAACTAATTGATGACACTATTTATTTATATGTAAAAACCTATGAATAATTAAATATAGTAAAAACATTAAAACCTACAGAAACATATGTTTATATATAGAATAAGAAATACTGTTCATAAAAAACTGAGTCATTCTCTGCACATATCACAGCAGTTGCAGTTGTTATCCAGCATACTATTGATATCTAATTTACGTATATTCCTCTTGAATACACTTATATGCTAGCTGAATTCTTAATGTCATTGCTCAGTTTTGACCATAACACTGGCCCAAAATGGCGTACTGAGTGCTTTCCATAATTTACGGTATTAAATCTAGTTATATTAAAATCGCTATTTCTTAGTGAATAATTTGATTGTTTAAAAGTAAATATTTCTGCTACACTTATGGGTGAAAGTTGTTTTTTTTAAACATCCGGATAACATCAAGGGAATCGAGGTGGGAGGGTTAGGAAGACACTTAAGGCGGGGGGTTAGGGTTAGAAAACTCATTAGGTGGGGGGTTAGGGTTAGGATCTAAGTTGTTTTGGGGTTAGCGGTTATTTCATGACGATTATATACCTCGATTCATTTGGTGATGGAGTACCATGAAAGGTTAACCAAGCGACGAAGGAACGAGGTCAGCCGGGGTATGATTATTTTTCCGTAAAGACCGACCAAACGAGGTTAATAACAAGTCGGTGTTCAGTCACGCGTTGCTTTTAAAAACAGAAAATACCGGACGGTATCGTTATGGGAACTACACGGCGATAGCAAGGCCCGTAGAACAAAATAATATAAATGGCCACGATGAAGCCCCTACCAACTCGACGAAGGTACCCCTTTTATACCACAGGACTTTGTCCGAAACGCGGAGTGGAAATCAGACGATGCAGTTGGCGAAGACGAGGGAGGTAGCCAAGAATCAACACTGGAAAGGACTAGCGAAACATGAGGAAGCGGCTATCGAAGCTGGTGTTTATCGACGAAGTTGTTGTGACCGACGTCCGACGACCTGTTGCCTGTGAGCCTAACATTCGGGCAAGAGACTTCAAAGGACACGAAGACACACTATTTCGTATCAGGCGTGGCATACGACGAAGAAAAACAAGGAGGAAGCAAGTAGAACTTCTCAAGCCAAGGAGTTGTTGGCCACAGAGACTGGTCGATTTGCATGTTGTGCCACTTGAAATTCAGATACGGGACCCCCTTTCTTCACCGCAAAGCCCGCCAAAATCTCTGCCCCCTAGAAGTGTCATATACGCTACACCTCTTGTATTAATATTATTTATTGCATAAATCCAATTAATATGGTTTTTATTATATTATATTTTATTTTATTTATATTATTTAAAAGAGTTTAAACTTCTCACATTTCCTCAATTTTTTCGTAATTTTTTAAAACTTTTCAGTTGTTTTGTAATGACTAGTCTTTGCCGTAATTGTAAAGACCGCTCAACAACCAATCGGATTGCAGGCATTAAGACCGCTCACGAGCCAAGCCATATAATAAGTTGCTTATTACATGTATATCGCAAGATCACTAGTATTTAATGCAGATGATATTCAGTGCTGTGAGTAACTTCGTTTACAAGTAATCATTACTTCTATGATGACTTAACTGTAACGGTAACTAGTTGCTTTTTTGGAGAAGGCAACTGTAACTGTAACTAGTTACAAAATTTCCAAATGTAACGATAACTATAGTTACATTTGCCGCTGACTATATGCGTGCAGTTATCCTCTTCCTTAGTCGACGATGTACTGACTTGCAGGAACGTAAATGATACAGGATAAACACAGCAAGATGTATTCTCAGTTGGTATCGCTATCATATCCATGGCAGTATTTGCGAAATGATTGAATGAATGAATACATTTATTTTAACAGGGATGTCCAATTCAGCAAAAGCTGGTTTAAATGGAGCCCTATATATGTTCCATATTAAATCACTAACAGGCCAACTTGTTTTCTTTGCTCACCAAGTCAAGGAGTGCTCAACTTGCCTAACCTCGTTATTAAATTTGCACAAAATCATGTGCAGGCATGTACATTTACTTTCCATGAATTTACACTTTCTTTAAGTCACAACATGTATTGATTTTGTCAGTATAATATATATTAATAATACATGTATTTCAATTCCGGTAACTTAAACAAAGGAATGCAACTAGTTACAAATTTATGAAAGTGACTATGTATAACTGTAACTATGGTTACAGTTACTTTTTCTTGTAACTTTTACTGGTAACTAGTTACACGTATCATAATGTAACTGTGACTGCAACTATAGTTACAAAGAAATAGTAACTGTTACAGCATTTCTGATATTAAATACCAAAATTCATTTGCTACGTTTATACGTGCTGGTTTATACGTCACATAATGAATCGCCCCATTTAATTTAATTCAGATGAAGTTAATGCTTCAACATGCTGAAAAAGACTACAGTTATATTAAATTTAGTAGCATGAGTAATTTATATCTTTAACTCGGTCGATGCGACGAGAAAACGAACACTCATCGTCTAAAATGCGAACACGCATTTCAAACGTTACATGTATATATTCGTCTGATCATGACGGATACCACGTCCTAGACGAATTTAACTGTCTAAATGAATTTAATTCGTTTTAGACGTAAGGCCCGGAGCTACGGGGGGGTGTAGGGGGGTGCGACACCCCCAAAAAATCTTTATACGAGTTTCAGTCGGCAGAAGTTATATTTTAGTCGGCAGAAAAGATATTTTAGACGTGCTCGATTTAACAGGAATAAGTAGAATCATTAAATTTTAGCTCATCAAGTTTTCATTTCACATTGAGAGTGCGTTATTAACGTGGGACTAATTAACCATTTCACCAGCTGACCAGGGTCATTTTAATAGGCACCTAACGGAAAGACAATATTTTGCAGTGGCGGATACACGTACGCACGCGGCGCGCGCCCCCTTTAAAATTTCGCAAACAAGTGTTTCAGTCTGTTTTTTACCATGTCAAGACGAAGAAGTCGGAGTGATAAACGCAATATTATTATATATGACCGATTTATTTTGGTAGCTTATCCAATTTTCATTGCAAAAGCCAGTTTCACTCATAGATATTTTACATGGGTTCCAAGATAAAACGATGGACGTTTCCAGATGCCTAAAGGCTAAAGTGTATATTAGTTCTGTACTACTTCTGAGTTTATAATTAAAGTGTTTCATAATCTTGATGTGCATTTTTAGCAATGGCGTGTGCCCTAATTTCGAAAAATTATTATCAGAAATCGCCGGAAAAGCACTTCTGGGTTTTGCAAAATTAAAAATTTTCCTGGGGGCCATGCCCCCACAACCCCCTAGTGGGTTCGCGACGTAGCTGCGAAGATACACCACAACGTGCTGATTCTTCATGTGCGCCCCCTCTTCCGAACAACCCTGGATCTGCCACTGTTTTACAAGCTAGTGCGTCAGTCGGTTGAGGTGAGCTTACACCCCCCCTGTAAAATTTTCTGAGTACGGCCCTGTAGACGTTATATAATTTATGATATGCGACGACTGCACGACGCATAAACCAGACCTTACTTTTGTCCCTATTTTTTATTTTGCACATTGTTTTAAGGAAATTGTTCACGAAAATGTTTGAAAGAAGGCGTCTGGGAGAGATCTGACATGAGCAATTGCATTTCGTCTGAAATACAAAATATTTACAATGAGGTAATTGAATATTTTGTTTTTAAGAGCAAGCAGGGTATTCAGGGTATTCATTGTTAGACTAAGCGAGAAAAACATGAATGCCTTTGTTAGCTTTAAAATAGGACCTTCGCTCGGAACGTTATAGACCTCCTATATATATACTATTTCGGCAGTACTCTAAACTTTTAGTGTTGCACACACTTTTAATCATTATTTGACAACCTAATAACACTCTCTGATGAACGACTTTGTTACATTTCACTCTCTGACGAAGGACCTTTGTTACATTTCATTCTCTGAAGAAGGTCCTTTGTTACATTTCACTCTCTGAAGGACCTTTGTTACATTTCACTCTCTGAAGAAGGACCTTTGTTACATTTCACTCTTTGACGAAGGACCGTTGTTACATTTCACTCTCTGAAGAAGGTCCTTTGTTACATTTCACTGTCTGAAGAAGGACCTTTGTTACATTTCACTCTTTGAAGAAGGTCCTTTGTTACATTTCACTCTCTGAAGAAGGACCTTTGTTACATTTCACTCTCTGAAGAAGGAACTTTGTTACATTTCACTTTTTTTTTTTTTTTAATTTTTTTATTTAATCCATTTTCACAAATAATAACATGATAGACTATCACAGTGAGGAAGACTAGTAAGGAACGTAAAGAACCATGCTAGCTAGTCCACCTACTCACTGTCTGAAGAAGGACCTTTGTTACATTTCACTCTATGAAGAAGGACCTTTGTTACATTTCACTCTCTGAAGAAGGACCTTTGTTACATTTCACTCTCTGAAGAAGGACCTTTGTTACATTTCACTCTCTGAAGAAGGACCTTTGTTACATTTCACTCTTTGAAGAAGGAGTCTCTGTCGCCTACAGTAAAACTATATACCTTTGTTACATTTCACTGTCTGAAGAAGGACCTTTGTTACATTTCATTTTTTTATTTTTTATTTATTTTTTTATTTAATCCATTTTCACAAATAATAACATGATAGACTATCACAGTGAGGAAGACTAGTAAGGAACATAACGAACCATGCTAGCTAGTCCACCTACTCACTGTCTGAAGAAGGACCTTTGTTACATTTCACTCTATGAAGAAGGACCTTTGTTACATTTCACTCTCTGAAGAAGGACCTTTGATACATTTCACTCTCTGAAGAAGGACCTTTGTTACATTTCACTGTCTGAAGAAGGACCTTTGTTACATTTCACTGTCTGAAGAAGGACCTTTGTTACATTTCACTCTTTGAAGAAGGTCCTTTGTTACATTTCACTCTCTGAAGAAGGACCTTTGTTACATTTCACTCTTTGAAGAAGGACCTTTGTTACATTTCACTGTCTGAAGAAGGACCTTTGTTACATTTCACTCTTTGAAGAAGGTCCTTTGTTACATTTCACTCTCTGAAGAAGGACCTTTGTTACATTTCACTCTTTGAAGAAGGACCTTTGTTACATTTCACTCTCTGAAGAAGGACCTTTGTTACATTTCACTGTCTGAAGAAGGACCTTTGTTACATTTCACTCTTTGAAGAAGGACCTTTGTTACATTTCACTCTCTGAAGAAGGACCTTTGTTACATTTCACTCTTTGAAGAAGGTCCTTTGTTACATTTCACTCTCTGAAGAAGGACCTTTGTTACATTTCACTCTCTGAAGAAGGACCTTTGTTACATTTCACTTTTTTTTTTATTTAATTTTTTTATTTAATCCATTTTCACAAATAATAACATGATAGACTATCACAGTGAGGAAGACTAGTAAGGAACGTAAAGAACCATTCTAGCTAGTCCACCTACTCACTGTCTGAAGAAGGACCTTTGTTACATTTCACTCTCTGAAGAAGGACCTTTGTTACATTTCACTGTCTGAAGAAGGACCTTTGTTACATTTCACTCTTTGAAGAAGGTCCTTTGTTACATTTCACTCTCTGAAGAAGGACCTTTGTTACATTTCACTCTTTGAAGAAGGACCTTTGTTACATTTCACTGTCTGAAGAAGGACCTTTGTTACATTTCACTTTTTTTTTTTTAAATTTTATTTTTTATTTAATCCATTTTCACAAATAATAACATGATAGACTATCACAGTGAGGAAGACTAGTAAGGAACATAAAGAACCATGCTAGCTAGTCCACCTACTCACTGTCTGAAGAAGGACCTTTGTTACATTTCACTCTATGAAGAAGGACCTTTGTTACATTTCACTCTCTGAAGAAGGACCTTTGTTACATTTCACTCTCTGAAGAAGGACCTTTGTTACATTTCACTCTCTGAAGAAGGACCTTTGTTACATTTCACTCTCTGAAGAAGGACCTTTGTTACATTTCACTGTCTGAAGAAGGACCTTTGTTACATTTCACTCTTTGAAGAAGGTCCTTTGTTACATTTCACTCTCTGAAGAAGGACCTTTGTTACATTTCACTCTTTGAAGAAGGACCTTTGTTACATTTCACTGTCTGAAGAAGGACCTTTGTTACATTTCACTCTCTGAAGAAGGAACTTTGTTACATTTCACTCTCTGAAGAAGGACCTTTGTTACATTTCACTCTTTGAAGAAGGACCTTTGTTACATTTCACTGTCTGAAGAAGGACCTTTGTTACATTTCACTCTATGAAGAAGGACCTTTGTTACATTTCACTCTCTGAAGAAGGACCTTTGTTACATTTCACTCTCTGAAGAAGGACCTTTGTTACATTTCACTGTCTGAAGAAGGACCTTTGTTACATTTCACTCTTTGAAGAAGGTCCTTTGTTACATTTCACTGTCTGAAGAAGGACCTTTGTTACATTTCACTCTTTGAAGAAGGACCTTTGTTACATTTCACTCTTTGAAGAAGGACCTTTGTTACATTTCACTCTTTGAAGAAGGACCTTTGTTACATTTCACTCTCTGAAGAAGGAACTTTGTTACATTTCACTCTTTGAAGAAGGACCTTTGTTACATTTCACTCTTTGAAGAAGGACCTTTGTTACATTTCACTCTCTGAAGAAGGAACTTTGTTACATTTCACTCTCTGAAGAAGGACCTTTGTTACATTTCACTGTCTGAAGAAGGAACTTTGTTACATTTCACTCTCTGAAGAAGGACCTTTGTTACATTTCACTGTCTGAAGAAGGACCTTTGTTACATTTCACTCTCTGAAGAAGGAACTTTGTTACATTTCACTCTCTGAAGAAGGACCTTTGTTACATTTCACTGTCTGAAGAAGGAACTTTGTTACATTTCACTCTCTGAAGAAGGACCTTTGTTACATTTCACTCTTTGAAGAAGGACCTTTGTTACATTTCACTCTCTGAAGAAGGACCTTTGTTACATTTCACTCTCTGAAGAAGGACCTTTGTTACATTTCACTCTTTGAAGAAGGACCTTTGTTACATTTCACTCTCTGAAGAAGGACCTTTGTTACATTTCACTCTCTGAAGAAGGACCTTTGTTACATTTCACTCTTTGAAGAAGGACCTTTGTTACATTTCACTCTCTGAAGAAGGAACTTTGTTACATTTCACTCTTTGAAGAAGGACCTTTCTTACATTTCACTCTCTGAATAAGGACCTTTGTTACATTTCACTCTCTGAAGAAGGAACTTTGTTACATTTCACTCTCTGAAGAAGGACCTTTGTTACATTTCACTCTTTGAAGAAGGACCTTTGTTACATTTCACTGTCTGAAGAAGAACCTTTGTTACATTTCACTCTTTGAAGAAGGTCCTTTGTTACATTTCACTCTTTGAAGAAGAACCTTTGTTACATTTCACTCTCTGAAGAAGGACCTTTGTTACATTTCACTCTCTGAAGAAGGACCTTTGTTACATTTCACTGTCTGAAGAAGGACCTTTGTTACATTTCACTCTCTGAAGAAGGACCTTTGTTACATTTCACTCTTTGAAGAAGGACCTTTGTTACATTGCACTCTCTGAAGAAGGAACTTTGTTACATTTCACTCTTTGAAGAAGGACCTTTGTTACATTTCACTCTCTGAAGAAGGTCCTTTGTTACATTTCACTGTCTGAAGAAGGAACTTTGTTACATTTCACTCTTTGAAGAAGGACCTTTGTTACATTTCACTCTCTGAAGAAGGTCCTTTGTTACATTTCACTGTCTGAAGAACGACCTTTGTTACATTTCACTCTTTGAAGAAGGACCTTTGTTACATTTCACTCTCTGAAGAAGGACCTTTGTTACATTTCACTCTTTGAAGAAGGACCTTTGTTACATTTCACTGTCTGAAGAAGGAACTTTGTTACATTTCACTCTCTGAAGAAGGACCTTTGTTACATTTCACTGTCTGAAGAAGGACCTTTGTTACATTTCACTCTCTGAAGAAGGAACTTTGTTACATTTCACTCTCTGAAGAAGGACCTTTGTTACATTTCACTGTCTGAAGAAGGAACTTTGTTACATTTCACTCTCTGAAGAAGGACCTTTGTTACATTTCACTCTTTGAAGAAGGACCTTTGTTACATTTCACTCTCTGAAGAAGGACCTTTGTTACATTTCACTCTCTGAAGAAGGACCTTTGTTACATTTCACTCTTTGAAGAAGGACCTTTGTTACATTTCACTCTCTGAAGAAGGACCTTTGTTACATTTCACTCTCTGAAGAAGGACCTTTGTTACATTTCACTCTTTGAAGAATGACCTTTGTTACATTTCACTCTCTGAAGAAGGAACTTTGTTACATTTCACTCTTTGAAGAAGGACCTTTCTTACATTTCACTCTCTGAATAAGGACCTTTGTTACATTTCACTCTCTGAAGAAGGAACTTTGTTACATTTCACTCTCTGAAGAAGGACCTTTGTTACATTTCACTCTTTGAAGAAGGACCTTTGTTACATTTCACTGTCTGAAGAAGAACCTTTGTTACATTTCACTCTTTGAAGAAGGTCCTTTGTTACATTTCACTCTTTGAAGAAGAACCTTTGTTACATTTCACTCTCTGAAGAAGGACCTTTGTTACATTTCACTCTCTGAAGAAGGACCTTTGTTACATTTCACTGTCTGAAGAAGGACCTTTGTTACATTTCACTCTCTGAAGAAGGACCTTTGTTACATTTCACTCTTTGAAGAAGGACCTTTGTTACATTGCACTCTCTGAAGAAGGAACTTTGTTACATTTCACTCTTTGAAGAAGGACCTTTGTTACATTTCACTCTCTGAAGAAGGTCCTTTGTTACATTTCACTGTCTGAAGAAGGAACTTTGTTACATTTCACTCTTTGAAGAAGGACCTTTGTTACATTTCACTCTCTGAAGAAGGTCCTTTGTTACATTTCACTGTCTGAAGAAGGACCTTTGTTACATTTCACTCTTTGAAGAAGGACCTTTGTTACATTTCACTCTCTGAAGAAGGACCTTTGTTACATTTCACTCTTTGAAGAAGGACCTTTGTTATATTTCACTCTTTGAAGAAGGACCTTTGTTACATTTCACTCTCTGAAGAAGGAACTTTGTTACATTTCACTCTTTGAAGAAGGACCTTTGTTACATTTCACTCTCTGAAGAAGGAACTTTGTTACATTTCACTCTTTGAAGAAGGACCTTTGTTACATTTCACTCTCTGAAGAAGGACCTTTGTTACATTTCACTCTCTGAAGAAGGACCTTTGTTACATTTCACTCTTTGAAGAAGGACCTTTGTTACATTTCACTCTTTGAAGAAGGACCTTTGTTACATTTCACTGTCTGAAGAAGGAACTTTGTTACATTTCACTCTTTGAAGAAGGACCTTTTTACATTTCACTCTCTGAAGAAGGACCTTTGTTACATTTCACTGTCTGAAGAAGGACCTTTGTTACATTTCACTCTCTGAAGAAGGACCTTTGTTACATTTCACTCTTTGAAGAAGGGCCTTTTTACATTTCACTCTCTGAAGAAGGACCTTTGTTACATTTCACTGTCTGAAGAAGGACCTTTGTTACATTTCACTCTCTGAAGAAGGACCTTTGTTACATTTCACTCTCTGAAGAAGGACCTTTGTTACATTTCACTGTCTGAAGAAGGAACTTTGTTACATTTCACTCTCTGAAGAAGGACCTTTGTTACATTTCACTCTTTGAAGAAGGACCTTTGTTACATTTCACTCTCTGAAGAAGGACCTTTGTTACATTTCACTCTCTGAAGAAGGACCTTTGTTACATTTCACTCTTTGAAGAAGGACCTTTGTTACATTTCACTCTCTGAAGAAGGACCTTTGTTACATTTCACTCTCTGAAGAAGGACCTTTGTTACATTTCACTCTTTGAAGAAGGACCTTTGTTACATTTCACTCTCTGAAGAAGGAACTTTGTTACATTTCACTCTTTGAAGAAGGACCTTTCTTACATTTCACTCTCTGAATAAGGACCTTTGTTACATTTCACTCTCTGAAGAAGGAACTTTGTTACATTTCACTCTCTGAAGAAGGACCTTTGTTACATTTCACTCTTTGAAGAAGGACCTTTGTTACATTTCACTGTCTGAAGAAGAACCTTTGTTACATTTCACTCTTTGAAGAAGGTCCTTTGTTACATTTCACTCTTTGAAGAAGAACCTTTGTTACATTTCACTCTCTGAAGAAGGACCTTTGTTACATTTCACTCTCTGAAGAAGGACCTTTGTTACATTTCACTGTCTGAAGAAGGACCTTTGTTACATTTCACTCTCTGAAGAAGGACCTTTGTTACATTTCACTCTTTGAAGAAGGACCTTTGTTACATTGCACTCTCTGAAGAAGGAACTTTGTTACATTTCACTCTTTGAAGAAGGACCTTTGTTACATTTCACTCTCTGAAGAAGGACCTTTGTTACATTTCACTCTTTGAAGAAGGACCTTTGTTACATTTCACTCTCTGAAGAAGGACCTTTGTTACATTTCACTCTCTGAAGAAGGACCTTTGTTACATTTCACTCTTTGAAGAAGGACCTTTGTTACATTTCACTCTCTGAAGAAGGACCTTTGTTACATTTCACTCTCTGAAGAAGGACCTTTGTTACATTTCACTCTTTGAAGAAGGACCTTTGTTACATTTCACTCTCTGAAGAAGGAACTTTGTTACATTTCACTCTTTGAAGAAGGACCTTTCTTACATTTCACTCTCTGAATAAGGACCTTTGTTACATTTCACTCTCTGAAGAAGGAACTTTGTTACATTTCACTCTCTGAAGAAGGACCTTTGTTACATTTCACTCTTTGAAGAAGGACCTTTGTTACATTTCACTGTCTGAAGAAGAACCTTTGTTACATTTCACTCTTTGAAGAAGGTCCTTTGTTACATTTCACTCTTTGAAGAAGAACCTTTGTTACATTTCACTCTCTGAAGAAGGACCTTTGTTACATTTCACTCTCTGAAGAAGGACCTTTGTTACATTTCACTGTCTGAAGAAGGACCTTTGTTACATTTCACTCTCTGAAGAAGGACCTTTGTTACATTTCACTCTTTGAAGAAGGACCTTTGTTACATTGCACTCTCTGAAGAAGGAACTTTGTTACATTTCACTCTTTGAAGAAGGACCTTTGTTACATTTCACTCTCTGAAGAAGGTCCTTTGTTACATTTCACTGTCTGAAGAAGGACCTTTGTTACATTTCACTCTCTGAAGAAGGTCCTTTGTTACATTTCACTGTCTGAAGAAGGACCTTTGTTACATTTCACTCTTTGAAGAAGGACCTTTGTTACATTTCACTCTCTGAAGAAGGACCTTTGTTACATTTCACTCTTTGAAGAAGGACCTTTGTTATATTTCACTCTTTGAAGAAGGACCTTTGTTACATTTCACTCTCTGAAGAAGGAACTTTGTTACATTTCACTCTTTGAAGAAGGACCTTTCTTACATTTCACTCTCTGAATAAGGACCTTTGTTACATTTCACTCTCTGAAGAAGGAACTTTGTTACATTTCACTCTCTGAAGAAGGACCTTTGTTACATTTCACTCTTTGAAGAAGGACCTTTGTTACATTTCACTGTCTGAAGAAGAACCTTTGTTACATTTCACTCTTTGAAGAAGGTCCTTTGTTACATTTCACTCTTTGAAGAAGAACCTTTGTTACATTTCACTCTCTGAAGAAGGACCTTTGTTACATTTCACTCTCTGAAGAAGGACCTTTGTTACATTTCACTGTCTGAAGAAGGACCTTTGTTACATTTCACTCTCTGAAGAAGGACCTTTGTTACATTTCACTCTTTGAAGAAGGACCTTTGTTACATTGCACTCTCTGAAGAAGGAACTTTGTTACATTTCACTCTTTGAAGAAGGACCTTTGTTACATTTCACTCTCTGAAGAAGGTCCTTTGTTACATTTCACTGTCTGAAGAAGGAACTTTGTTACATTTCACTCTTTGAAGAAGGACCTTTGTTACATTTCACTCTCTGAAGAAGGTCCTTTGTTACATTTCACTGTCTGAAGAAGGACCTTTGTTACATTTCACTCTTTGAAGAAGGACCTTTGTTACATTTCACTCTCTGAAGAAGGACCTTTGTTACATTTCACTCTTTGAAGAAGGACCTTTGTTATATTTCACTCTTTGAAGAAGGACCTTTGTTACATTTCACTCTCTGAAGAAGGAACTTTGTTACATTTCACTCTTTGAAGAAGGACCTTTGTTACATTTCACTCTCTGAAGAAGGAACTTTGTTACATTTCACTCTTTGAAGAAGGACCTTTGTTACATTTCACTCTCTGAAGAAGGACCTTTGTTACATTTCACTCTCTGAAGAAGGACCTTTGTTACATTTCACTCTTTGAAGAAGGACCTTTGTTACATTTCACTCTTTGAAGAAGGACCTTTGTTACATTTCACTGTCTGAAGAAGGAACTTTGTTACATTTCACTCTTTGAAGAAGGACCTTTTTACATTTCACTCTCTGAAGAAGGACCTTTGTTACATTTCACTGTCTGAAGAAGGACCTTTGTTACATTTCACTCTCTGAAGAAGGACCTTTGTTACATTTCACTCTTTGAAGAAGGGCCTTTTTACATTTCACTCTCTGAAGAAGGACCTTTGTTACATTTCACTGTCTGAAGAAGGACCTTTGTTACATTTCACTCTCTGAAGAAGGACCTTTGTTACATTTAACTCTTTGACGAAGGACCTTTGTTACATTTCACTCCGATCTCACGAAGGCCCTAGTCATTCTCTGATGAAGGTTCTAATCTTTGTTACGTTTCACCTTTCACGAAGGTTCTTTGTTATGTTTCACTCTCTGAAGAAGGCCCTTCGCTCGGTTAGACCTCCTATCCACCATTTCCGCAGTACACCAGCCTTTAAGTGTTTTTTTTTCTCATTCTGTAGCCGTTTTATACGATATTGAACTGAGTTGTAGAATCATTTCATTCGTCGTTGCAAAAATAATTATTTATTCAACAGAGCCATTGTTTAGTTATACAGCAATCACTTGATGTGATATAGTTTATTTATCTTTAAGATTTCGACCTTAACAATAGATTTTTTAGGTACATCAACATGGCTGCCATAACCTTTGTCATTCGAATCTTTGGGGGGAGGAGTGAGTGGAATTAAAGATGGATATATTTCAATATTGTTTTTTTTTTAATCATTTTTTATCCTCTTAAAAGCTTAGTGCAAGAACTGTCGAAAATGGAGTGATTTTACGGAACATTCGTTTGCTGTCAAATTTTACAAACCCCAATCGATCAAGGCTTTATGGTGGCGACATCGTTACGTCCATAAAAATTCTTAAGCTAGTCGTTTCCGACAATGTACATTTATTGGATTTCACTGAGCAGGATTTTGAAAATTTTACTTCTGTAAGTATTAACTATTTCTCGATTTGATTCAATTTAGATTATTAGATTTATCACTCTTTTAGGTGAACGGAATACCCCAATAGGCTAGAAGCACAATTGATAGGGGTTCTGATCGGCCTACGATTTATACAGGTCGTTATCCCGCTGTATAGTCTAAAATCAAAGATGGTGGAATCTCGATATTATCGTTTTGATCATTATTAATCCCACTGTTTATTATCCTGATAAAAACACAAGTATGTGATAAATAGTTTTTCACATTCGTGACTGGTAATTATCCCTCTCCAGACGATATCCGTGAACAATTTCATATTATGCAGCTTACCACACTACGTAAACAACTGATCTTATTATATTTGTATAGGTAATAGCATGGTTTCTCGTGCAATTTGGAAAAAAACACGAACGAGTGAGTTTTTCAAAGACTATCAAAATAGCACGAGTCGGAAGGACGAGTACTATTTAAGGTTTGTTTTTTTCAAATTGCACGAGAAACCATGCTACTGTATTACTTATTAATATAGATGAAAAATTTTAACAGGAATTAGTGATATTTACACGCGAGTCATGTGAAAAAAATTGTTCACAAACTGTTTTATTGTTTTAACAAGTTTTTCAAAAAAATATTTTCACAAAAACATTTGCACTGTATTTCCTTTTTTCTGCATCCAAATTGCACTGCTCTCAGCAAATCAGAATACAGACATTTTTTTCATGTATACTATCAGCATAAAAAAGATCAGCATTTATTTTCATAAAACGATTAGCTTTGCGACCACCACGTTAATACGACCACTTAGTTTTGGCCTGAACAAGGGGTTCAGAATTTACCCCGTTAACACGACCATCCCGCTAATACGACCATGTATGGCGCGTTGGTGGTCAGGGTTCCACTGCATATGCAATGTATGGGCACGTTTATTAAATAGAGAAAGACATTTTTATAAGTGTTTCTAAATTAATCAATGATCGACGAGAAAAATAATAAATTATTTCTTCGTCATGTCTTATTTATGTTCGCCTTACTTGGCCAGCTTACTTTTATTCCGCCCACCTACAATCCTGGCCAAAAGTCTTGGGACACTACGATATCTTTATACAAATTTTGTTGATTTTATCTCTCTGACACCCCTCCCCCCGTTCAATGTTGAAAATTTCCAAATGTTTGCTCATCTATGTTTCTACATGCAACATTGATCGGAGGGGGGGGGGGGGGGATTCCAAATGTAATTTAACCTTTTTGTCCACGTGCGAAGTAGGGCGTGTCCCTTAATCCAAAAAATTGTAGAGGTGGCCCAAGGACTTTTGGCCAGGATTGTACCTACACATATAAGATGGATTTGTTTTTAGATCCACCTCATAATTTCCTCTGATGAAGGGCTTTCGCATGAAAGTCCGTGTCTCATTCCTTTATTTTGGCAGTTCACTATACATTTCTCGATTTGATAAAATTGATTCTTTTTATCTGCTCAATTTGGCAGTAATTATTATTTTAATTTGTAGAGCTACAGTCAAACAGTCAACAATTTACTAGATAAAGAGAATTTCGATGCATGGAAAGGAGTGAAGAAGGTAAACCATAAATGTTAACAAATTATAACTAACGATTTTGTCGTGATAACAAATTAAAATTAAAATACACCTTTAACGTAACATGTTAAGTTCAATCAAAAGAGGAAGAAAATTCGTTCTAACAAGAACTGTTTGTATAATTTCTAATGCATGATAAAAAGAAAATCAAGTAAAGACGAGGAGCACGATGCATTTCACAGACAACTCTTCAAGTGCTTCCTCTGTTAACAATGATACTAACAGATCAGTAATGATTCTTAAAATAACTCATTAATAATTCACGAGTAAATCATTTTAACGGCACTAGCACTGACTACACCTTTGCCATGTCCAAGTGAATTTCAGATAATTTGTCAATTTATTTCAGAAGTTTCCAAATATATTTCAGATAATTCAATTTCAGATAGTTCCAACCGAGAATACATGTTTCACTGCATGAACTGAGTTGTTGTAATGATTTTTATAAACCTAAAATGCAGACAAACAAACGAAAATAGACTCTCAAGGGATTTAAAAAGGAATTTTTCTATTATTCTTTGGGACCCAGAATTAATGAAAAATGCGGACAAAAATGTTGAAATTGGCAACACTGATGTCCCCTGTGCGGAGCGCTATTTCCTAATTTCGTTTGAAAATATCTGAAATTTACATGTAAATTTCTAAATATCATTTGAAAACGTCTGAAATTCAATAGCGAAGCGCACAGATGACGTCAATATTCATGTTTGTCTGAGTCTATAATTTATTCTTGCTTATTCTTGCATTCCCAACAACAAAAATGGCTATTTAGGAATCCCTTGAGATTCAAATTTAATTGGTTTGTTTGTCTGAATTTTGGTCTATAAATAGTAACGTGCGCTATTGGAAAATCTGAATATCATTTGGAAATATTTGAATATCATTTGGACATTTCTAAATTTGACCTATAGTGTTTAAATAAGTCGCTATAAATGACCGTATCGTGTGTTTATATGTGATAAGGACACCCCTGAATTTCAAAATTATTACGCCAATGAACATATAAAATGGTTCGTTTTTAAAGGACATTGGCAACAAAAATTAAGTTTGTCTAATATGAAAGAACTCGTAAAATGATAGAGTAACACCTTTTACAACTTTTCCGTATTTTACTTCGTTTTTGAAATATTTCAGTTTTTTTGATATGTAAATGAATGGTCTCTGACGGCAGGTGCTGGTAGAACATTTTCACACATTAGAATATTAGTTCCATCTTCAAGTTTGTTCCGTAAGTTTGTTTCAATGTGCGTATAATATCTCCTCATGATAATCGGAACGTTGTAAACTTAGCAATTACTGAGATATATTATAAGACATTTTTAATGAGTGAGAATTCTTTACCCAGCACCTGACGTCAGAGACCATCTCATTTACAACCTAACTGAAATATTTCAAAAACGAAGTAAAATACGGGAAAGTTGTAAAAGGTGTTACCTTACCTGTTACTCTATCATTTTACCAGTTCTTTCATATTAGACAAACTTAATTTTTGTTGCCAATATCCTTTAAGCTATTGGGGGAAATTATTGAAAAGGTATGATGAATATTATCGAGATAATTAATAGTATAGAAACAAAACAACCAATCACGTGCAAGTATTACTCATCAAGTGCAAGTATTACTCATCAAGTGCAAGTATTACTCATCAAGTGCAAGTATTACTCATCAAGTAAGCGTTCGGGTGAAAGTAATGTTACAAGTAAATATAATGCAATTCTCGGAATCAGTAATCTTCTATTTGAGTATTAATAAAAACTTTATTCCTGGCAAATCGAAGCTGGATTTGATATGATCACCAGCTTGGATTTGCTTAGTGATGATTTGCTTAGTGATTATTTGATTAGCGATGCCTATTGTATAGTGTAGCCTATTGTATAGTGTAAAGAAATGCGTTTCGTCTGTGGTAATTTTTGTAGCGACTTTATTTAAACAGGGTAAACACGTGATAGCAATTAGAATTACTGATAAACTAGTGACCCTTAAATTAGTGGTAAACTAGTGGATAAACTAGTGTCCATTTTCTAAAAATGTACTTGCTCGTCCGATCAATAATATATATTTTGCACTGAAGTACATCTAATATATTGTATTTTCACGTGTTTGGTATTAATTTTCAGATAAAAGGCAATGCTCTTACTCTAGTTACCGATGTGGAAATATTTGGCAAGTTATTGGTGAATAGACAAGTCGAAGTATTTGGAAGGAAGACGAACCATTCGTCAAAACTAATCGAAAAATCGTATAATAATATAGGTAAGACCAAATGGAAATAGAAAAAATAATTACGAGAATTTTAGAACCTGTAACATTTTGATTGTCGGTGAGACGCTCTAACCATTTGGATATACATACAATTTTTGACTCGATTATGTGATATACGTATGTATTCATAAATGGCTGCCAATTTAACATTCTTGTATATGCATTAATTAAATTATGCTTTCAAGCATCATTCTTCTGTAAAAAAATTATTTAATAAACACAAGAACGAGGCTCGAAAGGCTAATATTTATGAATATGGTCTATGCGGTTGTTACTATTGACTATGTTTCGTAATATATATATATATATATATATATATATATATATATATACTATAGACGATGTAGTAAAAACCGTTGGAAGAGTGCTCAATGGAAATCCAGAGCATATTATAGTAAAAATTCAAAGACTCAACAGTTGTGACTAGACATTTTATTACTAGTTAGTTTCGTGCCACACGCAAATGGTGCAGTACTCTTCAGATAAAATGGTCTAAGACCATTTTTTTTTTTTCTTAGACCATTTTATCTGAAGAGTACTGCACCATTTGCGTGTGGCACGAAACTAACTAGTAATAAAATGTCTAGTCACAACTGTTGAGTCTTTGAATTTTTACTATATATATATATATATATATATATATATATATATATATATATATATATATATATATATATATATATATATATATATACTCGTTTATCGTGTTTCATCAAGGGATCCAAACACTCGAATCATGTTTTCTCGTGTTTGGATCCCCTGATAAACACTCAAACACTTTGTTCATATATTACATAATATATTACATATATATATATTATATATATATATATATATATATATATATATATATATATATATATATATATAATATATATATATATATATATATATATATATATATATATATATATATATATATATATATCAATATCAAGATGTTGAAAAATTGTTAGTTGATAGACAAGAGTGCTCAATACCAAAAGAGGTAGAGCGAGTTATAAATATATAAACTTTATTCTTTAAAATGTCACTACTCGGAATTTCACGCTCATGGCGATCATCAGATAACTATTATATATATATTATATATATATTGTTGTTGTTGTTGTTGTGAATGTAGGAGCTTGGAGTATAGATATAGCCATGTTCATGTACATGGTGGCTTGGACGTTCATCAAGTACACAATCGAAAATATCCTTCGTTCTTTATCTTTGGTAGCTCAATGGTTAGAACGTATACTAATAGTTAAAGATGTGATCCCTGTCTGGGGCTCAGAGGCAAGTCATCTGAGGATTTCAGCTTAACAAACGTCTATCATGTATCGTGTATTTTTCTGTTATGTAGAACTTTCGTGTCGTGTGGTGGATGCCAATAATTTTAAAGGTTTTGTGTTTGAGAATAAAATACATGAAGGAGGAGTTACGCATGGCCTTATAAGGTATCCAAGAACTCTTTTTGAATCAAAGAAAAATAAACCTGAAGGTAATGTTCACAAACAATAGTATATTTTATAATATGACACTACTATAACATGCTTTGATTGGCTAAAAGCCGTGCAGAGTCTATATACAGTAACCCTGTTCAGTGTTTCACCGATAATTTATAAAACATTTTTCTGTGTTTGCATTGAGTTATATTTTATAGGAAACACTTTGTTAGGCGGGGGTTTGGGTTAGAAAACTAATTAGGCGGGGGGATAGGGTTAGAAAACTCGTTAGGCGGGGGGTTAGAGTTAGGACATTTGTTGTTTTGGGATCAATTACTTCCATGGTTGAGGACCAGTTTTACAACTATTATACATCGTATGGCAGCCAGCGAAGAATAGATAACCGTTAAGCATGCTGAGTCATTAAAGTACTCCCAGAAGGCTTAGAAGATCTTCTAGCCCCGCTAGGACCCACTAGTCTAAATTTAGACTTACGGCTTCAACCATTTAGTCTATGCGATACGGGTGTCTAGGTTTTGAAATTTTGACCATGACTTTTGTTGTAAGAGTTGTGGTATCAGCACTTGTTTTCCTTAGCTTTCATTCATTCCAAGACTCTGCTGGTAATCTTGAATTTTAAATCTATTTTGAAGTGCTGGTCAAATTTTATCAGCCGTCAAAACCGCGGTCAAAACTGTGTTACTAGTCCGGCTTGGTTCCTATAGCAACCACCAAAAATAAAAATGTTGATCATAAATACAACTCTCGAATTATAAAGTTATAATAAATTATTCAAATGGTTCATTTAGAAAACACTATAAATACATTCTACATGTTAAAAAAACACAAATTTTGAAAGATTTCATATACGTGTCCCTGTACCGTGAGAGTTGAACATATTTGCTTGAAAGTTGAAACTATATAGTTATACAATTTCTCATTGTGGTATGAAATATGTCTATAGTCTACTGTCTATTGAATAAACAACATAGTTAACTGCAGTGACATTGTGCCGGATATTAATTTGACATTTACTTTTCAATTGTAGGTCGGTATGGTGGTATTTTTACAGCAATTTATCAAAATCTTGCATATATCCTAAATTTGGAGAAACGGAGGTATTATTTCTGAGATGGTATAATTCAGAAAACTGAATGCAATCTCCCGTGCATTTGATTGGCTACTTTTAACTACGTCACCTTTTGATATAATATATAGCTCTGACGAAGGACCCTTCTCGAAACGTCAGTATTTCGTTGCTAAAACTCTCGGCAGCTCACCACTTTTTCTCTTACTAAATAATTAACAGTCTAGTGTCTCAATAACTCACTAGGTTAGAGCACTGGTAGTCAATCAGAGATCTAGGGAGTGATTGCTGGTTCTTGAATATTATACTGAAATAAAATTATAAAGTTGCGTTTGTTTTTTTATTTTTAAATTCTAGTTCCCAAGATCAGCGGGAAGCAAGTGATGAAATCAATTCAGTTATTATTACGGCAAAAGTCGGTGCTAATGCACCCTTGCATAAGCTCATGGATCCAGTTGTCATTACATTTCAACATGTAAATCAGGTATGTAGCAGATTTTTTAACATTTAGTTCATCCAAAGCAAAAGATAAACAAAGAAGATTCGGCATCTTCTACCGCACACACAATGGACACAGACTATACGATGAATAGACACATCAAGGTTCTAACCCTGAAATAAAGGAAAACTAACCCTACTTTTAAACTAAATATTACACTATGATGTAATATTCTGTGTATACACGAAGTAGCAGCCTAAAATTATAATATTAATAACATTGAATGAAATGAATGAGACGCTCTAACCATTCAACCTCGTACCTACAATCAAGTGCAAAAATTATGAGACTTTTCACATTTTCCACCTGTTTTGTAACGATGTAACCCCCCCCCCCCCCCATATACAATGTTGAAAATACATTTTGAGCTGGCTCTTTGCCTCAGTATCATTTAAGCAACATTGTATGAGGGGGAGGGGGGGATGATGAGCTTGTCTCAATAATTTTTCCACTTGATTGTCTCCATCTCTGAGGGTCTGGATGGGGGTACCTCAATAACATTAAGCATCAAAATTTTTGGCTCTACGACACTCAATTTTTAGCTCTGTAACCCTAAATAGAAAAAAGTACCAGCTTAACAGTAAGATCTAAGTTTTTTCGTAACATTAAACAGTAAAATTTTAGCTTTTTTGCACTAAATAATTAAAAAAAAGAGGAGATAACACTCCTAAAAATTCTACCCAGACCTTCATATTTTGAGACTTGGAAATTATATTTTTGTTGTGCAGGGTCAATGTAAACAAGAGTAAAAAGACGTTTGGTTTGTTTGTAACACTTGCTTAGTGTGTCTGACTGTGGCACAATTTGGTTTATGCCTTTTGGGCGGGGCTAAAGAATACGAACAGAATCGGAAATAGTTACTAATGTAAACAAATCTTTCAATATATAACCCGTTGTTATTTGATAGTATAGGGTAAAACCTTTATATCTTATAAACACGAACAAGTCAAGACAGTATGTTCCGAGAGACACGTCTATTTATATGAGGTGTTTGTTTCAAGACAAAGGTGTTAGAGGGAAAGAGCTCTTAAGAATGTTCCCAAAGTACAGTAAAGCTACGATTTACCGTGTCAAAACAACTGGAGAAGGATGCCCTTGACAGACATATAACGTCAGAAAACGTTGAGAAATTTTCAGCGAGAGTTAAAAATACCATTGTGAACTTTTCGAAAAGCACTATTGACCGAATCATTAAATCGATGAACAAGCGCATGGCTAATATTGTCGAGAGACGGGGACAACGGTTGAAGTATTAATTTAGTTTATCTTTATCTTACATTGTCTTTCATTTCTTAGTTCGTATTGTTAATGCTCGTCCTTTAGTTTTTGTTTGAATATAATTCCACGCTTAATGCAATTTCTGTCCCAAAATTAAAGTTTCCTGTCTCACTCAAAACAAAGGTAAAAACCCTATGAAAACATAGGAATAAAATACAACTTAATTGGAACATGTTACACATGACGTTACACAAATATAACTTTTATGTGTTAATTTTATTCTTATTGGCATGTATGTATATATAAAATAGTGTGACGCCCCTCGTGGAAATCAGCTAGTGTTGACGAGGCTAGCGGTGTTTAAATAAAGTTTTACCTACCTACCTACCTACCTACACACGAATTACCTACACGTTACACTACACAACATATAAGAAAAGGCTGCGGCACACACAGAAAAATGACACGTTACACCCTATATTTTAAAAGAAAACAGGATTTATCTTTAATAAGAATATGGTGTAACGTGTGTAACGTGTTGTGTTTCATTGAATTTCAATACAATTTCCTCATAAACTCATGTGTAACGTGTAGTGTAACGTGTGTGTAACGTGTGTGAAACGTGTGTGTAACGTGTTATACGACTGTTGGATCAAAGCAAACACACAATATAATAATATATCGAATAAGTTAACACTCTTCATGTAAAAATACCAGCTCTACGAAGCAGCGAGGGCATGAGGAAATATCTTTCTGCTGTTCCTGTGGGATCTTGCGGGTAAACTCGAACACCCTTCGTCTATCCGCCCGTTGCGCCCGTAATAAACAATTGGCTCGCTGGAGGTTGCAAAAATTGGAATGTCAGTGTCAATGCAAATATCGCTCGAATGTTGGTTTTTTTGGAGCAGGCAAGTGTACAATAAAGCTCCCACCCATGCATACTTATCAACAGCCGGATTCACAAAAGCCTTGAATAACACAGACAGGGGGTCAAACATGAAGGGTTTCCTACTACACGCACAGCCGATTAGCATTAAATTTCTGAATTTTCCCCTTCCTTTACTTAAAAGATCGTCCCCGAGGCAAATACCACCGGATGAATGTTGTTGTTCCTCAGAACCTCCCGCGCACATTCTATCCACTTCCCGTTACAACCTTCAACGCAATCACCACTGCGAGCATCACGAAGCAATTCTATGCGTGACTTTTTCTTTCGGTCAAGCTTAGTCCGTGCATTTTTCAAGCGCCAGGTGTTATCGATGAGCTCTTGAATAGCTTTGTTTGAGCGACACAAAATGAAATTCGCTAAGTCCTTTTTACCCTCTTCGCTCTGAGTGTCTGCAAGTGCCAGTAACTCAGTCTGTTCCTTAATTTGGTTTGCAACAAGACATTCTGACACTTCCAAGTTGCTGAGACGTCTAACTTTTATGGGTTTCTCGTGTTTTGAATTTCTGTTTTCGTTTGGCTTATTTAAAGAACGCTTTCTGCTCGCATTATATCGATAAGCACGAACACACTTTTTGGTTCTCGGGGAACCAATTTCGCTGAGGTTGGGGTGAGTAGGACTTAAATAAACCTCCGTGTCTTGCTTTGTGACATACTTATATGCAGAGTGGTAGTTCTCATGTACGTTGGAAAAGTTTAGCACCACCCCATGGTTTTTCATCATTTTCTCTTTCACTGCTTTCCATCGTTTGGGTCCACTTAGTTTTAAACAAAGGTGGTAGTGCACACCAGAAGAGTTCTCGTGTGGCTCTTGACAACAAGCCCAGTGCTCAACCTTCATTTTTCCTGACCCCTCGTCAAAATACGCAATAACTTGTTCCCCAAAACTTTGCCTCGTCGGAAATAAGCTGAGATCTGCCTGGCTGTAGGTGACCAGGTACGTTCTTCGTACCTGGCTTGTAGAGACCGGCATCCGGATCTGGAAGTCTTCCGTGTCGGAATGCATGTTCTGTAAATAATGCAAGTTAAACAATAAATCATAATGAGTACAAGAGGCAATGTATTGACCAAAGTACTTATTTCCACTCAAAATAACATAATCTTAGCTTACCTCAGAATTTAGAAAAAGTGTCTTACTTGCTTTCACTTTGCTGTGTTGTTTTGAATTTCTCGAGCATTTCTCACGTAAACAGTCACCAAATTCAAAATGGCGGCTGACTCGTACCCAGTCCTCTAAGCGAGCATCACGCGAAATGTCCGTATTGAGATCTCTGTGATTTTTGCGCGAAATTCAGGTTTGCGGTACCTAACTCGCAGAGACAACGACCCAGACAATCAAAAATTATGAGACTTTTCACATTTTCCACCTGTTTTGTAACAATGTAACCCCCCCATATACAATGTTGAAAATACATTTTGAGCTGGCTCTTTGCCTCAGTATCATTTAAGCAACATTGTATGAGGGGGGAGGGGGGGGGGATGGTGAGCTTGTCTCAATAATTGTTGCACTTGATTGTAGGGTATAAGACAACCTGTATACGAGGTTGCTAACCGTTGGGCTACTGAGAGTAGTACAATGATGTACTAGTTCGATTGAATGATATATGTTATTGTACTGCCTCGTCCGTTACTGAAGGCGAGGGTGATAATCTCGCCGCGGCAGGGATCGATTTCTCACGAAAAGTTTGTCCCCTCGCGTGCGACCAACCGGTAAATTCCAAGTACGCCTTTTGGGTGATCCGTTTTAATCGGCGAAATTTATTGGGGCCAGACAAACATGGCCGATTACTTTCTAAATACATAATAACAGGATTTTACGAAGGGTATTATCGTGATATAATAGGATACGTATATAGACTCAGTAATTCCAAATCTGTTTTCAGAATTGAAATCGGTTAAATATTGACGATATTGGCTTATTGCGTGAAGGCGCGCGGGAAAACACGCGGGGAGAAACAAAATAAGCGCATGAGTACGCTATAAACGGATTATCAAACGCTGAGCTCTGTTGTTTAAATATCAACGCTGTGGCTATATTTACGGGCCAGTAAAGGACTTCGACAGGCTATATTTTATACGCGGCATATTACAAATAATATTGGGCATTTCACTCGATTAAAATGCACGTGGTAAGGATTTATGGTGAAGGAAAATTTTGAGTGTTAGACCCAAACCTTGATGCTAACCCTAAACCTAACAGACAAAAACAGAAAGGTAGTAACAATTTTGGCTGCCTGCAATGGGCGTCAAGTGAACTCAATATAGATAACTGGAACGATAACTCGTAAAGCAAATAGTGAGGCAAAACGTTCCAGGCCCCTACGCGGTTTGCAGGTAGATTTCAGGCCCCGTACGCGGTTTGCAGGTAGATTTTCGGCCTTGGAATTCAGTCTCTGCTTCAAGGTAAACGTTTTTGGAGTCAAGACCAGTGGCGTAGCTAGGGGGGGCGAGCGCCCCCCTCTCCCCCCCCCCCCCCCACTGGACCTCTGAGAGTTGTTTGTCGGAAAATGTTGATGCCTGTCGGAAAATCGTATGGTTGAAGAAGGCGAATTGATCCAGAACGACTTACACATTCGTGTTATTGTATTTTACAAATAATAACTTTTTACTTTCGGTTTTCTCAATAAACTAAATAATGTTTGTTGCGAAAAGTCAAGGGAAACGCACGAGAAGACGAAAAGTGTCAACTGATACCTATAAACTGGTGACAAAGTGCCGGGTCACGACGTCAGATTACATGCGATTGCAAAATGCGAACACGCCGAACAGATCATTTTCACGTTGACTGTTTCAATCAGTGGGTAGTGTAATAACTCAACACAAAGACTCGAATTGACGAATTCTGTTCTCATCTTAAATTTTCTCATCGATATAAACAAGTGACTCGCGACTGGTTGGTTTATCAGGGGCCGCTGAACACGGGGGCTAGGGTGGGCTATAGCCCCCCCCCCCCACACTTTTTTCGTAAACTGAAAAAAGTCGTAAATTGTAATATAGCAAAATAAAAACTTCTGCATAGAAACTGTGATTTAACACCATTAAATTGATCCAAAAATTGAAAGATGTTTGAAGCTATATTAGCAAAATGGAGGCCCTAATTTCAAAATTTTCCGGGGGAGCATGCCCCCGGCCGGCGCAGCACAATGACCGAAAATCGCCTCTCTAATCTGGCATGTATTTCTATCAATCACGAACTTGTTTCTCATATTTCGATTCGAGAACTTCAACAACCATTTTTAAATGAAAAAACAAGAATTTTTCAATGAGTTTTAATTTAATGATGAAAAAATGGCGTATACTATTCTAGCTATTTACTATTCAAACATTTGTGTGCACAATTTGTAAATATTTTAAGTGTCTAACTCGATTCATATAATATTAAAAAAACAGACTACCATTATTTATTTATTTGCACTGAGTGATGTACTAAAAGTTTAAAAATTCAGCCTATTCGTTTGCTATGCAGGCTACTTTCTATCGGTCGACACACCATTATAAGCCAGCCACGCCCATTTGACCACGCCCCTTTGTCTGAAATTTTCAACCCTCGCCCCCCCTGAGGAAATTCCTAGCTACGCCACTGGTCAAGACCCAATCTCGTTCCCAGAGCCTCCGCCGCGCCAGAACTCTGGGAACGAGATTGGACAAGACCTTATAATATTTTTGGTAAATAAATTACTTGAAGTAACTCACTTCAGTAACTGACTTCGTATTACGCACGCCACTTCAAAACAAAAACACAAACGTTCGCCTTTGGCAAACGTTTTCTTCAGAAATAAACCAGACCCAAAGCTATAGAATATATTAAAGGAAAGATAAATAATTTATTTACAACATACGTACAGCTTTATCCTGGTAGCTAACTTAGTTCTCTTTAAAAGCGGATAATCGAACATGCCCAAAAATATAATTTTCGTCACGGATACCAATTGTAAACAAAAATACGAACTTTCGGCTGTCTTCGACGAACGTTTTCTTGAGAAATAATCAACTCCCAAAGCTACAATATATATTAAAACAAAGATAAATTATGTGTTTACAATATGCGTACAGCGTATCCGGCTAGCCAACGACCTGCAAACCGCGTGGGGGCCTGAAACCTTGCCTCACTTTTTACCCGACTTATGACTGGGCGTGTCCCGCATTTTCGGCGGGTGGAACGTTTGTACGCAGGCTAATCGTAATGTAGTGAATTAACATGGCGTCGAAACGTCCTGAACATCGTGCTCCTCCTGAGTTATTTTATAGCGAAGAAGAAGCAAGAAAATATACTTCAAACTCGCGTATGATAGAGGTTCAACTGAACTTGGCAGAAAGAGCATTGGAACTACTGGGTTTAGCAGACGATCAACCAAAATTTCTTCTTGATGTTGGTTGTGGTTCAGGATTAAGTGGAGATGTTCTCAGTGGTAATGGGCATTACTGGGTTGGATTTGACATTAGTAAGGCAATGTTAGACGTCGCTAAAGAACGTGAAGTTGAGGGAGATATTATTTTACATGATGCAGGACAAGGATTGCCTTTTAAAGCTGGTTCTTTTGATGGTTGCATCAGTATTTCTGCTCTACAGTGGCTATGTAATTCAGACAAAACAGGACATAATCCTGTTCGTCGTTTACATAAATTTTTCTCTTCTCTCTATGCTTGTCTGTGTCGAGGAAGCAAAGCAGTGTTTCAGTTTTATCCTGAAAATCCACAGCAGATGGAACTAGTGACAGCACAGGCTATGAGAGCTGGCTTCACAGGAGGGATTGTGGTAGATTATCCAAATAGTACCAAGGCAAAGAAAATCTTTCTTTGCCTTTTTACTGGAGGAAATTCAAGTTCTCTTCCTAAAGGTTTTGGTCAAGAAGCCACAGGTGCAGTGGAAAATGAAGTGCGCTTTTCAAGTAAACAAGAGAGACGTTCAAGACCAAAATGGGGGAAACCTCCCAAGAAAAGTAAAGATTGGATTAAAGAAAAGAAAGAAAGAAGACGACGTCAAGGAAAAGAAGCAAGACATGAATCGAAATATACAGGAAGAAAAAGACGACCTGTATTTTAATTATCAAACTCTCTATTTACACTTTTGAAGAAATAAGGTATTTCACACTTATATCAGCCATGTACTTGAATTTAATTATTTTCCAGGACTAATGGAAAATGGTATTAATAATGTAATAATCTGGGAAGAAACCATTGGCTAATCGCAGCATAAAATAATACAGTATGTTGTAAATTGTGAGCTACATGTAGGTGAGAGTAATTTCTATGTCAATGACTAGTAGAGATAGTGGCTGTTGAAAAGTATTGGTTTACACCATTTACTGGTATATCAATGTTGTACTATGATGAATACCACAAGTTGTGTGTTGTTAATAACTGTTTCTTTCTTTTAAAGTGTATATGGCATGAATTTTTTATTGCTTCATTTGAAAGAACATCAAAAAGTAGGACGATATGCAGTTTACCATTCCTTGATATCTTTTCTAGTTCCAGAGTTATAAAGATTTAAAGATTTCAAAATCAAGGGAAAATACGGCACACAGATTAAATATGACGTCATATGGTTTGCATGTTAGTTTGGTGAATGTTTAAATGAACTATAGCTCAGTTAATATGTCTCTTTGAAAACGAACCTTTGCACAAAGATAGTGCAAGATGAAACACAGTTGATAATGTCACTAATTTTGACATTTGTTGTCAAGGTAACACTCACTGTTGTACCCAGGCCCCTTGAACGGATTTTATAAAACACTGTATTTATCACTGGGGGTATAATTTTCAAATTATTATATAATGAATGTATTTTAGGCATGCATACCGGTAGATATTATTTTATCATTATCAAGACAGAGTATGAAGGTGTTTTATAAAATCCATGCAAGGGGTCTGGGTACAACAGTGTTACCTTGACAACAAAATTAGTGACATTATCAACTGAGTTTTGTCTTGCACTATCTGTGTACAAAGGTTCATTTGATTCTGACACATAGTAACTGAGCTATAGTTCATTTAATCATTCACCAAACTAACATGCAAACCATCATGATGTCATTATTTTTCCGAATCAGCAATTTGTTTGTGCCATATTTTCCCTTGATTTTGAAATCTTTAAATCTTTATAACTCTGGAACTAGAAAAGATATCAAGGAACGGTAAACTGCATACCGTCCTACTTTTTGATGCTCTTTCAAATGAAGCAATAAAAAAATTCATGTCATAATACACTTTAATCACCTTCCAGATTGTTCTTATTCTTCTCTCGCTAGGTTTTTGGAATTAACTACAGTAGATGGTTTTAACTTTAGAGATAAAAATTATTTGTAAAATATGTTTGAAGTTAGTCATCAGCTAAAAGTTACAGATATAATAATATAAATGTGTTGTGTTGCATAGGCAGTGTAGAAACTGAAATAAAAATTGAATACTCTAAAACGTTGGTGTAGGAGGTCTTTTGAGCAAAGGCACTTCATCAGAGATTGGCACATTATTTTGACAGTACACCAACCTTTTAGAGTATTCAATTTGATAAATAATATTTCTTAGCTACAGTAACCTCAACCTCGTTCCCAGGGCCTTGTCTCCCTTAAATCAAGGTCCATATCAAGCACCAGATATTTGGTGTGAAGATGTTTATACACTTCTCAATGTGTTTGCACTGTGTATGTAAACTATATGTACAGGTAATAGTTCTTACAAGCATAGGCATACTGATACAACACATTTTACTATGTCATCTTTTCCTAAATTTGGCCACATTTTTTTCATAGTTTGCCAGAATTTTTAACTTTGCCAAAATTTGATGGGGATGTTTCCCCCTCCCACCTATGCAGGGCTGTCAGACGTGGGCGGGGAGCAAAGATAAGACCCTCAGGGATAGACTCTCGTATGGGACTCTTAGTCGAAATTTGGTCAGGTGATTGCACTGATTGTGTAGCCACAATAATTGTATGTCAAAATGTACAGGGCCACATTGATAACTGAGGAATGATAACCAGCTGATCCTCAAGACAATAGTACTATGGAGACTTAAATCTGTTTTAATCCTTATATGTTCAGACATTGTAGAATTTTTTGGTTGACTGATGCTATATTATCATTTCAAATTTTATTTCTTGCAAAGGTTGGCATTAGAAAACTTTGATAAAATATAATTTTGGTATATTTCTCAGAAATTGTTTGACAGAAATCGTTTGGAGAGTACTATATATATTATACTAATGCCCTTCAACAACCAGCATGGAACAATTGTGTCATGTTTCGAATGTTTCGAATTTTCCAAAAATTTAATTTTGACACACTTGATGAAGTTGGAATTAAATCCATGCACGCAGTTCAAATATATCCAATAAGGCAGTTCAAAATATATACCATTTAAATTTTGTGCTTTATAAAACTGCAGAGTAGTGTAAGTGTTAGTACAAATTTGAAATTGCATGTACAGTATATACGTTTATTATTTTATTTATATAAAAATTTCTATGCTTGATAATAGCCTATATGCTGTACAGTACTGATAGTTAAGGTGATTCCTCAGTTTTGCATTGCGCATATTTACTGTGCACATCCAATAATCAGTGTTTTTATGGCCATTATGCAACACTTTCAAAAAATTCCGACCATTTTAGGACAATTTAGTGCCAAATCTAACAATGGCCGCTTATGTACTGGTAGGGAAGAGTTATTAAAGGACAAAATCAATTTTTTCCGAGAATGGTTACACAAGTCTTGCTAGGGCTCTCTGTGCAAGTAGGTTTGTAAACTACTTGATAATGCCGGTTTAAGGCCATATAGTTCTTAAAGAAGGTCGGTGACCATAATTTTTTCCTTAATAATTCTTTTCTTCTACCACTTTTACATGTTATAACAGAAACTTATTACAACTTACAATATTTTACATTTTTGATGAATGTTTCTTCAAATAACATGTCAAAGAATATGGGAAACGACCTTTCTTTATCATAATAAACCCTGTTAGCTGTTTCTTAGTTGCGAAAAATAAAAATATATCTTTGTCAAAAGGTTCAAGAAAAAGTTGTGCAATGTGGTTTTTTACTCAACTCGTAAATTGGTCACAATGACGTCACCATACTGAGTAAGATGCCATATTTTCTAAACAAGGTCGGTGACCCAACTTTTTTTTTTGGTTTTAATATAAGTATGTCAATAACTTTAAGACTGGGAAGTTTCAGCAAATTTTCATTTCGGAAATAATTACTGAGGTGCAAAAACGTGCAGGCTATAGCTGTGTTTATACAAGCTGCCTACATTTTATACTACAAACTGTGTTTACTCCGTCCGTTTTGGAACATGTCAGGCCTACAGTAGCTGGCCTGGGCCTGAACTTATTGTGTCTGTGAATAGGCTTGCAGTTGGACAATACTGGTCCTAGGCTTGCAATGAAAAATTCAGCTTATTTCCAGTAGGATTATATCGACATTGGTAGGTTTACTAGGTTGACACTCACTATGTTACTGTGTCACAGGAAATTGTTAGGGATTCAACAAGTAGTGTCAGATTATTGGAAACAAGCAGGCAAATCTACTGTCGCTACATGTAGGAGTGATATAATAATATCGTGCTTTGTTGCACATGACTTTTATATTAATTACCATAACCAACCATGAGATTGCGTGAGAAAATTCCAAAATTATTACCACTAATCCGAGGTATCATCAGAGACGTTGTCTGGATTTAATCGCGATGACGGTGGTTTATTACCAGGAGCTTATTTACATCTTGTTAATAGATAACGTAATCATCGGTTCTATGAGGGTATAAATAGGGATCCTAACTTTACAACGATCACCCCCTGATGAAGACACTATAGTCTTAGATTGGAGTGTCGAAATGTTGGGTCATGGACAGTAACTTTTAAAGTTACGTTCAAAAAACTTTTTAAAGTCAGAGTAGCGTCAAACTATGAAAATATTTCATTAAAGTTCTGTAGTTTGATATGTTAAAAGTTTAAATACACAATGTCATGTGTCTAACTTTAGAGGGTTAAATCTCGAAAACAAGTCTGCACACCAAATATAGAGTATCATGAGGAGCATCGTGTTCTGCTTTCCTTTGCATAACATTCCTAATTACTGACACAGTGCATGGAAGATAAATATGGAATGATTTTAATAATTCAACTTTCTCATTTTTAAAAATGTTTTTGAGCAAAAACTTCTCATTATTGTTTCTAGTAACACTTCCGACATTTGCATATTATTTTGTTCTTTCAGACAATAAACGCGAACCACCAATGCGCTTTTTTGAGTGAAGATGGGAGAAGCTGGCTCACGAAGGGGTGTTTTGTTCAATCTAACAATGAATCTCATACAACATGTGAATGTTCTCATCTAACCAACTTTGCTTTACTGTTTGATGTCCATAATGTTCAGGTAAAGGAAGCCGACATTAATATTGACGGAATTTATGAAAATTCGCCCGCCTTTCCCGCCATCGTCCCCGTTTATATACCTACGAGCGTGGAAGAACCTCTGAATTTTCTATTGATTTCATTATTGAGACCAGCTGTTGTGGTTTGGTGGTTACCACATGTCTATGAGCTGCAGGGAGACACAGGTTCAAATCTTGGGTCGGACCTCCACTCAGTCAGGGTCTTAATTGAGGAGAAAGTGCTGCTTTGCAATAATATCAGCAAATGGCGTAAGACTTTCGGCCTTTTGGGGTATTCCGTTCACCTAAAAGAGTGATAAATCTAATAAACTAAATTATATTAAAGGCATTCTTGACATTAATTTTATTCTCTAATGTTACTTAAAGGTGCAGTCCAGTCCGTTCTGCGCATGTGTGATTTTTCAAAAGTGCGGGACCCCATATGTCAACAAACTTCAACGGAATAGATTTGCCACAGTTCGAAAGCGAGTATTCGTCAAACGGTGGCGATGGCACGAGTGGTAGTTTGATATATTATCAACATTTAGGAACAGAACAGCTTCTTATAACACGCTTTTTAGGCGGAAAAGCTCAAGCGTGGAAAACAAATACGCAATACTTCATGTTCAATGTTTATATAATGCAATGTAAACAAACGATGTAAACAGAAACGTGGACATGCGCAGAACGGACTGGACGATTCTTTAATGTTACTTAAATATGGTTAAACCAGCTAAATAGAGAGAGAGCATTGAGACATTGAGACTATTATTATTATTATTATTATTATTATTATTATTATTATTATTATTATTATTATATTTATATTTTTATTATATTTTATATTATATTTTATTATATTTTTATTATATTTTTTATTATATTTATATTATTATATTTATATTATTATTATTATATTATTATATTTATTAATTCATCATGACGAGTGGTTCAAATACGGCGAGCGCGATAGCTAACGCAACAAGAAGGCCAGGAAGGTTAAAATGGACCGAGCAAATGAACCAAGAATGTTTGGATTGCAAAAGAAATGCCCTTATCATGGTTTCATCGGTGAATCCGCCTCTAAACGAGAATGGGAGAAAAAAAGGCTATATCAAAGTCATGAGATTGACAAACCTAAGATTGACAAGTCAAAACCTAAGAGATCAAGCAGCAAGACTAGAGAAAACATTAGGAAACTACTGGTGGTAATGGAGAAATTAGATTAGAGAGGGTGGTAGCGAACTCAGCGAGAGAAAGTCGAGATGAAATTGAAGCTGGAAATCGTAATGTCGAAGCGTTGATAACACCAAATGCAAATTCGGGAACTTTGAGCCTAAATTTGCATGAAACGGTTGACAGGCGACAAACAAGAAATTCCCAAGAAAAAGCAACTGAAGAAAGAGCCCCAACGCGTTTTCTAGAATATAACCCAGTGAACAAACCTACTATGGTTGAATGGGGAAAAGATAGCGACGGTGGCCCGATAATAATCCAACCATCATGCATTATACAGGCATATAATGAAATCATATCATGGAGAAAAAATGCTTTCCTTGTCCCATATGGGAAAATAGGAAGAGAGTTCATTGATCAATTAACGGCGCATATTGACGACTGGAACATTGAATCTAACAAGCAGCATATAGCTCTAAAAACGTTCTTTGTTCTGCTAGCGGTCGGACTCCAAAAGCCTGGTCAGAAGTCCAAAGCTAAAGACCACAAAGTTTGTTTGGAGAAACGACTGGCTCTATGGAAAGAAGGTCAAATTGACAAGCTAATAAGGGAAGGACGAATGATTCAAAAGCGTCTTGGAAAAGGAAAGAAATCTGACCTTCCAAACAGAGCAAAGATTTTTGCTAAACTCGTTATGGAGGGCCAAATAAATTCAGCCATGCGTTTTCTAAATGATGGGGATTGTGGAAGTGTACTGCCGTTAACAGACGATGTTATGTTGCAGCTTAAACAAGTAATACTTCATGGTCCTGAGTAGTAATACCCCCCCCCCAGATATTCAACTTATTATTTATGCTTACGTCATCGTTCTCAGGCTCCTTTGGGACCCTCTAACCCTAATCATTAGTATTCAGATTACGTCATCGTTCTCAGGCTCCTTTGGGACCCTCTAACCCTAATCATTAGTATTCAGATTACGTCATCGTTCTCAGGCTCCTTTGGGATCCTCTAACCCTAATTCATTAGTATTCAGATTACGTCATTTCAGAATGCTTAAACCCTAGCTTTTATCCAACCCCCTGGTATTCATACGTCACGTCCGATTAGCCGCCGACTCCTTCCGAACTTGATTTCCGAAGGCATAAGGTAGCTCTTATTGCTTTTAATAATATAAGAAACGCCTTTGTAATTATACACTTCACCTCGCTACGGCAATGTGAATGTGGGACAGTAGGCAGCCCGAGAGCAGCGCATGCGCACGATCGATCTTGGCTAAATATAATCTGGAACTAAACAGAGTAACGAAGAAGCATCTTATACAGTACTTTCATACTAGCGCGTGTCTCGACCGATATTTTCCGATTTGCGATTCACTAATCTCTGCGAGAATTAATCATTAGCTTCGGTAAGGTTTATTTGGCTGAGTCAGACCATTCGAGAAACTGTGAGAAGAATGATCAGGGATCTTAAACGTATAGATCTTTCAATATATCCTAAGAAATAGTCCGAGAAGCCGTAAGAAGAACGATCGAAGATTTCAAACACAGAAAAATAGTAAAAACAATATATCGATTTGGTTTATGTGGCTGACTTTGTTTATTTGGCTGAGTCAGACCATTCGAGAAACTGTGAGAAGAATGATCAGGGAACTTAAACGTATAGATCTTTCAATATATCCTAAGAAATAGTCCAAGAAGCCGTAAGAAGAACGATCGAAGATTTCAAACACAGAAAAATAGTAAAAACAATATATCGATTTGGTTTATGTGGCTGACTTTATTTATGTTGTCATGCATTTTGTTGCTAAGACTGATACATTTGAATAATTTTGACTAGAGCACATGTTACAGACAAAGGAAACGGTCATTAAGAGGTCGTTAATGTCACGACTCATAATTATTTGGAATATTTAATGAAACAAACTAGAGAAGGCCAAACTAAATAAAATATTGTAACGCCTTGTCGTGGAGTTTAACCTCGCTTTTTTCGGTGCTTAAGGGGTGAAAAAGTATTGCCAAGTGTGGAACTCGAACGCATGAATTACAAAATAAGGTTTCTTGGCAGAAAAAGTATAATTGAACGGCTTTACTTCATAGAGAACGACCGAGTGAGGAGTTGGAACGATGATATAAAGCGGACTAACTAAACTTAACAGCTTGAATAAATTTGTCCACCTGCTCATAGATAAAAGCGTGGGAGCCATTAAGCGTAATTAAAGGTTACATGCAATTCCACAGACAAAAGAGGGCACACATATTTCGATAAACACATCAAATAAATAGTATACAATATTGAGTTTATGAGATTTTTATAAATTATAAATTTTATAAGTTATAAATACTAATAAGGCCTACTTCTAAGGGAATATTTAGGCGTTTTAATTTTAAAAGTTTTTCGATATTCTTCCTGGTCTTCAGGCGTTAATGTTGCCACATTTTGTTCTGTCATCGGTAAATATTTTGATCTAGTCATCGATAGATGGTGTTCATATTCACCTCTTTCTTCAGGGGTCATCCTTGCTAAATCGCTCTTTTTCCAATCGGAAGAACTTTCCCAATTATTAAAGAAGTTTCGTTTAAGCTTTGGTTGTTCTGTCGAAACTGTAGTTGGTGGTGTCAAAAAATAGTGTTTAGGTGTAGTAGGAACCTGGTGAGGATCGGACGGGAGGTATTCTGTAGAATCATATTGCGTTGGAGTCTTTGGGATATTGCTTTCAGTTTGAAGATTATTTTGAACTGGAACCTTGTCGTGGAGTTGATTTTGGAAGGACAGAAAACGTTTAAGCTCATTAGAGTAGAGTATATTCTTCACATCTGGTGTTAACTGAGGCGTCTGTATAATATTATGCATCTGTTCACCGGAGTTGTACATAGCGTTGAGGATGGGCGATTGTTGATACGATAGCTTTCGAATATAACGGTTTAGGTTTTGTTGGTCAGCGGTATTTTCGTAGGGCATCACGTTCGATTTCAGTTGATATTGGTCAACGGTGATAGGTGGTTGTTCATATGACCGCTTTCGAATATAATGGTCCATGTCTAGTTGACCAGTGGTATTTTCATCTGGTAGCACATTCGTTTTTAATCGATGTTGATCATCGGTAGTCGGTTTTAGATCAAGCATGAGATATCCGTGTGGACGCTTTGTCGCTTCCTCGTAACTTTTCATAAACTCTTGAACATGGCCAGGGTTAACTTGTCGTGCTAAGACTGAGATTTGTTGCTTGTCCCGTGGAGATTTGAACAGTACGATATAGTGGGCGTTGAGGCTGATATTTCTGGTTTCTTTGCCTTGATGAAATATATTTTGAACAATATAGATCACAGACAGATTCCGATGATGACTTCCTTTTGTGAATAAATCGGCAATACGTTTATCGTCCCCTGACTGAGCCATAAGATCGTCGAGAACGATGAGGCTGCGTTCAGAGACATCTAAGAAGTTCTTTTCGGCAATGTCGTCATGTATTCCTTCATTGAGTTCAATGCCTGGTATAGTTGTGATCATATCCAAGTACATAGGTTGCCACTGGCCATAACACCAAATGATACGTTCAGGAGGGGGACTGATGGTTGCTTGAGCGTTTTCCAAAAGCTTTCTCACCCAAACGGTCTTGCCACTTTGAGTACATCCAGCCACAATACACGTAAAAGGATGTTTCATAACGGAAGATCCACCGACGACTGGAGGCGGAGCATTAAAATGGTCACCTCCTCCATGGACGTACTTGATATGACGCTGAAGATTACCTCGGGTTGAAAAGTTCTTTCCGCATATATCACAGGCATGAAATGACATGTTCACTCGGTGAAGACTAGAAGCCAAATGATGTTTCTCAGGAATGTTCTATGAATTTATCCTTATCCTTATCCTTATCTTTATCTTTATCTTTATCCTTATGGCCTTATCCTTATCTTTATCCTTATGGCCTTATCTTTATCTGTATCCTTATCCTTATCCTATATAGCTTATCCTTATCCTATATAGCTTATCCTTATCCTTATCTTTATCTTTATCCTTATCCTTATCCTTATCCTTATCCTTATCCTTATCCTTATCCTTATCCTTATCCTTATCCTTATCTTTATCTTTATCTTTATCTTTATCCTTATCTTTATCTTTATCCTTATCTTTATCTTTATCTTTATCTTTATCTTTATCTTTATCTTTATCTTTATCCTTATGTCCTTATGTTATCTTGCCATGAGTAAATGAGTAAAGAGTAATATAAAAGGTGTACTTCAGGGGGTGACCTCGTCATTTATACGTTGGCTATCGTACAGAGATGTTTAACAAGAAGCAGAGAGCTTTTCTTCGACATTACTGTTTGTCGAATTCTGGAGAACAACAGGCGCTTCTTGAGAGAGCTACCCCCGAACAAGTTAAGTGTATACATGACTGTATCCATAATGTTTGCAAAATGAAATACGAATTACCTCGGGAAACGATCGAAAAAGTGAGACCGTACGAAAACGACATAAGTACTTTAGTTGACCCCGGAAGAAGTTTCATGAGAAAGAAACAAATACTGGTCCAGCGTGGAGGAGGATTTCTCGGTCTGTTACTTGGTCCAGTTTTAGAAGGACTTGCAGAATTAGTATAAAAGAAATCAGTTCATTGTACTAGAGTCAGTCGAAGTCATGGACACCAGCGAAGAAACATCTCCCTTTTACAATGATCAACGCATTCGACATGTACTATCCCATTTTAACAACAATGTTGAAAAGGCTTCAAATCTTCTCCACAGTTTGCTTATATCACATGACATTTTGATATGGAATGCTCAACGGGAAATCGTTTACAATGGTAGAGTTATACCGAACACAAATATTGTCAATCTGATCGAATATTGTGTATCCGAATACGATACCGACATTCCCAAACCGCCTGGCCTAAACGTTTTCGTGAGAGGGCTTGCAGAAGTCAAAGTCAATAAGAATCTCATTGAAAATCCTGAAGTACTTGCATTACTGGCACGCGAAGGAACAGAAGATACAGATTCGGAATATGAAAGCAGCGAAGAGAGAAGCGCCGCGGAGAACTCCGAAGATGACGAGGAAGAAGACGAAGATGACGAGGAAGAAGAAGAAGAGGAAGAAACAATCTCGCAAGATGACATTGATAAAGATGAGAGTCGATACATTTGTAATTACTGTGAAAGCAAGATGACTGGTGTACATTTAGCTATATGCCCCAAATGTTTATGGCAAGACTTTTACAACAATATTCATCAATGTAAATTATGTGGCTTAGCATCACCTTTGACTATATCACACAATATTGTTTTTTGTACTGCATGTCCGTATACTATTGTAACAGATGGCACTGGAGATAATATTATGATTGAGCTTAAATCATAACCACTATTTGTAACTTGAAATAAAAATCTCATAAACTCAATATTGTATACTATTTATTTGATGTGTTTATCGAAATATGTGTGCCCTCTTTTGTCTGTGGAATTGCACGCTTTTATCTATGAGCAGGTGGACAAATTTATTCAAGCTGTTAAGTTTAGTTAGTCCGCTTTATATCATCGTTCCAACTCCTCACTCGGTCGTTCTCTATGAAGTAAAGCCGTTCAATTATACTTTTTCTGCCAAGAAACCTTATTTTGTAATTCATGCGTTCGAGTTCCACACTTGGCAATACTTTTTCACCCCTTAAGCACCGAAAAAAGCGAGGTTAAACTCCACGGCAAGGCGTTACAATATTTTATTTAGTTTGGCCTTCTCTAGTTTGTTTCATTAAATATTCCAAATAATTATGAGTTGTGACATTAACGACCTCTTAATGACCGTTTCCTTTGTCTGTAACATGTGCTCTAGTCAAAATTATTCAAATGTATCAGTCTTAGCAACAAAATGCATGACAACATAAATAAAGTCAGCCACATAAACCAAATCGATATATTGTTTTTACTATTTTTCTGTGTTTGAAATCTTCGATCGTTCTTCTTACGGCTTCTTGGACTATTTCTTAGGATATATTGAAAGATCTATACGTTTAAGTTCCCTGATCATTCTTCTCACAGTTTCTCGAATGGTCTGACTCAGCCAAATAAACAAAGTCAGCCACATAAACCAAATCGATATATTGTTTTTACTATTTTTCTGTGTTTGAAATCTTCGATCGTTCTTCTTACGGCTTCTCGGACTATTTCTTAGGATATATTGAAAGATCTATACGTTTAAGATCCCTGATCATTCTTCTCACAGTTTCTCGAATGGTCTGACTCAGCCAAATAAACCTTACCGAAGCTAATGATTAATTCTCGCAGAGATTAGTGAATCGCAAATCGGAAAATATCGGTCGAGACACGCGCTAGTATGAAAGTACTGTATAAGATGCTTCTTCGTTACTCTGTTTAGTTCCAGATTATATTATTTAGCCAAGATCGATCGTGCGCATGCGCTGCTCTCGGGCTGCCTACTGTCCCACATTCACATTGCCGTAGCGAGGTGAAGTGTATAATTACAAAGGCGTTTCTTATATTATTAAAAGCAATAAGAGCTACCTTTTGATAATGACGTAATGCCTTCGGAAATCAAGTTCGGAAGGAGTCGGCGGCTAATCGGACGTGACGTAGGGGGTTGGATGAAAGCTAGGGTTAGGGGTCCTACTGGTGCATGAGCTAGGGTTAAGCATTCTGAAATGACGTAATCTGAATACTAATGAATTAGGGTTAGAGGATCCCAAAGGAGCCTGAGAACGATGACGTAATCTGAATACTAATGATTAGGGTTAGAGGGTCCCAAAGGAGCCTGAGAACGATGACGTAATCTGAATACTAATGATTAGGGTTAGAGGGTCCCAAAGGAGCCTGAGAACGATGACGTATGCATAAATAATAAGTTGAATATCTAATGAGGCGGCATCCCTTTGGTCTCCCGATGGGGGGTATTACTACTATCCTGTAGAAGAAATACCGGAAAGCATATACATCGGAATAAATGCAGAAATGATACGAGAAACTGCCCTGAGAACGAAAGGGTCTGGTGGTCCGTCAGGTATTGATGCAAATGGTTTTAAAAGAATACTTGCCTGTAAATCGTTCAAGCAATCCTCTACAAGGCTCTGTGAGGCACTAGCCACCCTTTCAAGGGCTTTGTGTACAAAACATGTTGATCCAACTTCTATTGAATCAATATTAGCAAGTCGTTTAATTCCGCTAGACAAAGGAGCAGGTGCAGTTAGACCGATTGGTGTGGGAGAGGTTATCAGAAGAGTAATAAGCAAGTGTGTCATGAAAGTGGTTAAGCAAGATATGATCGAAGCCAGTGGTTCACTCATCATGTCCGGTCAGGCATCGGGTAGCGAGGCAGCAATCCACGCAATGCGCAATATATTCGAGACAGATGACACAGATGCAGTCTTGCTTATCGATGCTTCCAACGCCTTTAATACCCTGAATAGAGCTGCTGCTTTGCATAATACAAGAGTGCTCTGCCCCACTATTGCAACATACGCGACGAATACATACCGACTGCCATCGCGATTGTTTATCGTTGGTGGCAAAGAGCTAAAATCGTCAGAAGGCATGACGCAAGGAGACCCATTATCCATGGCCTTATACGCTATCAGTCTTCAACCACTAATTTCATATTTGGAAGGTACAAGTCACACAAAGCAATGCTGGTACGCCGATGACGCGAGTGGAGCAGGAACTATAACAGAAATAAAGCAGTCGTGGAATACCTTATCGGATATTGGTCCTGACTATGGTTATTATCCAAATGACAAGAAATGCTGGCTGATTGTCAAACCAGAGAAAGAAGAATTAGCAAAAGAAGCCTTTCAAGATACAGCCATTAACATCACCACACAAGAACAAAATCACTTGGGAGCGGTAGTAGGATCAAGATCATATCTATCTGAATATGTTGACGGTAAAGTAGAAGAATGGGTAAAGGAGATAACAAAATTAGCGGAATTTGCAGTATCACAACCTCAAGCATGTTACGCCGTTTTTACCTATGGTTTGAAACATCGTTGGACGTACTTTCTCCGTACTTTGCCAGATATCCAAGATCTGTTAGAACCATTGGAGACTGCACTTGTCAAGGTTCTTATACCAGCCATAACAGAGCACAACATCACCGAGCTTGACCGTGAAGTCTTAGCATTACCGGTACGAATGGGCGGTCTAGGACTCATAAATCCTTGCGAAGAAGCAGCCACAGAGTACGCAGCATCGATACAGATAACAGCACCTGATCTGGTGGAAAGAATTACATCACAGACACAAGAATTGCCGGATGACTCACGTATACAAGAATTGAAGAAAATAGCGAGAAAGGGGAAAAACTCATGCTTTAAATGAAAAAGTTAAAATCTTGAAGAATGCAGTATCTGAAAAGACAAAAAGATCATTGGAATTTGCAGCCGAAAAAGGAGCTTCTACTTGGCTAACAGTAATTCCAATTTCAGAGATGAATTCCAGAGATGAATTCCAGGAATTCCGTGATGCCTTAAACCTAAGATATGATTGGAGTATCAGCGACAGCCCTTCGATGTGTGTATGTGGGGAAACGTTTACTGTAGATCACGCAATGATATGTAAACGCGGAGGCTTCATAATTCAACGCCACAATGAACTAAGAGATCTGGAAGCTGAACTCTTGAACATGGTATGCAACGACGTTGAGATTGAACCCACTCTACAAAATGTCAATGGAGAGACCCTAAACCCGGGAGCAAATATATCTGCTGGAGCGCGGCTAGATGTTCATGCAAGGGGCTTTTGGGAAAGACAAAGATCTGCCTTTTTTGATGTCCGGGTTTGTCACCCAAACGCAGAATCTTATCAAGATCTCAGTCCCAAACAAATTTACAGAAAGCACGAAAACGAGAAGAAACGTATGTATGGCAAAAGAGTGACAGAAATCGAGCAAGGAACGTTCACACCACTCGTTTTCACTACAACAGGAGGAATGGGAGATGAATGCTTACGATACCACAGCAGACTTGCTGAGTTGATTGCAGACAAGAAGGGAGAGCTATACTCACACACAATATCGTGGATAAGAGCAAAGATATCATTCTCCATCGTTAGATCTGCCTTGTTATGTTTAAGAGGCTCGAGAACAATTAGAAGAGTACAATCCAACATTAAAGACATAGACTTAGATATAGAGACCGTGATGGCAAGAATTCATTAGTTTTGTAAATTTTTATTATTATTAGTTAGTTAGATAATCTTATATATATTGGACTTTAGTTTTAAATTATTATTATTTTTATATAAATTTATTGTAGATAATTATCATAATATAGTTTGAATATATGGACAGCAAATTTTAAGAAATAATAACTATTCTATATTGAACAAATTTTATCATCAGTACCTTGAATGTAAAATATTTTGATATTGTTATTATTATTATTATTGTTATTATTATTGTTATTATTATTATTATTATTATTATTATTATTTTTATAATTGTATATGTAGAAAAGAAAAACATTTAATAAAGTTGCCATTATTATTATTATTATTATTATTATTATTATTATTATTATTATTATTATTAAATAGACATTCAGACAAGATTTAAAAATGAAAAACATAAAACATTATTTCATGAAAACGGAATACTGGCGTTTAGCCTTCCATCGGGTGAGGAGTAAGTGTGGGCGAGTGAGGTGTTAAGAGTGGGCAGTGAGGAGTTAGGAGTTAGGAGTAAAGAGTGCGGAGGAGTAATGAGTGAGAGGTAGATTGAGGGTAGGAAGTATAGTGAAGAGTAAAACTAGAGTGAGGAGTGATGATCGAGTTTGATAGCAAAAATATTAAAGTGCCTATAACGTCAAAAAATGTATTGTTTTATTTGGAAGAACTTTTAAAACGATAAATTGTAACTTCTTTTAATTTGAAGATTTTCGTTTCGATATGCAAATATATGGAATTTCGTCACACATGCATAATGACTTATTTGAGAATGTTATATTTCTTTGCCTTCATGAAATGAAAACACTATAAAGTGTGAATAACACATATGCGCGTATTTCTCCCACACAACACCAAACTTCTTGATTTTAAAGCATTTCCTTTGAGAATGAAAGTGATACACAAACTTCTCCGTTAAAGGGAAATGGCAATAAAAATTTTCTTTGTCTCATTTGAAAGAAGATTTAAAATAATATATGAAGACCTTTTAAAATTTCCCCGTAACTTCCTTAATTTTTGAAATATCTGTGAACAAAAATATCTGCAATCCGCCATCTTGTTTTATAATTAGATCTAATTAAGTGACGTCAAAACCAGGGTAAACATTCTAAAAGTTGTAAGTAATTGCCCAAATATCAGTGGAATGCGTTCAAATAGATTGCCAGTTCACTTAAAAGTATACAACACCCAAAATAACTACGATTTAGCATCTATAATGACTCGATAATTGCTGATATAAAAAACATTTCTACCCTGGTTGTGACGTCACGCATATCCAAGGATGGTTATGCATATCCAAGATGGCGGAATGTTCAATGTTCTTTGTTAAAAAGAAGTGAAATATTTACAGAACCAAGAACGATATGGAAAATCTGTAAAAGGTCTTCATATATAATTTTAAAAGTTCTTTCAAATAAGATAAACTTAATTTGTATTGCCATTTCCCTTTAAGTCATTATGCATGTGTGACGAAACATGAAATACACACCAAACAAACTGAAATATTTCAAAAACAAAGCGAAGAAGCAAACATCTTCAAAATAAGTTACTTTATCATTTTACTGAAAGTTCTTCCATGCAAATGACGTTATAGGCAAAGTTAGTACCTATTATAAGTACCGCTTTCTCAGTTTTGAGCATGTTGCATACGTTTGAATTTTTTGATGTATCAGTTTCATTGTTTTTGTGATATTAGATCCAATACTAAACTTATTACGTCCACACTATATTGGTTATTTTATTTCTTTGATTAATATCGGCGCACATTGTTTACTGGAATTATGTTCGTCAAATTTAATTACGAGAAATATAAAAGATCTATGCGAACGATCGTCCCCTCAATAGCTATATATGGTTTCTTTTTCACTATTTTAACTTGCTGAAAGTGAATACTGTTGTAATACTGGATTTAAATTAAATATATTTGTTTTGAGAACTTTTTACATATGTTTTGTTAAATTCAATGATTTATTTATCTTGTCTTTATATAGGAGGAGATTTCCAATAGTAACAAAAGTGCCCTGTCCGTGCTGTCATACATAACATCCAGTATTTCCTTGGTATCAGCTCTTTTGGCTGTCATAATTTTCCAGTTTTTAAGGTATTTAACATAGATCTCTAACTTGCAAAACTCGGGACAGTTCATACGAACCTGCAGGCTGAAGTGCTAATGCCGGGATCTCACTACCTTGATTTAAACAAATCCCTTTTATGTATTTCGTCAACTGGGGCTAATGCATGCGGAGACCTTGTTTAATTGCCTGTTAACTTTTGCGATAGTTTTTATATGGTGGAATCTTACCACCTTATTTAATTTTCTGTTGTTTTACGATGATTTTCATATGGCGATTTCCGGGATCCCGGCTTGGCGGGATAATAGTACATAACATAATCAACAAGACTAGTCCGCCATCTGTGCCATATGTAGGTTAAAAATAATGGTGCGGTTCATTCTGGTATTATCAGGAAAAGAAAGCAAAACAGAGCCAAAAGTAAAACCAGCTCCATATATATGAAAAAAAAGTAAAAATAAGTTCCCATCCCGTTGGAGAAATGCTCTCAGCATCATTAATCATTGTTAGAATACGTATACGCAATAACCCTGTACCCAGGGCATTTTGCCTCCACTGTGGAAGGTCGGCGAAAATGGCCCTGGGATCGGCTGGTCTATTCCAAAAAGTCAAATGACCTAAATTATCATAAATTATCATATCAAAACACCCAGATATTCTGGGTGTCATGTGACCAACCGATCCCATTTTCGCCGACCTTCCACCGTAGAAGCAAAATGCCCTGGGTACGATGTTGGTCCAGTGGTTGTACCGCTGGACGATGTGTGTGCGCCCATGGGACGAAATGGACGCGTATCTATTGTATCAGTATGTATTAAACTAGACTCTTGATATTAAAGTTCACAACAAACCCCTCGCCGACCTGTCCTATTAATACTCTTTCCTGTCCGGCCCAGTCAAAAGGGGTCATAGAAGACCCCCGAAGTCGTCAATCGAAAAACACGGCACACGGTAACGCAAGATTAAAAATTGAAATTCGACAAGCGCCAGGCACATGTGATCCACTCACACGCCAAATTTGATTTGATTTCATAAACAACTCTGCGATTAGTGGCATTTTGAATTTTCATGATGCTACGCGGGCGTGCAAGATGGCATTTTCTAGAAAAATGGAAGTTTTTCAACCTGATTTATGATAATTATGCTAATTTATATTAACATATTCTGTCTTGTTCGGAAAATTCAAAAGCATTGGTAACAGCCGTTTTATTGGGCTTTCAGAAAACGTATAGGTTTCGCAACAGTTATGGATATTTCCCGAGATATCAATAGAACAAAGAGGTTGTTCAATTTTGGAGCCGGACAGGAAAGAGTTAAACAAATATTTTTTTTAATTATTTCAAAGTTCGCAATCAGAATAGTCCCAAGATGCCAGACCACAAATCGCAAAATCCCATTTCGACGTAGATTTTGAACGTCAGCGATCTGAGTCAATATTTAACCGATTTCAATTCGGAAAACAGATTTGGAATTACCGGGTCTAAATACATAACATACGCTGACTTAGTAGTTCGTAGGAAAACCATGATGAAAAAGTTTCATGTTACATGCATGAGAATAATTCTGAAATAGAATATAAATACTACTCGAATGAGCGTTAAATTGTAGCGAGAATATAATGGATTACACAGCGGACAAGGCTAAAAGGGATAACTCAAAAGGACCTTCCCATTTTCAATAACTAATCTAATCCCAATCTCACCCTAACCGTAGCTAACTAGACAAAAACAGAAAGGTCCTCCTGAGTCATCCCTTTTAGCAATATCCTCCATGAGCACACTTTTTTCAGTTGGCTTGGTCGCTCAACTAGTAGAGCATGGACTAACTCCAGAACTGGGTGTGCGCTCAAATTCCGCTTGAGTAAAAAAAATTTACGTTGACTTACAGTAGCAGTGTAAGAAAACCATAATGATATAAAGTAGTATCTGAGTGTATATTATTATAATTATTGAGTTTGTGAAAATGTGGTCAAAGGATTCCTAAACTTTGCTAAAACCCAATTCTATTAAAATCTAAAGAATATATTTCACTATAATGCTTATGATACAGACATAATTACCGAGAACACCGAGTGTGCTGTTTACATATCTCGCTTATTTCAAGTATGAAACTTTTTACTGTATATATTAAATTATGAAAATTACTAGTGAATGTGGGAGAGCTTGGAGTAGACAGATGATCATTCTGAGTCCCGGACAGGAATCGAACCTGTAACCTGATTGCCGCCATTGAGCCACCGAGACTCAGATGGAGAGCGAAGGTTTACAATGATGTACTGGCCCAATTGATATATGTACTGCCTATGCGACAGTTATTCCTGTCCGGGACTCAGAAAATTTTTTCTGATGATCTTGACGATCGTCCATGCATCGTCTGTCTACACTCTACTCCAAGCTCTCGCGCATTCACTACAGCAGTGTATATATTAACACATCCAAGCATTACAGATATAGTGACTGTCGTATATATATCAATCGAACCAGCACATAATTGACCTTCTCCGGCTCTCGGCCTGCATCTGAGTTCGGTAGCTCAATGGTTAGAGCGTCTCACCGGAAATCAGAAGGTTATACTGAGTTCGATCCCTGTCCGGGATTTGTGCTTGACGATCGTCCACGTATCGTCAAAAAAAATTATGTTACGAAGTGTATCACGTCGCTCACGCGTACACATTTCCTCCATAGGCTGAAAAGTGTCAAAATATGTATTCACAAACACCTTGCAATAAACATATGTCTAACACAGTTGATTTTTCTCATTGCTATTGGTCCAAAACGCATTACCATTCAGGTGAGTAATGTTAGTAATCAAATTAATTGTATAGTCAGATTTCTCACCAAATTAGTTTTAATCTTATGCCAAAGAAATAGTATTTTCTACAATCTGTAGCCCGGTGAGAATCAATATGTATTGAGTTGTTCCAAGAGTACATCGTGCGTATTGTGGTAAATACTGTTTCACCAATTGTATCTGGTTTATGATGTTGGATAAGTTTTCAATTGTTCGTGCCATAAGAGGTTCTCGTTTAGCGTTATACCCATGCAGATATACTTATTATGATTGTCTAAGTTTATTTGATTCTCTGATTATGAATAGTATATGTTTAGATAATTGGAGTACGAATATAGCATTTTGAATACATTACTGAGAATTTGGTCAGACTGCTTTTTTTCCGTTTTGAAAAAGTTGCCCATCCACACTATTGTTTTAGGAGCTGTCTACATTGGAGGCGAGTCAGTTTAGTAAGCGGGATAGCCCGCGGTAAAACGAGATAAGATAGCCCGCGGTATAAACGGCATAATAGCCAGCGGTGTGCGCGATCTCACTGGTAAGTGTACTTCATCTTGCATGATATAGAGAACCCATACCACTAACATTAATCTCTTGTTTAATGGTATGCTTAGTGGTGTGGGTTCGCTATATCCCTGCAAGATGAAGTACTTACGATCTCACTCCTTCATCTTCTGAGATATATAGTGGACCATGTAGTTATATAGGATCAGGATTAGCTATTAGCTTAGGATTAGGTTTAGGTTTATGTTTAGGGTTAGCTGTAGGGTTTATAGGATTAGGTTCAGTGATCCACTATATCCCAGATGAAGTGCTTACCATAGCTTGATAGGTGGGATTTTACTTAAATGTGGCGAGATTTCGGTAGGCAGGATGAAAATTTTTCAATGTTCCGGGTTGGCCCGCTTACCGAGATGAACGGGATAAATGTTTCAAGAGTGCGCATGTTTTGCCATAGGTTGTTTTGGTGTTTTTTGTCAAGTCATTCGTGTAGGTAGGCTGGATAAAATTCGGCATATATTAAACGCGAAGCAAAAACGAGCTCGCTAAATGGGCTAGCCCAGCAACTTAGAAGTGTTTTCTCCGTCCACATGGAAACGCAAAAACCATTCGAAAACCCTAAACTGACCTGATTGAGCATGCGCAATTGACTTGAGCCTGTGATCACACGACCATCAGTCAACGTTTTTGAAAAGTTCCGTTTTCATCGTCTACACGACAACAGGAAAACTGCAGCCATTTAAGAATGAGAATTTAACTATTTCTTATTGCTCGTTATGTGAAGACACAGAGATGCCTGCGGAGGAGGCATAAGGAAATCTGCTGCATTTTCAAAATATTCCACATTGAATAGCGTTTTCGAAAAGTTCCGTTTTCGATGACCAAGGCAAAAACGCCGTTTAGTGTGGACAGAAGGCCAAAACGAAAAAAGAAGTTGCGTTGTCAAACAAAAATGGATAAAGGTGGACGGGAGCCTTAACTGAGAACTGTGAGACTCGATTAAGATAGTGAAAGACGAAAATGATAACTCGCGGTGTCGGCACGTTGAGAACTTTAGAACTCAACGGATTGAACTGTGCACTCTAAAACTTCTGTTATTCTAACAAACCTTATTTTTGGTGTGTATAAGTCTCAACTGAGAACGTAACTGTGGACAAAACTGAATCTGCATCACCCAAATATAGGAACTGCACTGGGAACGATCCTGAGAGCTTCAAGAGCCAAATACACTTATATGTATATGCCAATAATAATATGCCGAAAAATCGAGATTAATAGATTAACAATATCCTGCTTTTGTGTTTTTATCAGTGGCTTTGCAAAATTGTAGCCCTTTCATTTCATTTCTTCCTGCTGGCAATGTTTATGTGGATGTTAGTTGAAGGACTTCATTTGTATAAAGCATTGATCAAAGTATTTGGTTCTCAAACACAGCACAAGTCATTGAAGAAATACTTTGTTTTGGGATATGGTGAGTAAAATCGTTGAACTGTTTATTTTAAATTATTCTAAATTTTTTAGCTATATATGTGGCAGATATCTATAGAGAAACTCAATATTATATACTAGAAATACGAATCCGCAATAATCCCCTCGCTCGCCTTTTCTATCCATCCCCAAGAGTTTCATCCCAACACGCCCTGCGGGATTTTCCCCATCCATTATTTGTTGATGGCCGTTTCGTCGTAGAAATTTATTTTTTAATTTTTTAGTTATCTCGGCCAATATTTAACCTACCTAGTCCAAATACATAACATACGTGTCTTTTATATTATGAGAACATGCATATCCTTCGTAAAAATATGTTAAGCTACTTAGAGATTAATCGGCAATGAGGAGGCCGCTTCGTCGTGTATTATTTTGAACTAACCTCGGTCAATATTTAACCGTTTTTAACTATTAACAGTTAACTATTCAAAGTACATAACATACGTGCCTATTCGGTTACGCAAACGTGTATACTCTTCGTAAAAATCTGCTTATGTACTTATGTACTTTGTCTACCGATAACAAATCCCAAAAGGCCGGTTCGTCGTACCCCACGTAGAACGTTATCTCGGCCAATATTTACTCGATTTAAATTCTAAAAACAGTTTTGGAATTACCGAGTCATACATACCTATTATATTACGCAAACCTGTTACCATTCGTAGAAACCTGTTGTTTGTTGATGTTTGTTCTCGCGAGTGAAAGTAAGCGAAAAATTGCTCAACCACGACCTCCATACTAGAACGGCGCTCTACCGACTGAGCTACATGAGTTCAATAACATCATGTTTATCATGAACACAACAACATATATATATATATATATATATATATATATATTTATAAAATAGGTCGTGACTTACGCACGCTGTGATTGGTCAGTTACCGTGTTTATATCAGGCTATATAACATGGATGGATTACGCCATCGTGATACGCCATCAATTAGCCATCATACGCCATCAATTAGCCATCATACGCCATCAATTAGCCATCATACGCCATCAATTAGACATCACGGCGCCATCATACGCAGTAAGGAGAATTTACGTGTTGATAAAAAATAT